>VBSM01000725.1:112913-185887 GCA_008086735.1 Cheirogaleus medius
AAAAAAAAAAAAAAAGAGTTATAACTGTTGAGGAGCCATGTGGATGTTTTACATTTTATAAATATTACCTTAGGAAAATCACATGAATTAATTCTTATAATTTAACTGGGTTTGAATCCTAACATAAGTCAGTAGATACAGTCATTAATACTAAAGGTAAATCCTAAATCCTTTAAAATCCATTTTAATCGAAGTTTTGTGATATAAACATAACAATAGTGAATTGAGTGTTCTTCACAATCCATTCCTAACTTCCTATAAAACAAAACCAGGTATGTGACATGACTGATGTCTCATTGGAGAAGGTGAAGGGCATGTTGATGCCACTGGCTGCAGGTGGCCTGTGTCTGAAGACTGCTTTTCTGGAACTTCCTTTTCTCAGGTGATTCGAGCTTCGTCCTGGGGGAAGCCCCCCTCACCAAGGCTGCGGCCGGGGCTCACCCACCTCCACACACACAGAACAGTACTGGATTATCCAATTCTTAACTATTCTGTGACTCCTTACCAATTTGACAAAAATACATATTGTAAAGTAAGATGCACTACAAGTTTTGTGACCACGATGGACTTACACAATGCAACCAAACAGCTGGGAATTCAGATAGCTCAGGTGCTTTGCAAATGACCCTGCCCAGTTAGTCCGGGAAGTTGTCAGAAATCATGCATTCAGTCCCTTGCTACCAGAACTGTGCCTTAGACCAAGTCTCCCTACTAGTCTTCGATTATGTGTGAAACAGTCTGGTCAAGATGTAACTACTATTTTTCTACACTGTCCTGATTGGTTCTACCAAGAACAGGTAATACAGCATTCTTTCAATTTAAAACAATTTATGGATGCAGGGTTATCACTATTTTAGATACTGTATACATTCTTTAAAACCATCTGTTAAATGACCAAAGCTTTAAAAAAGATACAACAGTTACTAAAAACATTTCCTTATAGTGCAGGTGGGGTTCAACAGTGCAGTTCCCCCATCTTAAAAAGGGATGTCTGTAGATTTTCTTAAAAACCCATATAAACTTTGTCACAAAAATCCCTGCAGTAACTTCTCAGTAATATTTACACTGCTTGCTCTCAATAATATACACGTTACTTTAAAGAAAATAAACACAGCTGCTTTTAAATACAGAAAAATTGCAAGCTACACTGAGCATGCAGTAGCTTAAGTATTCACAAAGTACTGTGAGCACCTAGAGGACTCTGACCCAAGGTGCATTAGGACAGGTGGGGCCTTGTCCCACCTACAGGGATGGTCTAGTTTTGAGCTATTAACTCCCCTACTCAGAGCTGAAGGATTTCAGAGAAGGGAAACATCTTCTCCTTATAGAGACACAAGAATACTTGAAACTTAGAGTTTTCAAAAAGACAAAAGAATGAGTAGGGTCTTTTCCATGGCAGATAAAATTTCAGAAAATTGATGTGTTACTTTCCATACAGAATTTATGTAACATCTTCCTATTAAGCTAAAATGAGTTTCACTAAATCTCACCTCATGCTGATTCTCACTGTTTTCGTCTGTGGAAAGCATGACCTTCCTGAAAGCTGTTTGCACACATGTATAAATACACACGTGCACAAGCACCACACACCCACCTCTTAAGGGCAGTTTG
This sequence comes from Cheirogaleus medius, assembly GCA_008086735.1. NCBI lineage: Eukaryota > Metazoa > Chordata > Mammalia > Primates > Cheirogaleidae > Cheirogaleus > Cheirogaleus medius. Next base: position 114,525 of record VBSM01000725.1, read on the forward strand.
CAGAATGGCTCACCATAGCCGTTATGAAGGAGGAACATGCATCTCGTTCTGCTACTTGGTATTAAGAACAATGGTGGGCTTCACTTTTTGACCTGAAGAAGACACCTTTCACAGGTTTATAAATCTATCTGAGCTTACACCTTTTAAGGGTTTGGTGACATGGAAAAGCCAGAGAGGAGGAGTGTGCTTGTAATGGTCAACTTCCAACTTGAGTGTATGGAGCATCCACCGGCAGTTGCTCAGTGTCATCGACTGGAAAAGAGATGGTAGGATTAAGCAGTCTGGGAATTCTTCTCGTAAGAACGCCAGAAGGTAGGAAAGTCTAGTAAGATGAAAGGTGGGAAAAAGTTTACAGATACCTTAATTTTAAGAACCTTTTGAATAAGTAATTTCCCAGCAGCCTTCTTCCCAACTCCTCTGAGTCGTCGAGGCGATTTTGCCAGGACACGCTCACTCATCTCAGCTGACGGAGCACATGCAGGGCCACGCCACTGCAGGCAGGGGAGACTGTGTCCTCTCTGGTGTGTGTCATCTTAGTGCTCCAACGGGACATTAGGGCAACAGTTACAAATCTGTTCATAAAGCACATCCCTTGTACGTAAGACTGTAATGACTCAGCTATCCAGGATTTTTAGGGTGTGAAATATTTTGAAGGAAGTTTCCAGGGAAGTGAAGCTTCTCATTAAATTGCTAAACATTTCTTGAAAATGTCAACATTGAATTTCTTTAGAGTATAGTATCATACATTTCCATTCTTTATAAAATTTTGAAAATACTTTCTTTCCCCCTTTCTTGGTGACAGAGAGGTCACAAGTTTTGTTGTTTTTTTAAAATTACGTCTTACAAAGTCTTAAATTCCAAGCTTCTTTAGGGCAATGATAAGCGAACTCTTATTTTCAGGAAAAATAAATGTTGATGGGTTGCATTCTTTTCATTTTAAAAGGTAACTGTCATGAAACTTAGACAAATCAGCAAATGAAGTGGTGAGGAGAACCATCAAAACAGCCACAGGCCACACAAGGCCACAGGCACAGCGTAGCTCTCCCCGCCCCCACCCCCCAAATTAGGCCACGAGAAGCCGAACAGGCTGAGCATCGCTCATCCCAGTAAGGGGGAAGGGCTGCTGTCCGTGCAGGACCCCGCACACAGGGCGGCCCTCGTGCCCCGTCTCCAGTGCCCGCTGCCTCGCACGGAGACTGCCGGCCTCAGTGATAAGAAGGGGCGTGTTCAGTTCTCAGCACGTTTCCATGTGGCCAAAAGAGTCCCATCTATCCCTATAGTGACATAAATGGTAGTAAAATACACCCCATAAAAGTGCTTTTCAAGCCATCCATTTTGTTTCTGGCTTTCTCTGACAGTGCTCCCTTCTGGCACATTCTGAGGTTCACACAGCGCAATTCCCTCCTCTCTTCCCAAGTCTGGCCTACAGGACTAGGGGGAATGACCGGGAAAGACCGGACCCCATGGCTCTGCTCAAGCAGACTCTTGCGGAGTCTTCCATTTAACCGACCAGTCAGCTGGCTCCCTTCTGCCTTTGTACTTGCTGGATTCGAAGGGAGGAACCTCTCTGACTTCACACTCTTGTTCCATAAACCCACAAGGTCAGGACATGGTCTCCTACCGTCACCCCCAGACGGTCAGCGCTTCATGCAGAGTGCAGGCCTCATTCTCACTCCCTTAGCACGGCTTCTGGTTCTCATGGGGACAAGCCGCCCTCCCCCAGCCCGCACGCCTGCGCCGGGAGGCTGTGGACAGGACGCGGGAGCGCTCGGGAGCTGGGGCACCACACGTGTGCTGATAAAGGAACTCGACCAGCAGAAATGACCACTCTGTGTCAAAAGCAGTCAAACTATTTAGTTTTCCCAGTTTGGCACAGCTTACTTGCAGGTTATGAGTGAATATATTTTATAGGAAAATATTTAAAATAGTGAAGTCTATCCATTTAACTTTCTCCTCACCCATGAAGTGGGGAGGCTCGCTACTGCTCAGTCTGTGCTAGCAGCAGCCCGAGACCCGGCCGTGCCCCGCCCCGACGGCCCTGTGCCGCCTGCAGCAGCCCCCGAGAACGTCCTCTACCGACACAGAAACCAGTTTCACTTCTGCATTTTTATTCTTTCTTCTCTCTGGAATTCAGGTGCTAAACTGCTTTCCAAGGGACAGGGAGCAGATGGGGGACACTGAGGACCTGGGTGGCTTGCGCGTGCTGGGCCAGCGGTGGCGGAGACTGTGTGGGGCAGCAGTCTCTGTTCCTGGGACATGAGGGACATCTTTATTTTCTTTTTTGCCTGGTTCGCTCCAGCTGGAGGACATAACCCATCAGCGGAAACTCAGATTATCCCCACCTAGCTGGCGGCTGGCCCTGTGTGGCGGCACTCTGCCACAGTGCCAAATGCAGGGCGCTGTGGGGAGGCTGCAGCTGAAGCAGCCTTTTGTAAAGTGGAGCCAGAGTGTCCCCTCTCTCTGCTGCCTTAGCATCCACAGCCCTTTCCTGGCAACACCTCACAGCCAGCCCTGCGGGAGCAAGTCCTTCTGCCCCCAGTGACTGCGGGGCCCTCACCAGAGACTGCGTGCTGGGAGGAGCACAGATGCCCAGCTCACCTGTCTCCTGCAGGCTCTGCCCGACCCCAAACACTGCAACACAATGTATTCATTCCCTAGCATTCTTGAGGGCCAGCCTCGAGGGGCAAGTGATGAAGAAAACGGAATAAAATGCTCTTTTGACCTATGCGCAAACTTGCTTTTATTCTAAGCAGGGTTCTATTCGAGGGTTGGAGGCAGATGAAGTTTGTCAAGGAGCAGACCCTGCCAAGAACCCCAGAGGCAGAAGGCAGGAAGCTGCCTGCAGAAGGGCCAGAGGGTCCCCAGGGGCAGCAGGGAAGGTCACAGAGGAAACCACGCCAGGGCAGGGCAGGCAGCAAGGTGGTGGTCCTCAGAGAACCACATGAAATCCAACACCCAGAGGACAGAGGCAACCACACTTCCTTCCCGTTGGATACTGCCTCACATTAAGTCCCTGAGTGCCCTATGTCCTGGCAGGGGCCTAGAGAGAGCAATGAGGCTGGTAGGGATGGGGGGTCCCCAGTGTTCCTTCTGTACAGTCCCATTCTGAGCATGGCACTGAAAGGTCCAATTCTCAAAGTGCTGCCAATCTAAATGGGGGTGGGGAGTGGGGGGAGGGGCGGGCTAAGAAGTGGGGTCTCACTATGTTGCCCAGGCTGTAATGCAGCAGCTATTCACAGCATGATCACAGCTCACTGAAGCCTCAACTCCCGCCTCAGCCTCCTGAGTAGCTGGGATTACAGGTACGTGCCACCATGCCCGGCTCAGACAAGTATTATAAATTTTTAAACAGACCCAATTTTCTCTTGCTGCTAAAAACATGGAAGAATAGTAGCAAAGGAGTGAACGTGTGGGTTAAGGCCCCTTAAAACTCTTGGAAAGGGAAAGGCTTGATGCCAGTGGAGAGCCCTGAGTTTATTCCAGCCAGAAGTGAGCACCTGGGTGTGAATCTTAAATACATAGAACCTGGGGCCTTCCACCCTACCCTTCTGCCCAGGGGGCTGGGGCCAGACTTTTTCCAGATGACCTTATTCATTAACTTAATCTAGAAACTGAGCAAGATGATTTATAGATTTTTTACCCCCAAAGCAATGTACCCACAGGAACCACCAAACTCACTCAAGCATTAACACAAAGTGAAAGCACGCTCCTGGCAACAGAGCCAGCAGGTCCGGTGAGATCCCATGTGTCCTCCAAGCATTCACAGGCTAACACCTCTACTTTATTCCTAAAAGCAGAACTGATTCCCAGTAGGTGAGGGGTCTGTTTATACTCCTTATCTTAATGAGACTAATGGCTTTCATGGGGGCATAACAGGAACTCTAAGAGATTTTCCAAGAAGTGCTACAGAATTTTTGTGGAGTTAAAAAGGTCTTTGCTCAAACTATTAGAAAAGCAAAACTGTTAGTATAGATTTACTTTAAATGGACTCTTTTGAAGGTAAATGCTACAGAAGAACTTTTCAGCGCTCAGATTAATGAGAGTTAATGTCTTGAACACACATTAACGAGCGTTCCCATCAGCTTCTGACATCCTCTGTACTTTCTTCTTGACTTAATGTGAGGATCTCCTCTCCCCCTCTTCCAGAGCAACGTAACAGTTTCTTTTCAAAAAGGCAAAAAAAAAAAAAAAAAAAAAAAAAAAAAAAAAAAATCAACTTCTCTCCCTTTGAATGATTTCCCAAGGGAATTCATAATTTCTTTCAGTCAGTCTGAAACCCCAGGCTGCAGGTCAGCATTTCAGTAGTTATGGGAAGACCACAGTTACTGCAGACCAAGAAAGGAATGAGCAGAGGAAGGAAGGAGAGGGGCCAGGGGTTTTGTGCAAGATTTAATAAAAAACAAACAAAAATAGGAATGGTTGCTTTCAACATTTTCCATGTTGTGAAAGGTTTGCCACGATTATCTGGGGTGTGCTTCTAAGCTGCATCGTGGAACAAATACAAAATGCTGTCTTCCTCTCAGGCCAAAAGGAAGTGCACCTCCTCCTCTGACAGCTGGGCTGCCGAGCCAGGTGGCAGTGCTGTGATCCAGGCCAAGCGAGATGCCCACATGGCCTTTTCTCTGACCAACGGGGCCTAGTCTACCCTGTGGCGTGCTTGCCACAGGCCCTGTTTGCACCCAGCGCTTGGTGAGACAGGGCTAGCTTATCAACAGGCCGCTGAGCCTTAATACTGACAGTGAGTGCGGCGGCTGACAGCAAGGAGGGGCTCTCACAGACGCCGGCTGCAGGGATGGCCCTCCCCGGCCCCACTGCTGGACCGATTTCAGAATACCATGGAAAAATGCTTGGATAAGACCATGGGAAGTCTAAGTCAACACAGCAGGGAATGGTGTGAACAACCAATAAACCAGTCTCTCACGCATCCAGACCCACAGTCAGTGATGGCAATAACAATAAACAACAAAGGTACAGACAAAAGCAGCACTCAGGCTGTGCTGCCACACGCCAGGGAAGGTGCGTGTTCAGGTTGAACGGGACACAGCTAGTCTTTCTCCAAGTCCCTGGATTCAAAGAGCTTCAGCCGTTCTTGCACCGTCAGACCTTCCTTCAGACTCTGGTGGAGACAGGGCAGGAGGGGGAAACAAGCTCACATTAGATCCTCCGGCCAGACCGGACCTGGTGGCATTGGCTTTAGTCAGAGAGGCAGGTGCAGATGCGGGGATGGGGGCGTGTCCTGAGATTAGTGGGGCATGCCAGGAAGAGAGGCGTCCTCTGGGAGAGCGGTGGGATACGTTTTTCCCTTTGGAAAATTACGTGGATGAAAAAGGAAGAATACCAGAGAAACGAGACCATGTGTTTAAGTAGATGAAATCTGAGCTTAGGGCTCTTCAGACAAGCAGTAATCTGACTGAGGCAACCAGGAAAAAACAAATTGTGCTACGAACTAGGAAACTGTCATCTATGTGTCTTTTCCCATGTGTGGCTTTGCCCACGTCTGGCTCCTCTGTGATTATTAACCTGACAGCCTCAGATGGGGAGGGCCAGGGTACCCCAGCCCCGTCCCTGCTCCCACGGGCCTCCTACAGGGAGGCCTCCTGCTGCCCTAAGAACCTTCCCTGACCAGAAACCTGCTGGGCTCACGACATGTTACAGGGGCTTAGGAACATGCCAGCATATCTACTCAGATTTTCAGAATGTAAAGCTGATACTCTGCTCACGTGAGATCTTGGAAAAATTTAAATTTGAATGTCCAGAAGTGAGTGACATTTCACTAATGGGGGATATTTGACATTTCACTCTTAGAGACTTTTCCCAAAGATTTCCTTTCTCTTCTTCTTCTTTTTTTTTCAAAGATGGGGTCTCCCCCTCTCACCCAGGCTGGAGTGCAGTGGCATAATCACAGCTCACCACAGCCTCAAACTCCTGGGCTCCAGCCACCCTCCCACCTACATCTTCTGAGTAGCTGAAACGACAGGCTCACACCACCACGCCCAGCTAATTTTTTCTATTTTTTGTAGAGATGGGGTCTTGCTGTGTTGCCCAGGCTGTTCTTGAACTCCTGGCCTCAAGTGATTCTCCTGCCTCGGCCTCCCAAAGTGCTGGGATTATGGGCTTGAGCCACCATGCCCAGCCAAGATCTCATTTCTGAATAAGAAAAGAAACAGCACTTTTCAGAAAATGACTGGAAATAAATGGAGTTCCAACACCAGCTGAGGCCCACGGCCAGTGTCACCAAGAGACTCAGCCAGAGCGGGCAAAAGTATGGGCTTGACTGAGAAATATGAAACAAAGGGGATGGCCTCTGGCTCAGGGTCTACAGGATTATACCATTTTTAGCCAAAAACCTGTATAATTTGAAACTAAATGCTGCAACCTCATACCTACTGGGGCCCCCACTTTGGTTCCAGCAGCATCTGGTGCAGAACTGGGGACTGGGGTGCTCACTGGCCAGCCTGGTGCATACTGAGGTCTGGACCCCAGCACCACCAAGGCTGGTAGGAAAGAGGGGGGGCTCTGGTGTCCCCGCCCCGCTTGGCTTCACCCAGAGCAGGTCTGCATGCATGCAAATAAGTACTTATCTGATTTTTAAATGAAGGGATCTATGGGTAAACATTTTGAAACTCACTGGTTCAGATGAACCTCAACTTGAGCAGGGTGGTTAACTTGGTTAGGGCTTGCTGAACAGACTTCTGGTCACCACCAAAGGTGCTGGGTCCACATGGGCAGCCCCCAGAGGGACAGCAGGGCTGTCACTGCCACACCCTGCTCCCATCTAGCTGGAGAATTTCCAGCAGGACTGCAGTGTACTGGCTACTCCTGAGACCCCTGCGGACAGTGAGTACCCAGCCTCTGGGTTTGCTCCCTGGGGGTACCACATCAGAAGCTCCCAAGTGGCAGAATCACACTGCAACAGGCTTGGGGCAGGCGGCGTCTAGACAACCACGGAACCCAGCATGGTGGCTCCTGCCTTCCGCCCCAGTGACAAGGGCAGAGCGGAGGCTCAGTGAGGCTGGGGTCAATGGGGTCCTAAGGACGGGAAGTAAATAAGCCCTTGTGCTACCTGCACCCAGAGGAGGGCCATCTCTCGCCAAGCCTCTCTGGCTTCTCTCCTGGGCTGCTGCTCAGCCCAAGGACAGGGCAGTACAGGGACTGTGGCTGTGCTGGGCCCTCTGGGTACAGCCAGCTTTGGGACTCACCTCCAGGCTGGCCTCCCCACCGAGTGCCTCCTGCAACCCACAATGAGCTGGCCAAAGACATGGGGCCCCCTAAGAACCCCAAAGGAAGCATTCTCTGGTCTCAATCCCAGCAAACGCTGTGCTGCCCTTAAGTAAGTAGCTTACTTTAATTTTATGGGCACTGAGACTTTCCATCCTTTTTGGCAGGATATAAAAATGAGACATAACAGACGTGGCTCAGATCAGATGCCACATTAAAAAGTGCCAATGAGAAGTGTGGTTTCTTGGCAACTTCACTCCACTGTCTTCTCATGGCACTCAGGGCAAGGGCAAGATCACCCCGTGTGCCTGTTGATGTCTCCTGAGAGGGGGCCACTCTGACCCAGCCCTGCAGTTACACTGCAGTGTCCCGAGGATGGCTGTGAAGTCCCATCTTTCTGCTGTGGCCAGCAGGACTGGCCCTGCACACCAAGGGCTTTCTTATTATGAAAACCCAGCCAAACCAAGCATCAACTCAAAAAACCCCTCGCTGGGCTTCTCTCCTCCCTTTTCTGAGTCTTCCCTCTCTGGGAGTCTGAGTCTGACGTGGCGCCCAATCTTTCTTGGCTGTGCCCAGCAGTCTTCTCCCGCCTACCTGTGTGCTGGCCCGCAGCACACCTTGCTGCGCAGGCCTTACTGCCAGGAGCTGTGGGTCTGTCTCTAGGTCCCCCAGGGACACTCGCCATGCTGGGCCCTGTCCCCGGTCCTGACCCAGAGCGGGCAGCAGCACAGCCTTCCTGGAAGGGTCCGGCAGAAGCTCTCTGTCCCCTCCCACCACTCTCATTTGTGGGCCTGGTCCAAAGGCACAAACTACTACAGTGAACTTCAAACTCTTCAGGAAAAGCTCAAAGATAACAGCTAGAGTTTAGCCTCAAATAGGAAGTAGATTCTTCAATAAGAAAACCACGAACCAAAACAGAACAAGTTTCCTTCTGCTAAACAAAACATTTTTCATATTTAAATAAAAAAGCCCAGACTAAGTTTTCAATCAAGCCTAAACCATATTTGAGTATAAGAGATTTGGGATTATAGAAAAATAAAACAAACTAAGTTTAAGACACTTGGATTTTTTTCAGAACTCTTCCTAAGGCAAAACTCCTTCCCCCAAGCTTCAGGCTGAAGCCCGTTGGCCGTGGCTGTGGAGGGAGGGAGTAGCCCGGCAGGCGGGTGAGCAGGTCTGCAAAAGGAGCTAGTACAGACACTTCCTGTGTCCTTAACCTTCTCATCACTGAGTGAAAGAGCTCAAGCTGCTAAGCTGGCAACCACTCATTCTCAGCCCCAGTGAGCAGGGACACGCTGTCCTCCAGCTCACACTCAAATAGGCGGGGTGTCCTACCACAGTCCACACCCCACCTCCTCTCTTTGGGACGGTGCCTTCAATAGCACACAGAGAGAAGCTTGTTTTGTTTAAAAAAAAAAAAGTGCTGGTAACTGTCCAGGCCCGATTGTGGCTACCACGCTCCTCTGAACCATGCTCCTGAGCTCTGCCCTGACTTACCCATCCCCGGCCCGTGAGCCCCAGAGGAAGAGAGGCCGTGACAGGTGGTGAAGAACCCGGGTGTGGGGACCTGTCCAGTGTGCGGGAGGCTCCTCTGTCTCCTCGGCCAGCTGGCTGTTCACTAGGTGAGCAAGGACCTCAGTGACAACAGACTTTGCTTGCCAGTGGCGGTAGGTGTCTGTCTACCTCACAAAAGAGGGCAAGATGGGTGTCCCAGAGAGGGTGCCGTGAGTTCGGCCTCCGTACACAGAACCCGACATGCAGCCTGCCCACCAAGCTGGGGGAGGGCCCCTCTGCAAGGGGTCAGCTCTGCAAGAGGTTAGAGCGCAGCTAACTCCCCAGAGCAGGTAAACAAAACCGCCCTTGGATTTCGTGTGTGCTTGCTGGAGCGGGACGAATTAAAGTAACCATGACGCAGGCATTGGCTACGGAAGTGTGAGCGGTGCATGCAGAGGCCACCCCTGGGCGGGCAGGTGGGTGGGTGAGAGAGGTGGTTTACCTACATGACAGGGACCTGGAAGCGGATGCGTTTCAGTTATCCCATGAGACCTGCTCAATTACGGACTGTCAGAGGAGAGAGCAAAAATGAGACACACACACACACAGTCAATCCTAAATGTGACATGCTGGATGCCTCCCGACTCCCCACCCCTGCCCATCCTTCCCATGAGACACAAGTCCACTCTGGAAGCACACTGGGGATTTGCTGCTTCCTGGCGGGGGCAGTGGGGTTCATCTCGTAAAGGCAGATGGCATCAGTATCATGACTGTGACATGCCAGGAACAACACAGACACAGCGGCTGACTTGAGGATGGGCTGGGGTGGAACCTGGCCTTGGAGGCAAGAGCCGAATCACTCCAAGCCCTGCTTCTCACAGCCCTGGCCCTTCATCGTCCTGCCAGGAGGTGGCTCCATAAAAGAGACATGAAGGTGGAAGCCACCGGAGCCTGCCCAACAGGGTGAGCCACAGGCGGGCTGCATCTGGGCTCTGCCGCAGCAGCCCATGGACGGCCTGGCTGCGGCCCGTGCTTGGACTTGGATTCGGGCTCCTCTCCCCAGCGCTCCCCAGCTCCACCCACTAGGGCTGGACCCCAGACTCACCTTGGACCTGATGTTTCTAAGTTGCCGGGTGACACAGGACCTGTCTTTCTTTAAGAAGTCAGGGTTGCTTTTAGATTTCATTATATCTGAAGGAACAAACAGACCCATTACTTTTGTTTTCTAAAACCTCTGGAATCAGACTGTTTAAACATTTTCCAAGCCTATTATTGCAGTACACTTAGGATATTTCCTTAAATATGTGAAAGGGAATTCAAAGCCAATGACCATAAGACAAACTAGATCTTTTCCAGACCGCCACAAACACCAGAACAACAGGAAGATGTGCGTGTGGGGCCCTGCCAGGGTTCCCAGATCCAGTGCCTGCAGCCCGTAGCAGCCTCTTCACTCCACATGAGACCTTAACTGCTGAGCACACAAGTGTGCCTGTTATTCAGCTATTTCCGCCTCCTCCTGGTAACACAGGACTGTTATAAAACAAGGCAGTAAGGCCGAGTCCTTCTCATAAGCTATCCCACCATGACAACAGTCCTGTAGACTTGTAAAAATGTCTACTTAGATATCTGTAAAACAAATATACATTGGGTCATACCATACCATATATTCCATGCATGTGAGGGTTTTTTGGTTGTTTTTTACTTTGTATGTGTATATATAGTTTGGGTTTTTTCTTTTTTGTTTTTTGATTCTTCAGCTAAAAGAGAAGACATGTATCTATTTATTGATATGATATATTGTATGATACAATACTCTCAGCCACCACTGAGGACAGAACCAGTCCAGAGCGTCAGGTCCAGGGCAATAAGCACCGATCTGGTCTGAGCAGGACGGGTCTCTCAGCAGTGGCCTCGGCGATGCAGCTCCGGACCGCCCAGAGGCAGGCAGGAGCACAGTCCGGCAACCTGTGCCTGCGTCCTCAGCCTCTGGCATTCCATGTTCCTGCTCTTGGGGCCTGCACATGTGCACAAACACGCCATTTACTTAGAACTCTGCTCATCTTCTTTTGTGCTTTAGCCTGCACATTCGCTTCATCCTCCACCTGGCCCTCATGACGTGGAGGTATCTAGAAAGATTGCACTATGGCCCGGAGTAGTTTTGTTTTTTCTTTCAAAGAGACAGGGTCTCACGAAGTTGCCCAGGCTGGAGTACAGTGGCATTTGTAGGTGCAATACCACTACTGATCAGAACAGGAGTTTTGATCTGCTCCGTTTCTGATCTCCTCCAGCTCACCTCTCCTTAGGTAACCTGGTGGTCCCTGCTCCTGGGAGGTCACCAAACAGATGCCTGATTGGCACAGCACACTATAGCCCAAAACTCCTGGGCTTAAGGCATCCTCACACCTCAGCCTCCTTGGTAGCTGGGACTACACATGCGGCACCACACCTGGTTGTGTATATATTTATGGATGTCTTTCTGTATCAAAACAAAAATATCTACCTGACCTCTTTTAACAACTGCATAGTATTCCACTGTGTAGCTATGCCACAGTGTAGACAATCCTCTATTTCATGCCTAAAGGTAGAATGCAACTTTTGGCTCTTATAAACAAATGCTCAGATAACTTCACACATTTCTATACATTTTTTACAGAAGTTATACTGGTAGGTCAAAGGAATACACATTTTCCCCAAATTCTAAGTCTTCCCGTCTCCCTGTCCCCTGGCCATTCGATATCTTCCTCAGTAACAACCACTGTTACCATTTTGTTACCCTTTTTACCATTTTGTTTTTTCTTTCAAAGAGACAGGGTCTCACTAAGTTGCAACCAGTGCAACAACAGAGCAACCAGTGAGCTGTTCTACCCAGCTGCTGAGTTCTTTAGCAAAACAGAAAAACAAGAGTTGTCACTGCTGTGAAAATATGTGCTGATGGTGTGGTTTCCCCCAGAGCGATCGGCCCAGTGCCTGCTACCGCAGCCATGCCTGGCAGGAAGGCCGTCTCAGATCCCGTGAGCAAGCCAGCCCTCACCACTGCGCCTCGCCTCTACAAGGAAACCTGGGGCTGCAGAGAGCAGTGGATTCTTCTGCTTCGAACTGAGTACCAGTGAACCTCCTTAAGCAAACCCACGAACTCCTGAGCAACGACTGACCCAAAGGGCACAGCCCGAGCACGCACCGTATCCCGACACGGCGGCACTCTCAGGGGACTTCTCCCCCAGCGCTTCTGTCGCGGCCTTTAGCTGCTCTTTCAACCTGCTGATGTCGCAGTCGGCTTTTGCCTTCGCGATGCTGAGCTCTGTGTAGATGTCTTTATACTTGTCACTGGCATACTTCTTGTCCTTGGGAGTGAAAGGAAAGAAGCGAATGGCAGTTACAGCCAGGGGAGGAGAGTCACACAGAACTTGGCCTGTGCCCCTGGGGCTAACCACCTGAGTCCTTGGCTATCAGCAGGAGAGGAGACTAGCCAGCCTCCGTCTTCCAGAGGCAGAAACTGGACACAAAGGAAAACAACGGGGCCTGAGGACACAGGCGCAGCAGAGGTTCTCTGTCATGACGCAGCATGAGAATTCCCAGGCCCAGTGCAGGAGGGCAGTGGCCGGGGCCACCTGGTCAGCCTGCTGTGGCCATCAGCCTGGAAAACCCTCTCTCTGCTTCCGACTTTCTAAGTGACTAAATGGCCACCAAGGATTCTGTCACCTCCCTCCCAACTCTAGATGTTCCCTGGAGGAGGCCGGCAGCTGACTGGCCAGTCAGGCCTCACTTCACTGCCCAGGACTCTTCCCTAGGGCTCCGCCATTCCCACCAGAGCACACAAGAAACACCTAGAGGAAGACGAGGCCAAGCTGCTCATTCCCATGTAGCTGCATGCAGGCTGGCCTCTTAAGAGAACTCAATTTTGAAACCATCTTCCTCACGAAAGGGACATCTACTCCAGAACAGCCTGCGCTCAGCCACAGCCTGTGCGTTCAGGACACATGTGGCCTAGAGTCGGTCCCCAGACCCGCTCTCCCGCGGTGAGGCAGTCTTACCCGCAATGCTGTCTGTAGCTCGTCCTTGAGGGAGCTGATCTCCTGTTTTAGGTACTGTATTTCTGATTCCTTGACCCGCAGTAAGACCTAGAATGACAAAGAAATCAGGGATCGATGGGGTCTTACGTGTAAACACTGAGAGGTGAGCAGACAGCTCCTCCCTCACCAGTGCCCAACTGAAAATATAATTTAAACATTACTCAAAGCTCTAATCTTATACACAGAGATAGAAAAAAGAGGAAAGAAATTGCCATGATCTGGCCAGTAATTTGGGAGGCTGAGGTGGGAGGATCGCTTGAGTCCAGGAGTTCAAGACCAGCCTGAGCAGCATAGTCAGAGTCTGTCTCTACCAAAAATAGAAAAATTAGCAGGGCATGGTGGCTTGTGCAGTCCCAGCTACTGGGGAGGCCAAGCCAGGAGGATCGCTGGAGCCCAGGAATTGGAAGCTCAGTGAGCGATGATCAGGCGGGCCACTGCGCTCCAACCTGGGTGACAGAATGAGACCTTGTCTCTAAAAAATTAAATAACTAATTAATTAAAAAAATAAAAACTAAAAAAATTGCTATGACTCCCCCCAGTGATGAGGACCCTCTCCCCAGCCTGGCACCACTGTGAGCTGCACCTGCCAACCTGCTTGTCTCTGGAACTAGGCATTGAGGCTCAGGAAATGTTGTTCTGTGGAAACTTTTGTCAAACTCACTTAGCCTCTCCTGTCCATCTTTGTGGTAAAGTACTCATTCAGTATGTGACATTTTAAAAATGAAATTTTAATTAAATGGGGAGAAATCTAAGCACCTTCCTAAAAGGACACTGCATATACCAGAATCACTCATTCTGAGGAAGCTCCCTGACCCTGAAGAGTCGGGCCCCACGATGCTGAGGAGCTGCGGCACTGCGTGACCCGGTGTCCTGCCACGCCGTGCGGGGCTGTGCGGGGCAGGGTGGGGAGGGCAGGCTCAGGGCCCCACGGCGTTGGGAGGGACTGCCCTGCCGTGGCACCCACGCTGCCTGGCAGCCAACTGCTCCTTCTGCTGCCGCAGGCGACCTGGATCTTTCCATGCCCTCTACTCCTGCCGTCTCACGTCCCAGCCCTCCAACGGCCCCATGAGCGAGGGGCCACGTCGTGCCCCCCTCAGGGCTCATGGGCTGGGTGGGCAGGGCCTGTCTCCCGCCCGTACCTCCAACTCATAGGCGTCCTTGCCCTGCGTGAGGGGTGACCCAGCAGGCTCCCCGCCGCCATCACCGGTCAGCAGCGTCCGTAACCGTGTGATCTCCGCAGCCAGGCGGTTGTTCAGCTCCTGGGGACAGCAACACAACAGTGACACTCCACAGAGCTGCCTGGGGCTGAGTCGCACAATACGGCCTGGGAAGGTCATTTCCCACTAACAACGTGCAGCGATTGGGCGCCCGAGCACCGGCCAAGAGCAGTGTCTGTGCACGCCATCGTGACTGAGACTGAACGTGGGAGGCTGCCGCTGCCTGTGAGGCACGGCCTCTGTCAGCTGTGTGGCGCTTTAGGGTACATAGAACCACTGTGGACAGGATTCCACCGATAACTCTTTCTGTCGCGATAACTAGCGTCAATCTGCTCCATGGCTGGTCCCATCTGAGCGTCTGCGGGACTACGCCACCCTGCCCCTCACTCCCACTCTGGACCTCCTAGGTGGCTGACCAGTGGCCTCCCTCAAGCCACTGCGGTGACTGAATGGACGCAGTCCCGATGGGCAGTGGCCAGGCCCCGGGGGCTCCCAAGCAGGAACAAGGCTGTGCCCACTGCCAAGGGGCATGCTCACAGAGGGCATGCCCAAGTCGTTTGACTTGGTGCCCACAGAAAAGGTGATAATGCACTGAACTTAACTCAAACCTCTCAAGTAGCCAGGATTTAAACGCACCCAGTTTTCCGAGGAGCAGACAAATTTCAAGAGGACAATCTGACAAAAATAAACGGAGCAGCGTACAGCCCTGACTCAAGCAGCTTCAGTGCACCCCATCCTGAGGGACAGGGGTCTGCCAAGTAGGAACAAGCCTCCCAGGCCCTGCCCAGCAAGGACGAGCCAAAGACTCAGAAGCTCAGAGAGGACATTAGGACATCTCAGCATCTCAGAAAGGGCTAGAGCAAGAGCAACTCCACATGTAAACAGTTCACACGGCAGGACAGCCTTGTCAACACAGAGCCAAGTCAGACAGCCATATACCAGGTGACACAGAGAAACCTCAGGGTCAGGCAGCCGCTCCGTGGCTCAAGAACCCTCAGGGCCACTTCCAGGCGTGGCCGGCCCAGCCCCTAGCGGCTCACCTGGCTGTGGGCGTTGAGCTCCTGGTTCTCCCGCTGGCACTGCCGCAAGGCCTGCCGCTCAGCCTCCAGCGCCTGGGCCAGGTGGGCGTTCTCCAGGCACTTCTGCGAGTACTGCTCGGAGAGGACCTCGAGCTCCCGCTTCACTGACTGCAGCTCCTCCCTAAGGAGAAGGCGGTGCTCACCCTTCTGCCCACACCAGGATCCAGGCCTCGCGGAGGCCCCAGGTCACTTCTTGATACCAGAGGAACGGCTGGACACAGAGCAGAGCTGAGCCTAGAGGGCCTACGCTGTCTGCTCCAACTGTGGTGCCCATTCAGAGTAAGGGGCTCCTCACGGAGATGGCCCTGCTCCCCTCCTGGGTCTCCCCTCACACAGCCTGAGAGTGCTATAGCCAGTGCTTCCCTGGGGACGCCAGCCAGAACAGAGTCCAGCCCAGCATGGCCACACAGACATCCCATTTCTGGGAGAAGTCAGATGTGGTACTCTCTTCTGACTGGGGATTTGTTTTCAGTAAACCAACTTTGAGGTCATCTGTGTCCAACAGCCAAGACCAGCTTCTGCAATATGCAGAAAACCAACTCTCGTGAGGCTGCTCTGGTCACCTCCCACAGGCAGACCAAGGGGCTTCCAGGTGAGCCACTCCAGTCCAGCTGAGGTTAAGCGTGACTCTCCACAGGGTGCCACCAAGCTGCCATGGCCGTGGCCTGATGGCACCGCCCGCTCCTGAGAAGCAGGGGCCCTGGCTTCTGCTACATTGCAAAGACCCTGGTGAAGTCTAAGCACGGCACGAGCAGTGTCACTCCTACCGAGCGTAAAAATTAACAGCAGCTGTTCTGGGTCTGTTCTTCATCCTCCTGCCTAGGCAGAGGGAATCAGCACACGTGCAGTTTCTGAAAGGCAGCCACTGTGGCCCCCTGCCACGTGCAGCCACAGAGTGTCGGGCACCAAGCCGCGGCTGGCCTGGCTCCTGCTGGGCTGCTGAGGCAGGAGCTACTGACGGAGAGCAAATTCCAGACAGCCTCGGAGATCAGCTCCGAATGAGCTAGGATTTTAGAATTTTGTTATATCTTGTTCTATGGATTTTAGAGATTAGTCTTTGCATGTAAGAAGCCCCGCCTGGGCTGTGCCCTGCCGCTGGAGAGAAGAGCAGTCTGAGCTGCCCGTAGCACCCATGGGACACTGGGCTCTGACTCTCAGAGGCCTTTACAGAGACACAGGAGGGGCCCAGCTCTCTCCCTGGCCGGCCCCCGACCTGTCCTGTCTGTGGCAGGGCCGGGCCCACCCACTCACAGATACTGCCGCCTCAGGGCCTCGATGTCCGAGTTGATGCTGCTGATCTGGGACCGCTGGCTCTTCTCCAGCTCCCGCTCCATCTCCTCCCGGTGGGCGTTCTTCATGGCTTCGATGGCTACAGGCAAGGACACTCGTCAGCACTGCAGGGCCGCACCACTCCCCGTGAACAGGGTGACATATGCCCAATGTTAATGCTTAATCAATCAGCAGTCAGATGCTGTATGGCAGGCTGGCTGCACACAAACCAACTCTTTGGGAGTGATGTAGGCGGGGAGAATTCCCAGTGAATTCTCCCAAAAGGGACATAGGTGCTTTTGGGTTTTTGTGTGTATGTTAGAAGAAAACCAAACTGATTAAATGTTGATACTGAATTCAAGCATGAGTTCATAAAACAAGCAAGTTTTTGGGCAGGTGTGTTTTCTTCCTTGGCACTGAAATAATAAAGCACTATGAGGTAACCATTAACTACACAAAGGGAAGGCAGCACAAGACGGACGGGACGGGTCTGCACAGGGCAGAGTGCATCAGCCATCACAAAGTGTCTCGCCAGGCAGAGGCGGCGACAGCTTCGTGCTGACGGACAATCCAGCAGAGGCAGTCTCATGCCAACAGGGTCTATCGGGGGAAACCACCCATGTGACTACTAAGGCTGAGGACAGCCATTCACTGCAGCCGGCTACGCAAGGAGTCGCAGAGGGCTGGCTCCTGGCTGGGTGTTCTCAAAGGGCTCCTAAAACCAGCATTTGCCTCAGAGTGAATTGTCAAAGAACTCTCCTTAAGAAGAAGCTTAAATCGCAGCCAAAAGGCAATTCAGAGGCTGGTCATTTCTCTGAGTTGTGCACCTAGTTCAAGAAAAACTGGCCACCCATCCCACCGTGAGTCACCCCCAGCCCCACCTGAGATGGTGGCTGCTGTCTCCTCGGCTAGGAGGCGGTCTTTCTCCTCCCGAAGCTTCTCCAGCTCCCGCTGGTGCTGCCTCTGTAGATCTTCAATCTTCTTCTGGTGTGTTTCTTCCATTGCTGCAAACCCTCGCTCACACGTGGCCTGCAAAACACAAAAGAGACTTCACAGGCTTCCTCTTTTACCTCTAAGTTGGGCACCTGTTTACTAAATGAGCCAGCAACCCTCCCTTGTGCAGGCCCAGCTGTAACTCAGCACTCACTGAGTGGACCCCATGGTCGGGACCCTCACGGTGGAACAGGATCTCTGGGGCTGTCTAGAGGTTCTCACTGATGCTAGCAGAACATCTAGAAAAGGGTGTTCCTCTCTGTAAATTCTATGTCTTATTTTCGCAACTGTTCTGAGCCCTTCTTCATGGGAAGGCCTGGTATAGGAGTGGAGAGGGCTGCAGTGAAATTTAAATGAGCCAATCCTGGACCTTCTCGATGCTGCTGTCAGGTGGGACCCCTTGAAAGGAGGGAGAACAAAGCCCACGAGCAGAGGTTGGTCTTGTCTGGCTCAGAAGGACACAGCGAGAGGCCCTGGGTGCCCATCACACACAGAGATGAGAGATTTGTCCGCTGGAGGGGCTGAGGCCATCCTGCAAACGGCAGGCAGCCTGGTGGTACGGGGTAAGCGCACTCAGCCCGAGGTGGGCTGGGGGTGCGCAGAGCCACTGCTGGGAGTGGGGGCCCTGGCCCTGCCACTAGCCAGCTGGCAACCTCACACTGGCCACTTAACTGCTCAGGTGTCCAATGAGGGAATGAGATCAGGTTACATGATCTCATTCCTGCTAACCTGAATCTTCTTTCCTCCTTTTTCTTTCAAAGGAGAATAAAGAGCACCAAATAATTAGTGCCTCCACTAGCTTAACAAGACAGAACATCAGACTTGCTTTCCAAGCTCATCCGTGCCCAGTTATACCCTGGAAGGACAAAGGCACGTCTCAAGAAGAGAGCAAACCATCCCCTCCATCCTGGAAGCCCGGCCGGCTGTCAGGGCCGCCCTGCACTGACCGACAACGCGGCTGCTGGGAGGGCTGGGGCGCAGCTGTTCTGACCACGGAGGCACTCTTTCTGCCTAACACCCTCACCAGATCCACTTCAGAGTACACATCAGGCCTTTTGCTGAGCTTTAAAAACTGGAAGAACATGGCCATGTTACATCCCAAATACAAGTGCAGAGGGCTCTCCACCCCAGGCTCCCAATCCTGTACTACTTGGCCAATCTTCTTGCACATGGATTCAAGAAATCAAATCACCACACCTGACTTCTTTACTGGAGCTTCACAATTAGCGAGGGCCCTGAGAGCCCCAGGCAGTGTTTCCAAACTTATGGTCATAGTCTGGACTTTACTGTTCCCATTTGCTGCAGTGGGCAAATGTCTCAACTCCACCCACAAGGAAGCACCTGTCTTCTCTGGCCACCCTTGCACCTCAGGACGGCTACAGGATCTCCAGGGCTCAGGATCCTGGCCCTCAGGCCACCACACCGAGCCCCTCTCTTTCCTCCCACTTGCTCTGGTTCATATGTGGCTTCTCAGTTAACAAACTTAACTAGTACATCTTTTGCATATTATTTTGATTTGAGTGCTTTGGAATATATGAAGACAACAGTCAAAAATCCCTAAAAGCCCTAAAATATCTCTATAGGCCCAATTGCTTCCTTGGAGAGAACTTGTATATTAAAAAAATAATTGATCTGTAAACAATTATTTTTAGAGATGGGTCTTGCCATGTTGCCCAGGCTGGACTCAAACTCCGGAGCTTAAGTGATCCTCCCAGCCCAACCTCCCGAGTAGCTGGGACTACAGGTGTGTGCCACCTCAATGGATTTTAATTTTAGCCAAACATCTCTGGGACTCAAAGAAGCACCTTGATGATTTCCACGCAGAGTTGTGGTGTGTGAGGGGTACTGGCACACGGGTGTCAGAAGAGGGCCTGTCAGGCCAAGACCCCGTCTCCTTGACCAAGCAGAATCTGCATAAAGTACCGGCTGTTGGCCAGGCTCTCTCGAGTGCTGTCTGGTTCTACGTTCTACATACCCGAAGGGGTTGAGGAGAACCCTGCACACGGCTGGATGCTTCCAGGCACAGGACGGAGGACTCTATGCAACAGTGGCACAAGGCAGCACAAAGTGGACATTGTCCAGGCCCCAGAGGCCCTATACCAACCTGCATCAGCCACATCTGAGAGGTCTCCCTGCCTGTGACATGGGGCCTAGCACAATCTCTCAGTTTTCAACACGAGTAGTGCTCTCCTTTCTGACTCCCTGTTAACTGGTGGCACGATGTCACCAGCACTGGCCTCATCTATACCTGGCCGACCAACCTGAAATTGCCCCACCATGGAGGAAGCTCTAGTGGATGCAAACGGGAAGCGAGTCATCACACAGGCCCGCGGACTGTGCTGGCTGTTGTGGAAAGCTTCTGGTGCTCTCTCTGCAGGGAAGGTCACTAGGGTGTGTGTCTGAGGGCCAAAGTGAAGATTTGTGCAATTTCCTTTTTGAGGCACATGTGGCTCCATCTGCATGCTACTCTCAGTGAACTGACCACAGCACCATCATGTACACACTTTTGGAAAACAGCTGTTGAGGCTTCTCACAATGCATAATGGTTTTTAAAAGGTTGTGACTGGTGTGGGGAAGCATGGTGAGCAATGCTCCTCGCTGGCCTGAGAAGGCGCTGCAGCTCACCCCTGGCTGGGGATGTGCTGTCACGCAGAGTTAACCCGTGAACTGCTAGCTCATGGCACGTGTTCCTTTCTCATTCAGAGCCAGGGAGCAAGGTGCTGGGAAACACGATCATGGGTGTCCCACTAGACAGTGGCCATGGGGACAACACTGTGTGCAGGGCCAGTGGAGCAGCTGCCTGTGAGTCACGGGCTCACTACAGGCACAGCCTGGGAAACGGTGCTGGCCAAACCCAGCCTGGCTCTGCCGCCTGAGCACCACCTGACCAGAGCTTGAGGGGGCCTGGGCATTTATTGGGGCAGCTTCCAGAGCGGAAGTATATGCCAGCACGGGTATCAGAGCAAACTTCTGTGGCTAAGGGGTGGCAAAAGGCTTAAGAGGACGATGCCCAGGCAGCCACGCACATGATGTGGCCTGTGGTTACACTGGGGTGGGCCCACCCCGAGGGGCCCAGAGCATCACCTTTGTGTGCCAGGGCCTCAGAGGCAGAGTGTGAAACAAGGCGGGGGTGTGGGGTAGTCCCAGGGGAAAGGCCACTTTTCAAAGCTCTTGGAGAAGGGAACAGGAACGCTGGACACTGTGCTGTATGGGAAAGCCCTTCACACCAAGGCGCCCATCTAGGGCCAATTCCTCACGGAGAGCTGGGGTGAGAGAAGGGCCCTCGACACTGTCCCACAAACATTCCTATCTCTTGGGAAAACCCAACTCTGCTTTCCTAGGACAGTCAGGAGGAGACTGCCCTCCAAGGAGGCCTCAACTCCAACTCTCTAGGGTGCTCCTGCAAGCACGGGCCAGTCCTCAGGCAGGTGCCTCAGCCTGGGTCTGCACTGGGCCAGGTGGGGTTCTGTGGAGGGCAAGGAGGCGGCGAGGCTGGTGGGGCATGGAGGCTGCTCTGGGGAACAGAGAGAGAGGTGATGGGAAGATCACACTGTCCTCTCCCCCTGGGGCCCCTGCCCGCCCTCCTGCCAGCTCTCCCTCCTGGGGGGTGATGCTCAGTGGGACGTCAAGCCTGTGGCCCAGGCCCTGCTCTAAGACCATCCCGCTGCCAGTGAGGGAGGGACAGCAGCACATCCCCTTGATTCTGCCTGCACAGTAGCCGAGAGCCAAGAAGCATCTCCAGCTCCACCCTGACAGCCGGACGCCCCACCCCCATTAATAAGGAGAATCTGCTTTGCAAATAAAGGTGCACCAGGACCTTAAGGTTCTCGAAGTCCCTCTGGTACTTCTCCCGCAGGGTGGCCGTGTCGCCCTCCAGGTCCTTGTGGCCCAGCTCCTCACGCATGATGTCCATTTGGGCCTCCAGCTCCTGGATGCGCTCCCTTAGCCCCGTCGTGGACTCGGCCTCCCCCTCGGTAGCCTGCCTGCAGGAGGAGGGGGCCGACAGGGCCTTGGGGTGCTGGCCTTGGTAGAGACAGAGGGTCTCCTGCAGGCAGCGCAGGTTCTGTGAGTAGTGCTCCTGCAGGGTCCTCAGCTCCTCCTTGTGGATGGTCTGCAGCTCCTTGATCTTGAGCTGGAACCTGTCCTCCAGCGTCTGCATCTGTGCCACGTGGTGCCTCTCCATGTCCTGCCTGTCTTTGACAGAGGCGTCCAGCTGGCTCAGGACCCGGCTGCGCTCAGCCTGCAGCGTGTTCTCGGTCCTGTTCAGCTGTTCCACCACGCACCTGATCTCCTCCTCATACCTGCCCCGCAGGGCGAACATGTTCTCACTGTGCTTGCTCTCCGCTTCCTCCAGACGCCGCTGCTGCTGGTCCAGCTGGGCGACCTTGGCCTTGAGCTCTGCGTTTTCACTTTCGATGATGGTGATCACATCCAGGTACTCGCTCTTCTGCTTGCGGAGCAGTTCTTTGTATTCCTCCCTCAGAACCCTGATAGCTTGTGCCTGCTCCAGGCAGGAGGCCCCCCTGATCAGCCAGGACTCCTTGTAGAACTGGAGCTGCTTTTCATACTCCAGCCGAATTTTGCAAGCTGCATAACACACCTGAGCCTGAATAATTGCATCTTGAACCAATAATGAAGAATACTGACCGAGGCCTCCCAAACAAGTGATATGCGAGAGATTCTGGGATGCCTGAAGAAGCTTCTGACAATCTCTCAGCGACTCCACAGGAGGCACAGATGGCAAAGCAGCAGCTATCTCCTCTAAGAAGCGGGCCTTTTCCTTTAGCTGCAGGGCGAGCTCTTCCTGAATAGCAACAAGGGCCCCGGAGCTCTGGTCAGACGAATGAAAGGGCTCCTGGGAGCCGTCTGAGTCTTGGCTCAGTACTTCTCCCGAGGAGCTCAGGACCCAGGACGTTGGCACACTGTCTTCATCACCCGCTGGAAGCCTGAGGGATTCTGAAACCTGCTGCATCACTCTCTCGAAGTCTGGGGTCTGGTAGGCTCCCAGGAGCTCCCTCAGTAGGCGCTTGTGCTGTCGCAGGGCTGTCTGGGTTCCCTGCAGGGTTTCCTGGACGCTCTGCAACCTACGGTGGAGTGACTCTCTCACCGACTGTGTGGCAAAGCTGAGCTCCGCTCTGACCCACGTGGCATCGGCCAGGACGGGAGCCAGGCCCTGCAGGATGCCCTGCCGTCCGCCTCCCGACGCATCGACTGCCTCGCCTCCCAGAGTCCCCAAGTGCTTTCTCAGAGACTCGACCTGGCTCCAGAACTCGCCGTCCACCAGCACCTTCTTGGCCCAGGCATCTGCGGGGGCCCCAGTGGAGGCTGTGGCACCCTCAGACTCCAATAGCAGCTTTCCTGACTGAGAAATCTCGTGGAGAACATGCGAGATATCCGATGTTGTGTTCTTTAAAGAGTCTGCTATCTGGCTGATCAGTGAGGCCTCCAGAGCTATTTGATCGGAAAGGAGCCTCACCTGCTCCTGCTCGGTCAGCTCGGGCTGGGAGGGCTGCCGCTGGGGAGCTGGCACCCCATTCTCCACGGAGCTGCCCTCCTCCATCTGGGCATGGGCCCCGCTGTCAGCGGGGGTTGGCCAGTGCCGCAGGGCCTGGATGGCACTGACAAGCGCGCTCTCCACGCTGGCCAGGGAGGCCGCCCGCGCATCCTGCTCATCTTCCTGGCCAGCCCTCGGCAGAGATCTCAGCTGTTCTCGGCAGTTTTCCAAGCAAGTCAGGGCCTGACTGTTTTTCACCTGGAAGTTCCCTAGCTCCCCAACATGACCTTCAACCCTCCTGGCCCTCTCTTGCCTCTCCTGCTCCAGCTGGGAGGCGAGTGCGCCGACCTGGAGCAGGCTGGCGTGGAGCTGCTCGCGGAGCTGGGCCTCGGTGCCGGCCCACTGGCGGTGAAGCGCAAGCAGCGCCTCCTGGCTCTGGCCCTGCTGGCTCTCCAGCCTGACGGTCACGGCTTTGAGCTTCTCTTCTGTGACATAGAGCTTGGTCTCTAGGGAGTGTATGATGGACAGGTACATCTCAGAGTCACCAGTGGCAGGCAATGCGCTGGGTGCAGCCTCGGAGGGCATGCTTTCCTCCGAGGGTGACCGGTCCTGGCTGGTGTCGGAAGATGTGCTGCTGGTCCAGGTCTTCTCAGACCCTTCAGGGTGGACATGTCTCTGGCACTGGATTGTGGAGAACCGGATCCTCTGCCTTTTCACACCAGGTGCCCCCTGGTCGGGTCTGGCTGTGCTCTGCGGGTGCCCCTCCCTGTCGGGCACGTCCGCCAACTTCAGGTGCAGCATGTTCTCTTCCCCGCCAGGGCTGCCACCCCCACACCCCTCCCCCAGGCCATCCTCCTCCTCAAGCCTTGCATGTGGGGAGCCCAGAGGTGCCCCTATGGCTTGGAGCTGTTGGCCCAGGAGCAAAATGCCATCCTCCTCCGTTTCTTCCGGGGCACTCTGTGGCTCTTCCACGTCCTTTGAAGATTCATTTGCAAATTTCCTTAAAATCTCCTCCTTTGCCTGAAGCCTAATTTCTGTTTCCTCTAAGCTGCTCCCCAAGACAACCATTTTAACCAAAGCCTCATTGAGGTCCTGATCTTTCTTTTCCAGAACCTTCTCATGCACTTCCTTGATGTGCTCCAGCTCCTCCTCCTTCTCTTTCAGCAGAATGTGCATGCTCTGGAGCTGGCTGGAGACCCTCTGGTAGGAGTGCTCTAGGCTTTGGCAGTCAGCCTCTCTTCCCCTCAGCTTCTCCTGGAGCTCAGCCATGTCCCCATCAGACGCGGCCACATGCTCCGTCAGCTCTTGGAACTGCTGCCTGAGGAGGTCCCGCTCGTCACAGAGGCTCTGCACATGCTCGGTGAGCCTGCGGATGCTGCTCTCACGGGCCGCCAGCTGCTCCTCCAGCTGGTGCACCTGCTCACTGCCCTCAAACGTGGCGCTCAGCTTCTCCTTCTGGAGGGCATCCACGTGCTGGGCGTGGCCCTGCAGCTGGTCCTCGTAGGTGCTGGCCTTGTCCTCCACCTCCTTCAGGTTCTGCAGCAGCACCTGCTTCTCCTTCTCGTAACTCTCCAGCAGCAGCTCGTAGTTCCTCTGCAGCTTCTCCTCCATCAGCCGCTGGGCCTGCTCGCTGGCGCTGAGCTGCTGGCTGAGGTCGGCGATGCGCTCCTGCAGCCTCTGCACCTCCTTCTGCCGGTCCTGCTGCAGCGCCTGCTGTGTCTCCAGGTCCCGCAGCTCCTGCGTCTTCTCCAGCAGCAGAGCCTCGGCGCTCTTGAGCTTCTGCTCACTGGCTCTCAGCTGGCCACTCAGTGCCGCCTCGCTGTGCTGCCGCTCCTCCAGCTGCTCGCGGACCCTGCCCTGCTCCCGCTTCAGGTCGCCCTTGAGCTTGGCCAGTGCCTGCTCCTTGATGACCAGCTCGGCGGCGGCATTGCTGAGCCGCGCCTGCAGGCTCCGGATCTCGGCCTCGTGGTGCCGGATCGCATCCTTGGCCTCCCCATAGCTACGTTTCAGGGTCTGAATCTGGTGCGTGATCAGCTCCTGGCGCTGGCACTGGGCTTCGAGCTCACTTTGGAGGTCTTGGTTGACTCTATGGAGCCTCTGCCAGGCGCCCGATGGGGAGGTGGCCACTTCAGTCTTAAAAAAACCGATTAAATACTGGTTAGTAACACTCGGGCCTCCCAGTTCTGAGTGTCACACCTCTGGCCAGGAACAACCACAGAAAATCTCCTTGGTCTGTTTGGCTTTTATCCTCCGTACATTTTTTCCCCCATTAACAAAATCCAACAAATCATCTTAATTTTTTTTTTTGGTAAATAGCTGCTTCCAGGTAAACAGAAACATGGACAATAACATCAAAAAACAGCTTTAACTGAACAGCTTCTAGGAGAAATAAACCAAACAAAACTGAATAATGGAACACACTGAGAAGCAAAACGAGACCAAAGGACAGAGAGCCACGCGCAGAGGGACAGGAGGAGCGGAGCACCTGCAGCTGTCTGTCTGTTTGCAAATAACGAGTACATGGTTCTTTACACCAAACCCTAAAAAAGTGCAGGACATAAGGTGTAAGTAAATGATGTCACTTCCTTCTAAGAGAGGGAGAAAAGGAAGGAAGGAAATGCTTGGGAGATGTCAGCAAGGTGACATCTGAACATTTTCCTTTGCAAAGTGTACCCAGTCCTCCACAGTAACAGGAATAACTTATCTCTACCTGCAAGAAGACAAAACAAGGGCAGAAATGGAAACCATGGAGAAGAATATGATAACCAACAAAACAAACCTTTGCAAAGTTCAAAATAAGAAAGTGAAGCATGCAAAAAAAACAAAACATAAATGAAATGAAATTCCCCAAACTGAAAGGCATGCAGAATAGACAGAACTCATACAGTGTGGGGGATCCAACACAGACAATACTGAGACGAACCCAGAATTGAATTCGGCCTGACTGTGCCCCCTCTCGGTGTGCTGGCCAGGGAAGCCACAGATGTGACACTCAGTTATGTTAAGTTCAAATCACACTCCACGATCAGCGTCCACACCATGCATGCGCATCCCAGCAGCATAACGCCCACCCCAGCGGCTGCTCCTCCTGGCCCTTAACCCCAAAGACCCCTTGCTCACTCTGTTACTTATAAGCATTTCTAAAGCTCAAAGGGTGGTGAAAAGTGACAAGTTATTAGCTTAGCAGGAAGGTATTAGACCAGCTCTGCCAGTGACCCAGAGGGGCTTCTGCGTAGGCTCATGCGACTGCCCACATGAGACAGGGAGGCAAGCTCTTAGGTTAGCAATGTGCAAAGTCTGCTGCTGGTACAGGCTGAGTATCCCCTATCCATAATACTTGGGACAAGAAGTGTTTTGGATTTTAAAATATTTGCATTATACTTAGGGGATGGGCATCCCAAATCTGAACATCTAAAATCTGAAACACTTCAATGAGCATTTCCTTTGAGCATGTCAGTGCTCAAAGTTTTGAATTTCGGAGCATTGTGGATTTCCGAATATGGGATGCTCAACCTGCATTTTTACCCCGGATTTGAAGTCAATTCTTGTAGGATGGGGGCCCAATCAAGGCTTAAAAAGATGCTCCCCAGCCCTGTAGGGCCTGTGCAAGGGACCCGAGAAGAGGCCCAACACTGCCATTCCTGGTGCCCAAGGGTCTAAACTGGGCTGGGCAGTGACGACAGTGGAGGAGGCTGGGGAGGAGGGTCCAGGACACGTGGGAGGGAAAGAAAGAGAAGGCTCAAGGTACATGCAGCAAAAGAAACAGCACAGAGAGAAGCAGGTAGGCAGACTGGTCAGAGTGACCCTGGGACAACTCAGACCAGAGCCAGTGCACAGTGGTCTGAAACATCAACACAACTCATCACTGAGACTATGGGTCTTTGAAAGCCAAAAGGACCTTCACGGCCCACCAGGTCTAAGCCTACAAAGCAGAGGACTACTGCTGCAGGGGAAGGGACACTTGCATTTCCTTCTGGGTTCTTGGCAGGGCCAGAACTCAAACCCAGGACCTTGATTCTAATGCCACATCCTCAGCCCTCGTGAGAAGTAGGCTCCCCAGGCTGTCACCCTGTTTCAAATCCCCCCCAGCAATTAGTCATCAATCTCCCCAAAAGCATGACAGCTCCATGGGGGCAGAACATGTCTGTTTTTCCCCAGAAATAGCACAGGGCCTGGCAGGCTGCAAGACAGTTGGGCCACGTGGGCCTGCCCTGGTGCCAGGTCAACTCTTGCCCCATGACAACCCACGTTCGGCCCACTGGCTCTTGTGAAGCTGGCTGCTAGCTAGGAGCCTGTGGTGCACAGATCTTGGTGGAGGTGTGCTAGCTGTGGGCTGTCAGCGCAGGACCCAAGCTGCTACTGCTTCATCTCCCTTCTAGGCTGGGCTGGCTAGGTTGGCTCAAGGCTAGGTGGTCCCACTGGTCCCCTAAAACTTCAGCCTTGGTAGAAAGTAGAAAGTGGGACCACGGGGCTGATGGTAATAGCCCTGGGTGTGCCTGCAGGTGTGATACAAACACAGGCAGGGAGGGTCCAGCTCTAGCTTTGCCTTTAACTGTTGGTGGTGAGCAGCCACGTGGCTCGTTGTGTGATTCAGTCTGTATGGTGGGCAACACCACTATGGTGGAAGCAATTATAAATTTATAATTATAAATGGCATGCAAATGTATGGTGTTTACAATAAACCTATCTCAGCTACTTTCAGATCCAAAAGGAGAGACTACCAAAGTGATTTTATTACCAAAAAAAGTCCTTAGATATAGAGGTTTCAGACAGGTCCCCCAAACGTCATACTAAGAGGGAACTCCCCCCAGCACACTGCGAGCCCTGGCCTCATGGCAGAGGAGCCAGGAGGCATACGCTTGAGGAGGTAGCCCCTGCGCAGGCAGGTTTTGCACATTCCTAGCCTGCCTGGCCTGAGCCCAAGCCCTGCACACGGAAGCACTCGAGCACCACGTGGCCCCTGCCCACCCTACCTGCAGCACGTAGCCCTCCCGAGCACTCTGCTCCCGGCCCAAAGCCACCCTCAGCTGGTCTTGCAGGAGTCGGTTCTGTTCCAAAAGGTCCGAGGCTTCCCTCTGGCTCTGCTCTAGCTGTTGGCAAAAAGACGCATATTTTTAAGCAAAATGACAATAAACAAAAGCAGCCGCAGAGTACAGGCCCACAGAGGCATGCATTTCTGACTCCAGCTAGGCTTCCACTTAGAGTCCCCACACTTCAGGAGATGTGCTGATCTGCTCTCTACCTGCATCACAGGGAAGTGAAGGTTCCAGCTCAAGCCGTCAGGCTCAGTGTCTTCTGGGGAACCAAGGGACTGGCTTCCCCCACCCCAACCCCTACCCCAGGCAGCCCTGGGCGCCCTCATAATTTCCACACCTGCTCACAGTTCTAACACGCAGGCCCCGCACAGGTACTAAGGCCCACCCGCTCCCTGGGAAGCCCCATGAGGTCTTTTCAGCGTCCTCAGTCACCCACACAGGCCTGGTGGGCCTCCCCCAGCAGGCCTCACTCCAGGCCCTGCTATGGCTTCACCTGAAACTACTCCATTTGACTGATTTTACACAATGGATTCCACATAGAGTTTTATTTGCAAGGATCCCTCAGACAAGATGTGGAAACCCATGAGTAAGCTATTTCACACTCCTCTTGCTTTCAACAGCTTTAGAGTTACTCAGTCATCCACCCACTTCCTCCTCATAGGTTTCCTGGGTGCCCTCCTGCCACTCAGCTGTGGCTAAATGGGACTGCCTGCCCTGTTCCCTGGACTGTGGTGAGTGGGAGCCGGGTGTGCACAGGCAGCCAGGGCCAGCTCCTCCCAGGGTGCGGCCAGGCTGTGCTACGAGAGGTGGGGAGACCCCTGACTTCTAAACATTGAGGACAGGCTGCTATCTAACACCACCAACTGATGAGCCGGCGTGTGGCCTACTGACTAGCTCATTTTGGTAGTTTTCAGCAATGTGAGTTTGAACTGTTATTTTCCTTCATCTTGCTTTTATTATTTTATTAATGAGTATAGAAAACAGATAAATACAAGTGTTGATGCAGTGATAACTGAGCCTCACAAATTTAATGAAATAGGAGGCACGCCAGAGTGGCAAATCTTTAGCTTTAACGACCTACTTATGTAAAAGAATGCATTTGAAATACACTGTTGGAGACTGTCCCTGAACAGACAGTTGAACACGGAGTTTAACAAAAACCAATACACCTCCTTGGCCCTGGGGCTGATGTTAATTAACCCCTTGCTGAAGTTCTGCAGATCTGATTCCAGGACACACTTCCATGAGAACATCTCATGCTACAGCGCAGGGCTGGAGCATTCATGGCTGTGCCCCAGCCCGAGGCCAGGTGTGAAGGTGACAGTTCGAGTCCCTCCTCCATAGCCTGCCCCACCCGGCCTCACGTCCTTGGCACCTAGGACCCAGCCTTTGCCTCCGCTGTCTGCCGCACACCCTCAGGTCTGTCCGAGGGCCACTGTCACAGCATCTGGGCTTATCCCTGCCTCCAGCTTCGATCTGCTCACCCCAGGCTGCCCAGTGCAGATGGACACCTGACTCCCCCTCCTTAATAGGTAGAGCAAGCCCTGCCACCCCACTCGCCTTGTGTCTGGCTCCTCTGTCCTTGAAAGGCTCTGATGATCCCTGCCCGATGCCCCCACCTACACCCCGCATCTCTCAGCATCTGCCTCGACTATAACAACCCTCCATGTGTCTATCTACCTTACAGATCTGCATGTCCCTCAAGGGGAAGGACAGTGTGGCTGAACCCCCCAGCCATGGCTGGGCATAGCCAGTGCTCAGGAAAGGCTGCTGCAGGGGAGCCCGCCCCAAGTCGTTACCTCCTTTTCTAGCAGAGAGGTTAGCTCCTGGGCGGAGAGCCGGCCTCCTCCGTCCTCAGAGGAGGACAGGTGCAGGGGTGTGATGGGCACCTGCTTTTCTTCCCGCAGAGGGGTGGTCTCCACCTGATGCCACCGCTGCTCAATCTCCACGTGGACATTCTGTGTCTTGAGGTCGGGGGTCACAGGCAGCCCTGGGCTCCGGTCCACCTCCATGCGCAGGGCCACATCCTCCGCGTCTGCCATCCCAAAGCGCTTGCGGCGCTCCTCCCGCCGTCGTGCGCGCTCCCGCTCAAGCTCACCAGGCTCCGACTCAGGGTGCCCAGGCTCGTGGGTATCGGGGGCTCCCACAGAGGTCCGCACGGCACCAGCCCTCTCCTGAGCCAGGGCCTGCTGGATGGGGCGGAACTCAGCCCAGTCAAAGGTCTTGGAGCGGCCCTCCCGCCTCCGCTCTCGAGCACGGCTCCTCTTCTGCTCAGGGTCCAGCTCCCCTGGCTCTGCCTCTTGCTTCTCACTCGGCCTCGGGCAGGTGTCAAAAGAGGAGCTGCTCTTGTTCTTTTCCTCTGGCAAGGAGCTGCAGGGCAGGAGGGTGAACACAGCCTTTGTTGGGGGCAGCTCTGGGGACCCCCCTGCCCACCAAAAGGCCGGCAAGGTGAGCTGCAGCCCAAGGCCCTGCTTGTACCACACCCCTGTTCTATTCCACCCGCAGTTTCCAGGGATATCCCATTCCTATCCCTCCCTGCTGGCATTGCCATTATCCCAAGCAACCCTTCTCAAACCTGGTTCTAACAGGAGGACGAGGGAAGAGAACTTTAGACACCCTGAGGTTTCCAGCACATTAGTACTAACAGGACTCCTTCACTGAAGGGGTGCTGGACAGGGCGCATCCTGGTGGCCTGTCCCAGGGTGATGGAGCCTGGGGACTCCCACAGCCCACAGGCAGGACGGGCTGGCCCGCCCCACCCAGGGCCAACGCCGAGAGTGGCATCAGACTGTGCCATAGCACTGTCACCATCCAATTGTTTGGTGAGGCCACCTGTGTGCATGCCTGGACTAGGTGGTGGTGATAGAATGAAGGAGAACTAACCACTTCCCCAGAAGGGCTCAGAGGTTTTAATAAGCAGGTAACACGACTAGATCTGCATTTTATAAGCCCACCTCTGGCTGCTGACGTGACAGATGGATCAGAATGAAAGGCTGAGACCACCTATGGGCAAAGGAGACAGGTGGCCACAAGCCCATACCACGCAGTGGGCGCGGCTGGTCAGGGGAAGCAGGAGGGGAGAAGGAAACTGAGGCGGCGAGAGGTGTCAGGGACACGGGCCATGCAGGTTGTGCTCACAGCATGCCTGGTGCCCAGCAGCAGCCCAGGGCGGAGCTGGGTATGCCTAAAGAACTCACACCTTTTCCCAACCTGCCCAAATCAAAGCTTCCTGGGCAGGCCTCGCCTTGGGCAGGGGAGAGCTGGGGATACTGCAGATGGCAAATTTGCAAGGAGGGAATGGATTTGAGGCAGAGGTTTCTGGATTCCACTGATAAGCCCCAGAGGCTGACCGGAGTGGTCCACAGTCTCATCCAGGCCTTGGAAGGGAGCTAGAAGCCACCCAGGGACAGCGAGGGAAAGAGGGAAGCTCTAGGGAGCACCTATGTTTAAATCGGGGCCATGGAGCCTGCGAAAGAGGCACTCCAGGAAAAGAGGAAGTGGCTGCCGTCACCCCCAGAGGCCACCTGTCCCATCCTTGAGCTGGTGAGAACCACAGTGCTTTGGAGTGGTAGGATCTGCAAGCATCTGGTTTAAGAGCACACTGACGTTTGGATAAAAACGATCCAGAGCAGATCTTCCGACATCACTGAGCGGAGAGCATTGGCTCAGGTTCGCGGTGGCAGGAAGTGCAGGGATGACACACAAGCAGGCCACGCACGGCGACCCCCACGGAGTCCCGCCGGCTGCCCCTCAAGGCTCTTCTGGCCCTGAAGGCCAGAAGCATCCTCCATTTCCCAGCCACAGACAGCGAGGCTAGTAGCTTCTGAGAGTAATCCTGCTTTCATGCCTCCTTTGGAGTTTGTCTTGCAGCACTAAAAATATTCACATTTTCCTCAAATAATGAAAGCCAACACAGAGGAAGAACAAAGGCTGAAAACAATTGGGGGTGGGTGAGCACTCTCCTAACTTGTTAAGACTTACTAGCTTATGAAGTAAATCTAGCAGGAAGATAACTACCTGGTCAACTTTTGTACAAAACCAAATCCGTGGTCTCTCCATTCATCTCCGGGCCAGCAGTCCCTGCATGCAGGGAAGTGGCCACTTGAGCACGGCAGGCCGCCTCTCCTAGGCCGTGCACAGGCACACATGTGTGGCATGGGGGCCAGGCCTGGCTGGGATGAGGCAGGAGGAAGAGGCCCTCGAGCCACCCACCTGTGTGTCCACCCTTGCTATGCCCCGCCTGGAGTCCACGCAGCAGTTTCTATTTGCTGCCAGCAACCTTAGCAGAGAAGCCCGAGGTGCATTTCTTACTTTGCTATGGGGCTTCCTAATAAAAGTGCTTGGAAAAGAGCACTGGGCCCACGAAGCTTGGGTCTGTGCTCCTGACGGAAGAGCCACAGAGGCAGCGGCAGGGGCCGCCAGAGCATACGCCCCGTGAGGGTGAGAGTGCCTGCTGCAGCCCTGGGCACCTGTGCCCAGCTGCACACACACAGGGTACCCACTAACCAACGAGCCAGCTCTCCAAACAGAACCCCAGAGACGGAAAAAGGGCAACCAGGCCTGGCTTTACTGATGCAACAACAACTACACAGTATTTGTCCGAGAAAGCAATGAACAAATGACAGACACATGAAAAAGGACTAAAGAATCAATTTGGGTGGCTTTTCCTTACTTCTTTTTTGTTTGTTTGTTTGTTTTTGTCTTTTGGTTTTTTTTGAGACAGAGTCTCACTCTGTCACCCGGGCTAGAGTGCTGTGGCATCAGCCTAGCTCACAGCAACCTCAATCTCTTGGGCTCAAGCGATCCTCCTGCCTCAGCTTCCCGAGTAGCTGGGACTACAGGCATGCACCACCATGCCCGGCTAATTTTTTATATATATTTTTAGTTGGTCAATTAATTTCTTTCTATTTTTAGTAGAGACAGGGTCTTGCTCTTGCACAGGCTGATCTCGAACTTCTGAGCTCAAACGATCCACCCACCTCGGCCTTCCAGAGTGCTAGGATTACAGGCATGAGCCACCACGCCCGGCCCTTTTCCTTACTTCTTATTCGAAGAGGTGTGGAGTCTACAGAAGGAGACAAAGGTTCGGATAAAGAAGGGGATGGCCAAGGCTGCCCCGGCTGCGACCTCACTGCCTCCACAAAACTTGACCTGTGATGCAAGAAACCTACCTGCGGAGTAACCTGCACCACACCTGAGAAACGCGCACCAGAGGTCCTCAGACACGGAGGCTCTGAAGCCCTGGGGTGGGGTGGCAGAGTTCTGGCCTTCAGAGAACCATCCCCACACTCTGAAATCTTCTCACTTTCTTTTAAAATGAAAGCCAACAGGGCCTCCAGGGCAGGAGGAAGAAGGCAAGTGATGAAATGCAAGGCAGACGAACCACAGAATGCTAACACAGGAGAGAACAGTTTTCTAATCTAGGTTTCAGCTCTGAGAGTTTCAAAGAGAAGCTGTTGCTGGTTGATAGAAAGCAAACATGTCGGAGCAATATGAAAAGAAGGCCAAGGCACAGAAGAGCCACGGTGGCCTGAGAACGCAGCACCCAGCACTACCCTCCCCCAGCAGCACAGTGGCCAGAGAACCAGCAACAGGCCTGAGGCTGAGCCAGGCTGGTCAGGTGCCACCAACCAAGACATAAGATTCTATACACAAGACCAGCTCTAGTGACGGGCATAAACGCGGCCTGCACGACTCAACTGGCCAGGTGTCGATGAGGAAAAGGTAATCTGGGCAGAAACATGAGAAAGCCAAGAGGAGGCCGAGCAGAGGTGAAACAAAACGAAGGAGAAGCCGGGCTGGGCTGCAGCTGGAGCAGGAGCACGAGGGGCTCCCAGGCATCTCCCACCACCTTACCTGGTCACATCTGGGGTGGTGGCCGGGTGCACGTGCTTCATGATGGTCTGGATCCAGTTCCTCCGGATTCCAGATGTCATGGCAGACAGGGTGAACTCACCATCCTTTGTCTACATGAAAGATACAAGATGTTATCGGCGACTGTCCCCTGGAGGTGCCTGCTGCCTGCCACCTGCAAAGGAGCCCCCTGCACTGGGCACAAAGTCCTGCAGGGAAAGAGGCCATGGCCAGCAGCCCCCTAGGAGCACTGCATGTGCCTGCGATGGGGGCAAGAAAAGAGGTGGATGGCAGAGCCATGGCAGGGACATGTTTTCATGGCAATGGTAAGTCAGCTATCCCCCCTCAATAGGATCAGCACACATTTACCCAGCACTTCCTGGGTGCCAGCAGCGTGCTAAGTACACACAGAGGAGGAACTGGGAACTCCCTCTCTTTAAGGAGTTCCCAGCCTCGAAGCGATAGACAGAACCAGCGTGTGCTGAGCAGTGGGGGAGGTGGGGGTCTCGTCCCGCGCAGGGGGAGCAGCATCTACAGCCTAAACTCACACCCACAGGTGGACGGCGGACGGGCCGATCAAGGTCTGGTTGGAAAGTCATACTGAGAAAAGGCAGGGAGCCCTGCCGGGCAGCTGCTACAGTTGTCCAGGTGATGAGGATTAAGACAGTGGCAGAGGAGGGGGGAGTCTTGGGTTTTGGAGAAGTAATGGGGTGAGCAGGTGTGCCACTGACTGGTGGGGGGCACCTCAGGACAAGCCCCAGACTCCAGCTTGTGTGATTTGATAGGACCATCAATCAAGATGGGCAGTGGCAGGGGAAGGGCCTGTTCCAGGTGGGGAACAAGGCAGCAGGTGGGACAAAGGCACCCAGAGTAGTGTGGCCTCCACGACGTGACCCTCCATCCCTGAGTGGCCCTGCCTGGCACCTCCCAGAAAGGAGGTGTGCAGTGTGTCCCAGGCCAGCACCTAGACACGACAGCACAGCCAGGAAGTCAAGTGCTAAAGCCATGCTGGGCCCAAGTGTGGGTCAGGGCTGGTCCGGCCTTGAGGCTGTGGAAAGCACTGGAAAGTGCTAGCTGCTCACTCTGCACCTGCAGGCACCGCCCAACAGATGTGAGGGTTGCAGCCCTATCCTGTGGCTGCTCAGGCTGCTCACAAACGGACCCAGGAGCTAGCTCGGCAAAGCTGCTGACAGAAGGGTAAAGTCACACACAGTTTTTGTCTGGGCCCTAGCCTGGCCAGGGCCCCAACACGTGCAGGTCTGGTGTGCCACAAAGCACAGCTCAGACCTGACCCGCTCCTCCACCTTGGTCCCTTCCACACAACCCGGTAAAGACATGGCTGCTGCTCAGCTGGGCTTTCCCTCATCAGCGCCGCCCCTGCACTCCCCGCCAGGCCTGTCCTTATGCCCGGTGTGAGCACTGCTGGAGTCTGGCCTCAGCTCTCCATGTGGATCTCGTTTCCCTAGCTGAGCTCTCATTCCCAAGGGCTGCCTGTCGTATGTTCTCCAAGAGCCCACCACAGGCTAAAACATGCCACTGGCCAGAATTCCAGAGGCCCCCTCCTTCTGTGAAGCCAGCGCTGGGCTTCTACGTGGAGCACTGCCACGCTCTGGGTCCTGGCCCCTCTGCCCCTCTCTCCCTCCCACCGGCACTTAGCTCCCTCCTGTGCCCAACCAAACCATGCCAGTCTGCCTTGCTCCCTTCTAGCCACCCTCCACGTCCTGCTGGACACATCTCACAAATGCACAGTTTCCTGGTGTCTTCCAATATCTTCCCGTGCTTTCCAAAACCTCACGGCAAGACCAGCCCCCAACCTGGCACCTGGGCCCCAACCTGGCCTCTGTACCCAGCTTCCTCTCCGTGCCACCAGGTCTGGGACATGCCACACACTTGGCCTCCAACCATGCCTCACAGGACCCTCCTCCAGGATGCCCCCTCCATGCTGAAAGCGCCCCCTCCTTACTTAGAATTCTTGGCCACTGGGGCTCATAGGAAGGCACCACTGAGATGGCCCACACCTCCGTCCATCACTGGGAGAGCAGGACCCCATCTCTCAGACAGCAGGCTTGCCCAGGGAAACCTGCCCATCAACGTGGGGAGGTGGCTGGCTGGAGAGGACGCTCACTGAGCCCTGCACCTGTCTACCCCTCCTGCAAGGGACCAGAGGCAGAAGAGCCTCGCAGCAGGGTGGCATGGGCCACTAAGAGACCAGCTCATGCCTGGCCCGGGTGCCAGGACATCAGCGCAGCCTCTGACCATGACTTAGTTCCCACCACAGATGCCTGCACAGAGGGAAGCCATGACCAGTGCCCCGTGGGCTGGCAGCTGGGATGCTCCCGGTGAGTAAACTCACTGGCCTTCAGGTCTACACTTTGGTCTCCTCTAAGTTGGGTTAATCTGAGTTATCCGCAAAGTGCCTGATCAACTCTCAACACAGCAATACAACTGAGTTCCTGGGCCCAAACATCTGAAGGCAAGACCCTGCTATAGGTAAGCTCATCAGAGGTCCAGCCTTGTGTGAAAAAACAGGTCTCAGGGCCCATCTGCATGGTGGCAGCTCTCTACCTATTAGGTACTGTCAAGGCTCTGGTGGTAAAGAACTAATTTTACCCCAAGAGCCCTGGCCTTTGTCCTGGCTCCTGGGAGGTAACTTCCAACTCTCAGAATTTCCTGAGTAGAGTGCCTTCATTACTCATGGTGGTCCCCTGGGACCCTACCTGACAGCTCATGCTGATAAGATGACTCAGGGTGGAGGCTGGCCATGCCAGAAAAACCAAACCATGAAATCAGAGGGTTGAGGTTTGGGCCGTGAGAAATCAGCTGGCCTCTAGGGGGAGGGCCAGAGACTGAGTTGCACTGAGAGGACAATCAATTGTGACAGTTATGGAGCCTCAGTAAAAACCCTGGACACTGGCTGGGCACTGTGGCTCATGCCTGTGATCTCAGCACTCTGGGAGGCCGAAGTGGGAGGATCTCTTGAGGTCGGCAGTGTGAGACCAGTTTGAGCAAGAGTGAGACTCCGTCTCTACCGAAAATAGAAAAATTAGCCAGGCATGGTGGCATGTGCCTGCAGTCCCAGCTACTGGGGAGGCTGAGGCAGGAGCATTGCTTGAGCCCAGGAATTTGAGGTTGCTGTGAGCTAGACTGAGGCCATGGCACTCTAGCCCCAGCAACAGAGTGAGACTGTGTCTCAAAAAAAAAAAAAAAAAGAGGAGGAGGAAAAAAACACCCTGGACACTGAGTCTCAGGCAAGCTTCCTAGCAATGCTCTGCATAATGCTTCACAGCAAGGCCGAGCAGGCCTATAACCCTGAGAACACAGACACTGTGTGCTGGGCCTCCTAGTCCCAGATCCTACCCCAAACCCCTTCCTTTGGCAGGTTCTAATTTTGTATCCTCTTGCTATAATTAAACTAATTTTAAGTATAGTGTTTCCCTGAGTTTTGTGAGT
This sequence comes from Cheirogaleus medius, assembly GCA_008086735.1. Taxonomy (NCBI): domain Eukaryota; kingdom Metazoa; phylum Chordata; class Mammalia; order Primates; family Cheirogaleidae; genus Cheirogaleus; species Cheirogaleus medius. The sequence goes on from VBSM01000725.1 coordinate 151,698, forward strand.
CAATCTAGAGAATTCCTGAACCTGAAGGTGGTTTGGGAAATCCCAGAACTCACAACTGCTGTCGGAAGGTAGGGCAGGTGTGGCAGTCCAGAGGACTGGCCCTCAACCTTGCAGACGGCTGACTCTAGGCAGCACTTAGTCCACACAGCTTCAACGACACGGCCAGTGAGAACCATTTCATTTGTCCAATCACATATTTTTCAAGGGTAGGGCAATGCCTTGCTTATCTGAGTACCTCACAAGATTTCAGGAAAAAATAGCCCTGTGAGTGAATGAGTGAACAAATGAACGAATATGTGAATAAAAACCTATTTCTCTGAGATTTAAATAATAAAGACTGTCATTCTTATTCCCCATATCCCACATCCTTCCAAATGCTCCAAATACCAGCATTTTTAAAAAGAAAAAAGAAAAGGATCTTCAGAAGCAAAAACCTTTAAACAGTCTTGAGAAAAAAATCTGCTAGTGTCCAGTTTTTTGTTCAGATCACAAATTGCAGGTGGGAGTCAGGCCCCAAGGACAGAGACATCAACACTAACGGGAGAGACCAAGTGCTGACCACACACACCACGCCAAGTCTGCTCAGAAGTGCCCTGGCCGAGGACATCAGTCTCTCTGAGACATGTTCCTACTAGTCAAGCCGCAGCTCCCCCTCCACTCCTGGGGCTCACATGTATCTGGAAGCCATAGTTTCTCTGGACTGGATACTCTGTGACATCATAACATGTAGACAAGTCAATTTCCCCATCCAAGTCAGCTGCCTGCAGAGAGAAATAGAGGGTCGTATGAGATTTAGGAAGAGTCAATGCCCAGATGAGCAAATTTCCATGAGTAACTTCCTGCATGGACTTTATTTTTCGAGGGTGTGTGAAGTGACAAGTGAGGATACTGTCTATTCCATCACCTGCATCACCCAGACCCCCTCCCCGGACACAGCCACACCACCATCTGCCCACGTATCTGGCCAAAGGTATTCTGCACGCCCGCGGTTCTCTAAAACATAGTGATATTGGAACTCCTTTAGACTCTTCAAAATTGAGGAGGTGTTTTTGTGTGTGTGGATTTTATCTACTGATGATATTTACTGTCTTAGAAATTAAAATCAAAAAACTTAAACATGTTTATTCATTTAAGAATAAAACAAACATTTCATTTTAAAATAAAACTTTGATTAAAAAATCAGTGGTAAGAGTAGCACTGTTTCAAATTTTTGCACATCTCTCAAATGTCTGGCTTCAGAGAGGACAGCTGGGTTCCCCTATTTTGTTTCTGCACTCAGTCTGCTCAACACATCATTTTGAAGTATAAGATGACAATCTGGTCTTACACAGATATGGAGTTAGAAAAGGAAGTACTTTAATAGCCTTTTCAGCAAACTGTGGTTCTTTTCTTTTCTCTTTTCTCTTTTCTCTTTTCTCCTCTCCTTTCCTCTCCTTTCCTTTCCTTTCTTTTCTTTTCTTTTCTTTTCTTTTTTTCCATGAGACAGGGTCTCCCTGTCGCCCAGGCTAGAGTGCAGTGTGCAATGAGAGCTCACTGTAACCTCCAACTGCTATGCTCAAATGATCCTCCCACCTCAGCCTCCCAAAGTGCTAGGATTACAGGTACCACCACCATGCCTGGGTGTGGCTATTCTTTGACAAGTGATAGTTTCTTAAAGGTTAACTGCAATGTGGAATCTGGAATCATACCAATGAACTGTCTGTATTGTTACATTAAAATAAGCTGCTCTATCCTGCCCTTTGAATGTGTTTTACACAGGCATGATTATGTAACATTATGTATTGGTCACTTGGAAAATATTAAGTTATCTATAGCTTCCAAATGTCTACACATTTCATATTTAAGATCAAAATATCATGTTTGTTAATATCACCACCTATCTCATCAGGAGAGTCTCTTAGTAAAGGGAAGTTCACAATAGTGAATACAAATCTTCCGGAAGTTTTAATTTTTGCTTGAAAGCTCAAATTGTATCATTGGCAACGAACTGTCAGTTGATTTCCTTGAAAGATGAGTTCACTTGGTTCATTTACATGAAAATGTCTACTCAACACCCAAAATTACTGATCATAGTTTATCTGTCAGTTATTTTTTCAAGTAAAGGTGGTGGTCCATGAAGAAGCTGCTAGTTCGCCTGGCAACTCAAATAATCGCACACGTCCTTTCCCACAAGACAAGCTGCATACTCTGGCGTGCAGCCAAAGTGACGGATGCTTACTTCCATTTCAAATCACAGAATATGAAAAAGATGGGTATGCAAAGATTGAGACTTAATAAAATTATTATAGTAACTTTTGTTGCTCCATCAAAGACATTTATTTATTTTAAACAAACAAACAAACAAAAAAAACAAAGTCCAAACACCATGAATGTGTGGCAGTGAAGAACACAGTGACCACTGGTACAGTCTGTTGCTACAGCCTTGGCTGTGCCAAGGAATCAGCAGTTCTACTGACTACCGCTTTTGTGCCAGCAGCGCAGATGTCAGCATAGTGGAAAAAGTCAAAGCCATCTGAATATTACAGTTTTAACCATCACAGTTCTCCTGAAAGCTTGTCAGGGACCCCCAGAGGTCTACAGACCACTCAGAATTGCTGTTCTACACACACAACCAACCACTTACATGTGCTCCTTTATCCCGATGTGAGACGCCAGCAGAGGCCTGCCATGCACACTGTGCTGTGTCTGCCCTTATCACTAGCACCTTTCCCCTTCGGAGTATTTAAACAGACATACCAGCCCCTACCGCTGGATACTCAGGTTCTTTCCCACCTTCTGCTAGCACAAGCACGTGGGAGTGACTCGCCTGGGACAGACCCTTCCCTCCTCCGTGTGGGAGTACATCTGAAGGGTTCCCATAGCGGAGCCATCAGGGAAAAGGCAGAGCACAGACTTGCCAAATCGATCAAAAGAGATTATTTTTATTTAATAGGCAAAGAAAAAAGAGACCCTTCTAGTCGTTTTTTGACCACGGAATGAAGACTGTAAAGGGGCCCAACAAAGTTCGTCTACCATGCCCCATCCCAGTCCAGAAGAGAGGGACAAGATTTAGTTCAATTTTTCCAATGACTCAATTCATCACAAAATCTCTTTGTAGAAAAATCACAACTGCTCATCCTGTGTTTTCAAATTTCAGTTTTTCAAAGAACAGAGAAAACAAATGCTACTGACATCCACTGCACCCAGCTCCTAACGCAGGGCCTTGTAAGAGCCCAATGTCAAAGGTGGTAAAACAGCCACAAGGACATTAAAAGCTGGTTTTATGCTCACTTTCCCACCAGAATGAGGCTGGGAAACCCAAGGCAGCAACACAGATGCCCCTCAATAGACAGTGGAGACTTCAGCCTAGACAAAAGCAAGAGCATAGGGACCCTCTGGTTCCGGATGCCACCTGAAGCCCTTTGGCCGTCCCTACAACAGAAGCAAGGCCCGGACACTCACCTCCTCAGCCACTGAGTCCCTGTAGTATCTCAGGCTTTGATCAGCCAGGACAAACCAGTGTTTCTTCCACTAAAATGGAAAGAAAAAGTAGACTCAACTCCCCACTTCCATGCAGCGTGCTTACTGCTTCAGGGTGACACACAGCACAGTCCTCAGAGCACCTCCCAGAGTACGGAAAGCACAGGGCAGGCGGGCCCCTCCCAGTGAGTGCAGACAGCGCGCAAAGGACTCTGCTCCGGCCGCAGGCAGCTAGGCACTCACGACCTCGGGGAGCTCGCGAAGCTGCAGCTCCTCCAGTGCAAAGGCAGCACGGAGAGGGGTGGACCCCGGCTGCCGGCTCTCTGTGATCCAGTGGCATGGCTGGTGACCAGTGCAGTGCAATCCTCAATCTCAACTCCAGAGACTGCAAGACTAGGAGCTGAGCCCATCAGAGTGGAAAGGCGGCTGTGAACGTGGCATCTCCACCTGTAGGTGGCAGCTTGTGAGCCACAGCTACTTGGCTGGCTAACCAGCAGGAGCAAACTAACCAGCTAGAGTCCAAGGAGGGGAACTTGAGTCTTCAGACAAAGCCAAGGGCATGTGACATGGAGAAGAGAGAAAAAGAGGATATTTTGGCACAGTGGCTCAGGAAGCAGGAGGGGCGTGGGGATGGACCAGGTACAGGGCCTCTTGGGTAAGGAACCAGCAGGCTCCTCTTCAGGCCTGGTTTGGAGGCCTGGCCTTCCAGCCCATAACACAGGTCAGGGTGCGGCCAGCTGCAGATGGCTCTTGTGCTTGAGTCTGATGGCAAGAAGGCAGCACATCTGCTCTTCCCAGGGCAACGTGCTGCTGCAGCTGAGGGCTCCTCCTGAGCACAGGAGTCCTGCACAGCTAATCTACTGTCTACTTGGCTGCCGTGCATAGAAACAAGCCAGCCCCACAACCAGCTTTCCATGCCTCTGAGGAAGCCTGAACCCCTAGAGAACTTTTAGGGACAATCACCCAGGTGGCAGAAGCTAGTGTTATAGGGGTCCCTAAAGCCTAAGGCAGAGACCTCCTGCAGGCAGCAGGCAGGCCTGGCTGCTCTGAGCATTCCCCACTGCAGAAATGGGGGCTGTACACCTGTTCTTCTCTGAGCAAACGGGGGTGTCAGACACAGTCCCGGTCCACAGGACAAGGGGTGTGCAGGAGGCAAGGCTGGAACCAGTGCTCAGCCCCATGCGGGGATGGGCCAGCTCTACCTTGCACCTGCTCCCCAGCCCCCCTTGGTGGGGGGCAAGAGTCACAGTAACTCTGCACACTCACCTGGCCGTCCTCATACTGCTTGGTCAGCCAGCCTTTCTTGAAATTCAGCAGGTCAGGCTGAGAAAGGGAAGAAAGAAGAACAGCTTAGAGGAAAGCCCCATGGTATCCTAGTCTTGGGCAAAAGGCATCTGACGGGGCTGGCATTTCTGTTCAGATGAGGCAGGTACCAGGAAAGGGATCCACCTGTCAGACAAGCCTGTGTAGCCCCCGCCCCCAGCAGGTGCTGCCCACAGCCCCCTCCCACAGGCGTGAGTATCCTTGAGGAAGGAGGCACCAGGCCTGGCAGGCTGGGGGGAGGAGGCGCAGCCTCATCGCCTGTGAGCAACAGCAGCAGCAGCACCATGGGCTGCAGCGTCCTGAGGGATTGCCTCCTCGGGCCACTCTGCAGGGCCTGTCTGGGGCGGAGATCAAGCACCGGTGGAGAGTCACACAGCATTTCACATGAGGGGGAACGCCGGCAGGGATGGCTGAAAGGAGAATTCAGAAGTTTTTGCAGAAGCCTGGAAGCAGAGACGTGCCCGGTGGTGAGGAAGCAGCAGCCCTAGCTCTGCCAAGACCCGGGCACTTCTCTATCAGGAAGCTCGGTATGCATTTCCCCAAAGAAGCAGGACAGCAGAAGAGGGCAGGGACCCAGGCCAAGAGTGCTGTCCCTGATGGTCCCCACACGCCCAGGCCCAAGGAGCAGCCTGAGAGAGCCCTGCATTGGGCACCCCTGGCCAAGGCCCGTATCTACCACCCCGTGCTCCTGTGACGCCAGGCCCCACAGAGAGATGGGGCCCCTCTCCTCCGGCCCCACGTTGATCAGGAACTGGCTTTGTCTTTCTACATTCCAAGGCCCAGAAGGGAGTTAGAACAGTCGAGAAGCAGCAGGACAACCACCAGGACAGGGTGTTCTGGGAACCTCTGCGGCAAACCCTGTGCCGCTGCCTAGGCCTGGCAGCAAGGTGGACCCAGATTGAGAATAGTCCCTCTCCAGAGGCCTGTTTTAACCCCTCTCTGGCTGCCCTAGCTTGAGGGTCTGTAACAAACACTCTTAACTTCCACACTGTGGTTGTCACTGGCTGCTGGCAACGATGCCCATGAGGCAGACCCCTGGCTGGTGCTCTGCTGTCAGGGTCTTTGGCAGATGCTGGGGACAGAAGCTACCAGCTGAGTCAATAAACTCGAGGAGTTTCATTCCAAACATTCTGTAGCAAAACCCAGAGTGAAGGAGGAACCAATTCTCTTGCTCACACGCCACGGTTACACATCAATCAGTGGCTGGCAGCCACAGTCCCTGGGGAAGCAAGAGGCCCATTGTGCGCTGGCTTTGCTGGCATCAGAGAGGGTACGAGAGGTGGTAACAGGCCTAGTCCCCCCAGGAGGCTGAAGAAACAGTGGAGGGGAGCCAGGTCAGTGTGCCAAGAAGCCGCCTTGCTCCCTAAGCTCTGACCACGCCCTGCTGGACCTCCGTTGCACTGACTCTGGGGCCAGGGGGAGGGCCTGAGGCAAGGTCTGCTCTTCACTCATGGCACAGCTCAGAGAACAGGAACAGCTCCCAGCAAGATGCAGCTCCTGCCTCCAAAGTGCCCCCAAAACAAATACCCAACACCAGAAGGGCATTGGGCCCCTATTGGGCTCCACTTCCTGGAGTCCGGATCCTCCACGGGGACCTCCTCCTGGAGCTCAGGATGCCACGTAGCCCCCAGTTCTGGGCCCCAAAAGGGGAAGAAACACAGGATCTTCTTCCGATGGCCTGTGGGCTGGGGCACTCACAGACACGAGGGCCCGTGCAGAGGGACAGCTGGCGTGGATGCATGGACAGAAACAGACAGCAACCCAGAGTGACCAGAGCAGAGGAGCACAGCCTCCAGAGGACGCAGCGCACGGCGCCCGGGCTCACCGTCATGGAGGGCTCCGTGGACCTCCTGTCCAGTGACTTGGCTCTGCGGTGTGGAGACAGGTGGGGAGCCGAGGCATCTGAGAGAAGTGCTGTGGGGGCTTCACTGGTGACGTCCTATGGCAGAGAGCAGCCGCCGTCAGCACAGCCCAGCGCACCTTGAGCAGGCGGGGGTGGCCAGCCAGGGTAGTCCCCTCTGAGGGCTGCAGCGGGCCTTGCTCTCAGCGAGGGGTGGTGATGTGCCCAGGCCCCCACCGCAGGTGTGTGGCAGGGCCAGGAGGGGACCTGAGTCCCAGGACACCCTGGTCATTAGAACAGCTTTTTCTTCCAGATGCCCAACCACTGTCTCTTTCCTGGCCCCACCATCCTCCAGCTTCTTGGGTCAGAGAAGGAAGAGCCCCGACTCTGTGGCAGTGAGCAGCAGGCCTCAGGCCACACAGTGGACTCTGCACGCTGCACAAGCGAGAGGGAAGCCTGGAGGAAGATGAGCTAGACAAGGCAGCTACAGAAGATGCAGGTGGGCAGGCGCCCAGGAGGAGGAGGGTTCGGAAGCTGAATCTACCTCGTGGACTGAGTGGAGAGGTGAGGGGCGTGGTTGCAGTCAACAGGAAGAGGAAGTAAAGTGTGATATTTAGCTTGTTGCAGGGCCACCTCATAGGGGAAGAGAGTGGTGCTAGTTACGACTTAGGATCTAAAACTCAACAGAACATCCTTTAGCAGAGATGGATGAGGTTCTGACATGAAGATGCAGAAGACAGGCCTGCCCCTGAGAAAGTCACTGAGGGCTGGAGGTCAGAGAGCGGAAGCCTGGCAGGAGCACATCCCAGGAGTGTGTGTGCAGGAGACTCGGAGGCACGTGGGGTCGTGTGCTGACCTGACCCCGAGCTCCCCCACCCAGGAGCTCACCCGCTTCCTGGGGAATGCCCTCTTCTCGCTGCGGCCCTGGCGAGTGTCGCTGGAAGGCGAAGGCCCTGCCGACGAGTTGGTCTCCATGTGCTCTGCCTTCTCAATGTCCAAGGCCTCAAATTTCTCAATTACCTGGGACCTCCTGAAAGAGAAGACACAAGGCTGCTGAGGTGAGAAATGGTGTCTCATGTTCCTAAATCGAAGAGGGACTCTTTTAGCCAACACCCTCATGCCTGGCCCATCCCGCAGGTCCTCTGTGCCGGCCTCCCTCAGCCTTCCCGTTGGGCGTGAGGCACAGCACAGCACGGGATGGGCTTCTGGGCGCTCACCTGGCCCACCCGAGCTCTGCCCACACCCACTTCCTGCCACCAGGTCTGTGCCTGTCCTCTGCTCTCCGCCCCACGCTGGAAGCCCTGCAGGCTCTGTCGTGTTGACCCACTGGGCGTCCACACAGCTCAGCACCCGACAGCTTCTCCCGAGCCACAGGCAAGATCAAAAGGCAACCACCACCTTGGAGGGACAGCCTCCGTTCTCACTGCACTCCTTAGTGATCATGATGCAGCCCCACCCAGGGCGTCCCAATTTTAGCAAGAAAGAGGCCCTTGAATTAACATTGTTTCTGCTGACAGTAAAAGACCAAATCAAAACAAAAACAAAGCAAGTTGATTTCATGTGAGAGGGCTGGCGGCCTCATCAGGCTTCCGCTCAGGCTCCTACTGCCGGAGATGGAGCTGAGACGGGCGAAGCGTGTGGGGGCGCGACGCCACGAGCAGCACAGCAGGAGAGGCGAAGAGGCAAGACCTGAAAGAAAACAAGGCTGGGGAATGAATGATGAAAAGCACTGCTTGTAAAATCTCGTAATGGTAGACCAAAATCATCCAAAGGATTAAAGAAGCAAAAACTGAAGAGGGAGAGAGATCATGCCCATCCCACAGCCGCAAGCAGTCACCCTGTGGGGTCAGAAAAGGAAGCCGGGCAGGGCCTTGCTGCCGGGGGCTGCCCACCCGGGGGCTTGGGGCTAGGACGGCCCCACGTCAGGAGAGCAGCCCCTTCCTCACAGGGCAGTTCCACCTGGGCTCTGGACTAGTGGCCAATAGCTAAGGGGAAGCAGGTGAAGGGCCTCCAAGCCTTGAAGACTAAAATCTAATTCCACAAAGAAGAAGAGCGGAAACGAGCTCAAATCCTGAGACGTCCACCCCTCCTCCAAGAAGCCAGCTTCTTTTCAGGGAGGATTAGTGTAAAGACCGATCTGCTAAGGTCTCTCCACAGCGGGAGGACAGTGCCAAGGGCAGGAGCCGGAGGGCCCTCGGTGCTCTGCCGGCCCTGTGCTTCCACACCAGGTGTCACCTTCAGGGAGGAGTCTGTGCCAGGCCAGCCTGCCGGAACTAGCAGCGGAGGTGGGCGGCAGGAGGGGACGCAGCACTGGGAGGCCAGGCGCTAAGGCAGCTGCTGGGGTTACCGGGCACCAAGGGGAAGTTCTGGTAAGTGCAGCAAAGGTGTCCACCATATCCAACCATCGTGGTCTGACCTGGGCAAGATTCTAGGCCCACTGACAGGCCTCAGTGCCACCACTGCCAGCACGAGGGCTTCTCCACCTAACACCGGGGCCTAGAAAGCCCCAGGAAGGCGCTTAGGGATTGTGCCGGGCCTATACCCAAGATCGCATGCTGGGGGCCGTGGGGCACAGACAGGGCAGCAGCGTGACAGGAGGGAAGGCACCTGCTAAGGCTGCTCCACAGGGCCTGGGTAGGTCCTGCAAGGCTACAGGCTGAGGCAACGTCTGCCCTGACTTGCCAGGCAGAGTGAGAAGTCACTAACTTGGTACCCTGGAAGCATGGCACACAAAACGGGTGACAGCACCCCGCAACTCTCCAGGTTCCGAGGGCACTGACCAATGCACTGAGGGCAGGGTGAGGGCTGCATGGGGAGCTGGACTTGCTGTCAGTCACCAGCAGTCCAACCAGGCCACGGCCCCCACACTTAGCAGCCAGAGGTGAATCGTCACCCAAGAAACACTTCAGAGCTCTGGAAGTCTGAAGAGCAGACATGTCAAAATCAGAGCAGACTGGGCTCAGAAAAGATAGCCTAGACAGCCACAGCCTGCCAAGAAACCAAACCCCGTGGCTCCTGCAGCCCGGCCCCTGGGCAAGCCTATCATGGCCATAGTTCCAGGCAGCCAGATTGGTTTCTGCTCATCTGGAGAGTCTGCTCTCATCAACCAGGGGACAGGAACCCCATCGAGCACAGGGTGGGCTGCTCGGGATGCCGTGAGCAGGCCTCAGAAAGCGACAGCAGCTAGCCAGATGCCATCAGGGTCAGAGAGAAGGGACGATGCAGTGTTAGTATGTAGAGCTGGCAGGGCCAGGCAGCTAGCCCCGGCTGGAGACCATCCCTACGTGGCAGAAAGCATGCAGACTGCAAAGCCCCAGAGACTGCACCTATCCCAGGCCAGAAGATGAGAACAAGTTAAGATGAATCTCTCTGAGAAGCCAAGCCAAGCAGGTGCGCTGAATCTTCTGTGGTCTGGCACTAAACCAGGACATGGCTGACCCTGCTCCAGAGCCACTGCCACGCGTGGCCTGCCTACCGGCCAGCATGAAACCTCCCCTGCTGGCCTCCTCAATCGCTAGCAAGATCCTCTACTCACATATACTTAATTGTTTAAAAGGACACCCTCAGCCCCAGTCCTGGGTCACATCATGAAAGCAGGGACTGCCTAGGTTAAGGGCCTACTGGGATCTGTACCACCTGTTCACTGTGAGAAGTCACCCGACTTCAACAAGGGGTGGTGATGATAGGCACCTTGTCGGGCTACTAATGGAATGTGAAGGCAGCCAAGGGCTTGGCAGAGCACCACCTGGCACCTGGAAGGTGCTGGGCAGCCCCTCAGCTGCCCCTTCCCTCTCCCTAGGAAGGAGACGAGTTTTCCTCTTCTCAAAACCAGCATCTCCAGGTGACATTTCCTTATCTCGGAGGCTGACCCGCAAGTCCACAGATCCTCTACACCTGGGATATCTGGAAGAGTGGGTGGGCTGTCGGCCAATGGTGGGTGTCCAGAAGAAAAGTGGACAGGAGGTAAAGACACCCCTCTGGCCTTACCCCAGGAAGGGCACCCATGGCCTTCGCCCATCCTGACAGCATCTCTGACTCTGAGCTTTAGGCTGTGTCTGGGGCAGTGAGGACACTCTGTGAAGATTTCTGGAATTAGGTCCAAACCTTTTTTCTGGATGGTGAACTTCTTTGGAAACCTAATGAAAACTATTGGTTTCTTCTCTCCATTTCTTCCCAGAATGCCCACATACGCTGTCAACTGTTTCACTGCAAGTTGGGCTGTTGTGGACCTCCAGAAGTCCATCCCTGGCCCCAGGCGAGATCCCTGCTGTCCAGGCAGAGCCTCAGTTTACAGATGCCCTACCTGACAGAGTGCTCAGGCTTGGACCTGGGCTTGGAAGAATCGAGCTCCTTCTCTAGTTCTCCAGGAAACTCGGTAGAATGAGGGCAAGGCAGGGCCCCTCCTCTTATCAGACAACAGCCGAGGGCTGTACCCATACCCCTTGGCCACTGCCCTAGGCTTGCTGTCCAAACCCTGCCTCTCTCTAGGAAGCAGGAGCTCCAGGCAGCTTCCCAGGTTCAGCCAAGTCTGGAGGGCAAAAGTGGTGCTACGGGGCATTCAGCTGCTTCACAGACTGCCTCTGGTTCCCTGTGGCTGCTGGGGAAGCATGACCTCAAGTGAAGAAGCGGTGCTGCCCTTGCCTCCCTAGGCACAGCCATTGCCCCTGTGCCTCCTGCAGTGCACTTTGCCCGCTCCCTCAGGACTGCTGGGCAAGGAGGTCCCTGTCACCACCTGTAGCTCTAGGGTCATCTTGGCTCCATAGTAGCTTCAGAGAATAGAAACAGGCCAGAAGGAAACAACCTGGTCCCAAAAAGGCCCAGGCAGCGGAGAACCCACCTGGAGCCCTTGTGGCCAAGGCCTCTTGGTGCTCAGAAATCCTGCATTTTGGCTGCCAAAAGATGCCCCTCTGCCCCGCCCCAGCCCTGAACATAATGAGTGCTCCCCCAAGGGAGGCTGAGGGAGCATGTGTGAGAGCACACACGTGCCTGTGTGCATGTGTCACAGCACAAGTGCCTGGGCCTGTGTGCAGGCTGCCCTCCAATCCCCTGCTCACCTCCGCTCACTGCCAAACAGGCGGGCCACCTCTTCCCTGCCAGGGCTCTGGGCCCGAGTCCTATGCTCCAGCCGCCTTCTCTCCACCTGGAAGGCTTCTCGGTGGCTGATCCTGATGGCCTTGGGGACGTCGGCTAGGGTGGTGTACTGCCTGCTGGCTTTAAAGGCAAAGGTGCTCCCCAGTCTCTCTGTCCCCTGCCCCCCAGTGCTGCCAGAGTCCACGTGGGCAGGGTGCCGGCCAGCTACGTCCAGGGAGCCAAGGGAGATGCTGTAGACCATCCGGCTGGGGGATCGAGGACCTGGGGAAGGAAAGGGATGACCAAGCTCCTGGGAGAGTGATTCGGGGCAACTGTACCTGTTGCTAGGGGTCCCAGGGCTGGGTGGGGAGAGCGGTGGGGGCAGCTGCTGCTCCTCGGCCTTCAAGTCCTGCTTGGTCTTCTCCAGGGAGAAATAGCCGCTCTCCACCCGGACTTTGCGGCCACAGTCCATGCGGTCGCTGCTCAAGGCACTCTCCTCTGGAAGAGAGAGGGAGGGAGGAGACACACTCAGTCTGCTGCCAGCTTTGCTCTGAGGATTTTCTTTAAAAGTCCATGCAGGACCCGGACAGGGGCCATCTCTACCTCCTGTGTCCAGCATCTAGCACAGCTCGTCCAAGGGCAGAGTAAGAAGGAAAGAACCACAGGCTAGGAAGGAAATGTTCCTCCCATACTCTTTCCCTCATCCATCTTCCACCCTCACCTGGCTGTCCTGCAGCCATACTGGCTGGCAGGCCCTGCACTTCTCGCCTGGGGCTTGATCAGACAGCAGGGTCCCACCTTAGGACGACAACAACTGCTTCTCACCCAGCATCGAGGAAGAAGCCCACAACCAACCAGCCCTCAGTGTCCTAGTGCGTTCTGGGGGTGGGGCAGGGCGGGGACTTCTGCAGGAGTAAGATGAAAGGAGTGGAGTTTTGACGTGGATGGGCACGAGCCACTTAAGGCAGGCTGAGACAACTTCTCCCCAGAGCTCGTGCAAAATGCGTTTCAGCCTAAATGAGCTGGGCCAGCCTCAACTGTCCACTTGTCTTTAACAATCTGGACAAAATATAAATGGAAAAAGCTGGCTTGTGTCTTACAGAGCCCTCTAGGGCCTGGGATGAGGGAGGCAGAGATGAAAGTCCTGCTCTGCTCAGGCTATTCCAGAGTGCTCAGAGAGAGGGGGCACAGTGATGCCAACGGCTTCCTCCCCAGCACCACTGCCCTACTTTAACAAGCCTGCCCTAGCCACTGCTTCTCTCAGGATATGCAGGGTGTCCAGGGCCCATGGCTGTGGATGTGAGCACAGTGATGCAGTAACAGGACTCCTCACATATATGCCCTGTGCAAGCGTCTGCGATTCTCCTGACACCCACCTGGGGCTGACAGAAAAGGTACCAACAGCGGCAAGGCCAAGACCAGAGCCCAGCAATCCTAGGCCACGCCAGGCCAGGTGCTGCCCAAGGGGTCGATGGACAAAGGGACATTAAGGGCAGGGCTTACTCGGAGCTCTGCAGGCCCAGACCGAGTCCCCAGTGCCAGCTCCACTGGGACAACCAGGAAGAGCAGGCACCCAGGCCAGCCTGGCCCCACTCACCTTCTTTATTCTCCAGCCCAGGTTCCCGCAGGGAGCTGACAGCAGGAGGCTGGCCCTGGCCGGGACTCTGAGCTGGACTCAGGCTGCTCCCATCTGGCTGGTCCTTGGCCCGCATTTCCTCCTGCCAGAGTGTGGACTTGGTGGTGGGGACCTTCTCAGCACTGGGGATGCTGCTGCTGCTGCTGCTGGTGACAGCCACCTTGGCAGGCCCAGGCTCCTGGAGGAGAGGGCGGCGTCAGTACAGGCACAGAGCACACAGCCCAGGTGGACTCACATCCAGGCCACAGTGTCAGGGCCTGGAATCTCCAGACGGGAACGTATGGGACAGACGGGAAGCTCCTTCTGGGTGGCTCCATGGCCTTTTCACCTTTGCAGCCAAGTGCCTGGTCCGACTGGCTTCAGGCCAGGCTTGGTAAAGTTGTGGAGGAGAGGCTCAGTGTCTGTCAGAGTCCTGTCACTGAGACGCGCAAGCCTTCCCCACCCACAATACCAGAAAGCGCCTCAGAGCAGTGGGCCAGGCCTTAACGGCAAGACCACAGCGACTGCTCAGAGTCTGTCCTTCCTGGACATCCTGGCACTTACAACACGAACAAGGGGAGAAGAAACAAGCAGGAGAGAAAATACAGCCAAGATGCCCAGTGCCCTGTGCAGACCCTCAGGGTGAATGCAAAGCAGCCAAGCCGGGCCAGCCACGTGCCCCTTCCACCGTCCGATTCTAAGAAGGTAAAATGGAAAGCCCGGACACTATGTGAAGGACAGAGTCATCAGATGCAAATCAAACGCTATGGTTTGAGTGTTTATGTCTCCCCAAATTCATATGCTGAGATTCTAACCCACAAAGTGATGGTATCAGGAGATGAGGCCTTTGGGAGGTGACTAGGTCATGAGGGTGGAGCCCCAGAGAGCTACCTCACCCCTTCCAACATGTGAGGACGGGGCGGGAGCCCTGACCATACCCCGAATCTACTGGCTCCTCGATCTTGGACTTCCCAGCCTCCAGTACTGTGAGAAATAAACTTCTATTGTTTATAAGCCAACCAGTCTGTGGTATTTTGTCGTAACAGCCTGAACAGACTAAAGAACCAAACATCCCACTCATCTGCGCGCGTGTACACACTCTTAAGTGCACATGTTCCTCTTACACGCTCTCACAAGCTAGATCCAGACCAGCAGCCCAGAAGGGAATGGCGCCGGCTCCCACCGCTCCCCAGGCAGCAGAAGTGGTGCTGCCAGAGGGAGAAGTGCTCGTGCGCAGCATTTAGGCAAAAGCAGGGAGCCCACACCCAGGGGCACGCAGGGACCCTTAACTCCGTGAACACAGCACCCAGACAAGGGCAGGGCTGGATCCCCAGCTGCCCTGCAGAGCCAGCTCACATCCTGGGTCCAACCACTCTGCCAAAAAGATGGCTTTAGCCCCTTTTGAAGAGCGATGCCTATCTCTGCTCTCTTGCCAAAGGCAGGGGTGTGATGTACAAACACTTCCCTCCCACTCCCCTCCTGCTGGCCAAGGTCCACATTTAGAAACCTTAGCCCATCTCTGGCTTGAGGACCTTGGTGAGGGTTACAGATGACACAGGCTATTTACGCCTGCGTGTCTGTGTGCACAATGGCAGATACAGCATCACCCTGAGGCTACCTATCGACAGCCTGGCTGGGTGCCTTACCATCCAGTCTCACCAACCCACCTAGAAGGGGAGGCCGCAGGTGCCCACACCTGCACCGCCAGTAAGGGACAGTGTGGGGGTATGAGCGTTTCCATCGCGCAATCCCAGGAGCAGGAGAAAGGCCAGGGATGGGTGGGGTATTGCTTTGGATGGGGCGCCGGCCCAAAGCTGTCAGCTTTGCAAGGATTGCAGGCCAGAAGGCGATTCCCAACCGCCGATTCAGAGCCTCCAGTAGACCATCCCCGGGCGGGAGACTCTCCTCAGGAGAAGTCAGCTTCTCGGAAGCAAATGGTGAAGGTATCTCCTGACAGTTTCCCGAGGGCTCCAATGACCCAAGGAGACCTGGTCCCAGGGCCACCTGTCCCTCCAGCCAGCACACCACCCTGGTGCACTTACAATCCACCAGCTGTACTGGATGCAGAACCACCTTCAGTCCCCCGCCCCCAACAGGAAAGCAGAAGTCACTAGAGCCCCACTTGTGGAGCAGGGCCTCTCTGGAGGGGTTTCAGAGAGGGCTTTCTCCCTACGCGAACAGCAGACCCAGTGGGAAGGGAGGGGTGGGACTTGGAGCAGGAGTGGCGGTAGACACCCCAGTAAAAAACACAAAGATTCCTAAGGAAGGAGACGAGCACACAGCCGGTGGCACCGGCCTGGCTCACACCGGTGTGAGGTGGAGAGAGAAAGGAGAACCTGGAGGCCGGGAGACGGAGGAGCTGGCCTCCCCAAGCTCTGCCAGACAAGTGGGGACCCCAGACAGGCCCTGCAACCCTGGCTGGGGAGACACAGCTCTGGGCCTCCCACGTGTCCCCGTCCTTCCTGCCCTGCTCACACCTACATGGGTCAACATTTCCTTCTGCTGCAGGCTCTTTCCTTCTTTAAGCGTAGCGGAGAAGTAAGAAAAGCTCCCTGGAGCCCACGTCTCTCAGGCCACAGGCTTTGGGATGTCTGGTCAGGACCAAGCCCGTCTCCTCTCCCAGCCTAGGCTCTAGGCTACTGCTGCCCCTGCAGCCCATCCATGGCCCTACCTTCAGCTCTCCCACCTGGGTTCCTCGAGGGCAGAGGCTGGGTTTAACTGGGCACGGCAGAGAGCCAATGCTTCAAGCCCTCTGCTATTCAATCTGAAACTCCCCCAGCCTACATGGGGCCATGGAGAAAGAAGTCAGGTACTGTAGGGTCTTAGGTTCTCGCCTCTGTAGGGTCTTAGGTTCTCGCCTCTACAGGGGCCCTGAAGGTGTTACGCTTACCCCAGCCTCACTTTGGGCCTCACTTTCAGCATCAGGCCTGGCACGGAGGTCCTATCCCAACCACAGTCCCCACCTCTCCTCTGCAGAGGCCCCAGGCTGCCCCACAAGACTGACTCTCGGGAAAAATTTCCCCTGATGAAAGGCCACAGCTTCTAGAACCAGCAGGCTCAAATGGGATGCTCTCAGAAGCCAGGGTGAAAACGAGAGATCCCACCAGGTTGGCTTCTCTGGTGCTCGGGAAGGGGCTGAGTGGAGGAGGCTGGGACTCGTGCCCTGTGCTCCAGGAGACCCTGAGGGAAGTGAGTGACCTCCCTAGCCTGGAATCACGTGGCTCCTTCTACCAACCACAAAGTTGAGGTTTGGCCATAGCCAGCAGTACCTGGGGGACAGGGTGCCACGTGGGGGGGGGGCAGGGAGGGGGACCTAGCAACCAACCCCTGGCTGGACCATGTCTCCTGCATGCCGAGTCACCATATCTGGAAGCAGGAGCTCTGCCACAGCATTGTTTCTAAGGCATCCCCATGGAAATGCTATGCCACCCTAGACACGCTGCCTGTAATTTTCTCTCTCAAACCAGCAGCTTTGGGGGATTTGCGTGTTAATTGCTATTCCCCAAGAGGAAGCTCCATTTTCGGTCTCCAGGAAGCACTCTGAATGCATTTTTGCCAACTTGCCAGGGACATCTCCCTTCCAGCAGATACTGGCTTGTGCACCCCCAGGATGGCGGTGGACGACCGTTGGTCAAGAGTGGGCCCAGGCTGTGCTCCATAGGCAGGAAGGCCCATACTGCAGCCCAGGGTAGGCACATCCAAGGGCAGCCAGAGGAGGTGTGGGGAGAAGGGGGCCTGGGAGTTGGGATCATGTGGCCCCATTCTGGTCACATGGGAGTTGGGGCAGGGGTCCCCGAGAGCCCCTCACTGGGCCGGGGCACTCCAGAACTCTCCCTCTCTGCCCTCGTGCAGCCTGCTGACCTTTCCTGTAGTGTGTGCAGCAGCCCCCCCCAACAGCTGGCAGGACCAGCCAGGGGTGGGGATACATGCTGTCTCAGCACCTGCTGTGGCTTTGCCCCTCCTTCAGGCAGCCCCAGAGCACACCTGCAGGGCACCCTGTCCCGTTGTGGGTTCTGCCCTGTGGCTCAGAGACTATGTGGCAGACTGTAGCCCCCAGAGCATCAGAAGGAAGAGGGGGATGTGCAGGGCTGGTGACCCCCTCAGCCCCAGCATGACCCCTTCCTCCCCCATCTCAGCTCCGGGAACTCTCACTTCTTCCCAGGCCCCAGCTCCACCAAGGGGGACGCCACCTGGTAAACCCATCCTACCTGAGGTGTGGGAGGCTCCACTTTCCGTTTCTTCTTCTGGTTCTGCTTGTTGGTCCTAGGATAGACCATGAGCATCTCCAGCCACCTGGGAAGAGAAGAGGAGACAGAGCAACAGGTAAGACCTGGCTCTTGGGTCTATGCTCCCTAGCCCTTGCTGGGGTGGTCCAGACCCCAGGCCTTTGCCTCCTGCATCCAGCAGCCAGGCCTCCAGGCACCAAGCAGAGCAAGGCATCACTCAGATGGAAGCCTGCCATGCTGGAGCAGCAAGTGCCCCAAGAGCAGGCCCAGCCAATGCCCCCACTGTGACCACAGCAGGCTCAGGGCACGACAGGGGCTGCACACCTGGCCATGGGCCTCAGAGCACAGGGTGCGTAGCTCCATTAATGACCCCGTCACTCGGGCTTAGACTCGGCCCTGACACCACTCTCCCAGAGTGTATTTGGCAAGTGCAGATGGGCTGTGACGGGAGCCATCTGGGGCCACAGAAGACGACACTGGCCCCAGGACAGGAAACCAGGAGCTGTCCTAGCAAAGTTCCTCTGGCTGGTCCCTCAAGGGGCTGAGCAGCTGACCTCCCAAGACCATCCCCTGTAGAGGGAGGATGTCGAGGGCCCTGGTTTTGGGGAAGGCTGGGAGGAGCTGCCCAGGGACCCCCACCGGGGCATTAGCAGGGGAGGGTAGAGAGAACAGGGACTACAGGCTTGGCCTCTGGATCTAACTCTGCCAGCAGACCACAACCCCAGGCAGTTCCCGGGCCCTCTGGGCTTCGGTCTCCTTATTTCTGAAACCAAGGGTTAGACCAAGTCATGACACAACTGCTACTGCTTCCACTATATAGAATCCTACAGCAGACAAAGGAACTGAACAGCGGCTCCTCCCTGGACCCTTGTGCCAGTCCCCTTGGGGCTGGAGGGCAGAAGGCAGTGGGGGCCGTGCCTCAGAAGTCCCAGCTCTAGCCCTGGGCCTGGTGGTGCAAGGGCAGCCCTAGTGTCTTCTTGAGGAGGGAGGAACTTACAGTTGTAAGAGACACTGCTCCAGATCTTCATAGAGCACCAGGGTCCCTGCTGGGCCTCCTGCCAGCTGGGGTTGAGGGCCAGGGGTGGCAAAGAGCACACTGCCACACCCTGCCTGGAGGCCACACCGAGCCTGGGGCAGGGAGAGGGCTCATGTCTTTAGCACTCAGAGGTGCTTTTTTAATTTGGGCTGCTGCAGGAAGGGAGGGGTGGAGGGCAGGCCAGTCACAGCCAGTGGCCTCTAGGACAGCCAGAGGAAGGCATGCTGTTGACGGCTGGTAGCCAGGGAGTCTGGGCTTGGTGAGGGGCCACCCTCTGCCCAACTCAGCCATACTCAGTGATGTTCGATTTTCTGAGAGGATGAGCAAACATATGCACCGTCAGAGACCCAAGCACAGGTCCTGCAGGTCACTTCTCCATGGCCCCAAAGCAAGAAAGGAGGGTGTGGCTATACCTGCCAAGCCAGCAGGTGGGCAGGCTTTCTGAGGCCTGAGCCTCCTCCCTGCTGGTCACTCCTCTCACCAAGGCAGGCTGGGAGTGGAGGCCACTGGGAGAGGGCCACGCTCATACAACTTGGAGCATTCACAGTGCTTGTGGGGTTAAAAAGACCTGTCCCTCTAGCCTGCCATAGTGGCCAACATTTCTACTAAGCACTAGGAAGAACAGTACCTGCAGAAGGCTGTTCTTAAAATTTCACCCAGGTGGGGAGAGGAGACTTCTGGGTAAAGGTTACCTCGCTCCCCCCAGCCTGGGAATGTAAAGAGCGTGTCAGGGGTGCAGAACCCTTCTGGGCGCCCCTAGCCCTGCAGCCTGGCCCAGGTGCCGTCAGTTGTCAACCACTAACAGGACTTGAGGGAAGAGGAGAGAAGGGTTGCTGCTGCGGTAGCACTGCTGGCAAAATAGAGTTGCTGAGTTCAGGGCTGGCCTCAGAAAGCCAGGGATCCAGGAGGAGCCGGGGATGGTGGGGATGGGCCTGGGTCTTCCCATGAGGCCTGGGTCCTATTAGGCTTCTTAGTCTTCTCTCTAGACTAGAGTCGGAGAGATGCTGGTTCCAGGATCAGACAGCAGAATGTATCCTCTGTACTTGCATTTCTCACAGAAGCCCAGTAGGAAGCATCTAACATCATCCAGATGTGTGACAAATGTTAACAAAAAAAACTCTATGAAGAGAGCGGGCGGTGGATGTGGACATGGGATTGGTGGGTGCCCAGGCTCCGAAACTGTAGAAGGCAGAGCCTGGATGAGTGAGAATGGGGGTGGGCAGAGCTGAAGGGCAGGGCAGGGAGAAGGGAAGCCCAGCCTCCCCAGCTCAGAGCACAGAAAGGTCCTCGTGCTGACTCCCATGCAAACCCTACCTCCTCTAAAAGGGCTGTGTGAAGTGTGGCCCCAGCAGTCTGCAGGTCCCTCCTGGCATGTGGTATCCAGAAAGAGAGCTGCTAACTTCCTCCACCTGGCCCCGGGAGAGACAGGGCAGCCCAGGGCTGTTCAGAGAAGACCCAGGAAGAAGACTGGTGGAACTGTACATGACTCCCTTGCTCCCAGCCGCCTGGTGGAAGGTCTGCACCTCCTTAGGGACTGGCTTGATGTGACCTGAGCACTCAGACCCATCTCAGGGTCCCCAAGCCCAGGAATGAAGTTACTGGGCCAAAGAGCTGTGACGGGCAGCAGGCCATGGAGGGGGAGGGGGCGTCTGCAAGGGTGGGAGACAGAGGAAGGCAGGAGAAGGTAGGGGCAAAAGCCCCTGTCCCAGGGCGCATGGCCCCATCTGATTCCCTTAAGGAGGCTGAGTGACCCAACATGTGGAGTGGTGAGGAAGCTGCTGCCTGGGGTCACAGGAGGGGCTGCAAGGCCAAGCTACCACCATGAGAACCTGCCTATTGGACAGGAACAGGTGAGGCCCAGAACCAGGATCAGGGGGAGGGGGAGCGGAAAGAGCCCCAGGTGGCTTATTCTGGCTTTGGACATGCCACCAAGCCACCACACAAGCCTTGGACCCTATTGAGTACCTAGCCCACATGCAGGCCCCCAAGGCCATGTGCGCCCAGGTACTTTGGTCTGCTAATGACCTCATCTACCCAGGCTGCATGGGAATAGCTGGCCCTGTACATGCAGATGGAGGACACAAGAGAGGAGTGAGCAATGACAGGGCTTGAGATGGGAGCAAGGACCTTGGCAGCACTCGGGCTGCCTGCTGGAGGAACCACCCCTCCTAACACCACATGACACAGCACATATGTCGCTGGCCTGGTCTCAGAATGCACCAGTCCAGCTCTAGACACTCCCCAGCCTGTCCCGGGAACCACGGATCCCCTTTCCATCCTACCTGTCACCCAGACCCTCCCTGGGACCCAGCTCCCACAGGGAGGGCAAGGGCTCCCTAGTGGACC
Source organism: Cheirogaleus medius (assembly GCA_008086735.1). Lineage (NCBI taxonomy): Eukaryota > Metazoa > Chordata > Mammalia > Primates > Cheirogaleidae > Cheirogaleus > Cheirogaleus medius. The sequence continues at coordinate 172,613 of VBSM01000725.1, forward strand.
CATCTGGGCAGAGCGAGTCCTGGCCATGTGTGAGACAGGAGGGAGAGGTGCCCTTGACCAGGCTCCGCTGTTTCCAGGCCATCAGTCTTCTCCACTATAGAATGAGGATTCTGTAGAAGCCTTTGATACTCTTAAATTGTAGGGTTCTAGGTTAAGATTGGGGACAGACACAAAGTAGTCCTCCAGTGTGTCCCCAGGAGGACTCCAGAGAGTGGCACCCCATAGAGAGTGCCCCTGCAGCCTAGCGCTGGCCCCCGACCCCACCCTCAACATGTGGACTTGAACTTCTGGTCACTCGTAGTGCTTCCTTGCTTACCAGCCTTGCTCAAGGAAGTCTCCCGTGGCTCACACCCAAGGGCCCCGTGTCCCAGCCCCTCTGCTCTGCACTGCTGCAAGAGCGCCGCCACGCCGGCCGGGTCCCCAGCCAAGGCCATCTCGGAGTCCGCCTCCTCCTCAGCCTTGAAGGGTGAGAGGGATTCTCCAAGATCCAGCGCCTGTGCTCCCAGCCAGGACTGACCACGTGTGGCTTTCGACCGTGGTCCAGGCCACAGGGTGTTGGCAGCAAATGCTGCCCTGCTGGACTGGGAGTTCCCGGAAGGCCGACGTCATGGGCTCTCTCACGACCTGGGCCCTCCTTCCACTTTCAGGGGAGTGGGGCGAGGAAAGACTGGTCCATTCTCTCCACTCAGACAAAAAGGCCAGTTTGTGCAGTGGCAGAAAAGTGGCTCTGTGTGAGGTACAGTGGACGGGCCTGAGACACACCACCCTCAGGGCCATCACTGAGGAAGACACATGTGCTCAGGCAATCTCGAGCTCTCACAGGTTGTGGAGCCCAGCGCATCCTGGGGAGGGCACGTGCAGGGTGCTGGGGTGGGCTGCAGAGCTAGAACTCGATCAGCCTGCAGGTGATGGGGTTTAGACAGGATGGGTAAGGTCGGTGTGCTCTGGGGACCGATCTCCCTCCAGGTTGAGTGACAGGTGAGCTGGGGATATGGTGAGAGTGGAGGAGGGGAGGCCAGCGAACAGGCCAAAGGAAGGCACGGCAGCCCCAGGACAAAGAGAGAGGCCCCAGAGTCCACAGGACATGAGCGGCAGCCTGGGGGAATGCGCAGAATGGAGAACGCCCTGGTTTCTGGGGTGGTGAATGGGTACACAGTGATGCTAAGAACAGAGAGAAGAAGCCCAGAAGAAGGAAGAGTCACTTAGGGAAAGAAACAGTGATGCTGATGCCGCCACCAGCTCGTGGCCCATTTGATGCTGGACCCGAGGGGGTGGGCAGGGAGCGCCTCTTTCTGCAGCTGGGGCAGACTCACCCACTGACGATCTCCTTGGTTTCTGCCCTGATGAAATGCTCCTTCTCAGGCGTCAGGATGCACAGGGAGAACCTCTGGCCCGTGCGGCCCTCCCCATCCACCACATCTGTGCACTGGTTCATGTTGATGGTGCCCTGGGGGAGGGTCGTGGGCTGCAAGAAGACAATGGCAGAGAGTCATCCAGAGGCCAGCCAGTGAGGGCATAGCCCACACAGCCCCTGGGCAGCCCCAGCCCTCCTCACCCCATGGGACCCCCTCAGGTATGCCCTCTCTCCCCTAGGCCCTCAAAGCCCTACATACCCACCCCAGGGAGGGGCAGGGACAGGTCAGGCTTTCTCCAGAGGACAGCCAGCTGGACATCCCTTCCTGCTCGGAGAACAATATCCCACTCGTACCAGAGGAAGGGGTGGAGGTTGGGGGGAGGAGAGAAGGGGACAGTGGCAGCCAAGATTCTGGTCTCAGAGGGGTTGCTGATCCAAGAGAACAGTGAGAAAAAGCTCCAGAGGAGGTGGTTTCAAAATAGCAGGGTTATTTTTAGAGGCAAGGGGCTGGCTGGAGAGAAGCCACATCCTTGGGAGCAGGATCTGGGGCTGGCGCAATGCGAGTCCTTCAGAGGAGCCCGCCGGGCGGCCTGGCCCACCAGCACCCTCCCAGGGGCCCAAGCGCAGCATTACATGGGTCATGCTTGCCAGCTCCGGCAGGACAAACACTAACTCTTTTGTTTCTGACAGCAAAAATTGTTAAGACAGTGAAATCAGGGACAGAAAACCAAACACAGGCAAGGAAGGCTTTAGGAAACTCTCACTGAAGCAAAGGGGCTGCAGAGGGCCACGCTAAAGACAGCTAGCCCCTGCCCTCTGCCCTCTGGCCTCTGACTCCAGCACAAGGGTGTTCTGGGAAAGCAGACAGGTCGCCACTGCTACCACCAGGCCAGGAGCCAGGGCGCCGTCCTCGATGCTCTCTGCACCAACAGTTCTCACAGGTTGGCCAGTTCTGGGGCAGCTGTCAGCTTCTCCGCCCAGCTTACCCAAGAGCCCACCACGTCCTTGGTCTTCCTGGAGAAGCAGCAGGTGCTTGCTCATTGCACTTGAGAGAAAAGGCGAACAGCAGCCCTCTGGGATGAGAGCTCTAAAAGGTTCCTGTTCCTACCACCGCCCAGCCGGGAACTGCCTCCTGCCGCAGGCGGGGGCGGGGGCTGGCGGAAGAGCAGGATGCCAGGTCTGGTGCCCATGCTGTGCTCAGACTGACCACTCCCCCACCCCCCACCTTTTCACTTGTCAGACACTGGTAGGAGCTTCCTGTTACTTCCACCAGGCTGGCCTATGAGCTCCTCTGACCCACCTGCCACCTCTCTCAACATCCCTTGATGCCTACCTGTAGGAGCCAGATCCAAGAGTGCTGGGTTCACAGAGCCCTCACCCACACACGGGCACTGGCTCTCTTCCCCATGGGGGAAAAGGAGTGGGTGCTTGGCTCCAGAAAGCCTTTCCCTGTGGGGCCTCTGGGCTCAGCTGCCCTCTGTGAGCCTAGCTCAGAATGGAGGTGGCAGGGCAGGAGGGCCAGAGACTGGGCTCACAGGGAGGCCTCTGACGTTCAGTGGGAAAGAGCTTGCACCTCTGGCTCCAGTGTGAGGCACAGTGTTCACAATGCATCCTGCCTCCACACTGACCCCAGGGGGACACGAGGAGGAGCCTGGTGTTCTCCATCAGTGCAGCAGCCTGCAGGTGACTCTCCCTGACACTCCTGGAGCTGGGTGGGGCTGCCCTGAAACCAAGCAGGGGGGTTTCTCAGGGAGCAGTGGGCAAGGGCCTGGATCCAAGTCCCCACCGCCTTCTGGCTGGGGAGGCCCACACTGAGCACTGAACACACAGCCTCAGGATGGGGAGTCTTGGCCTTCCCAACCTCCTCCCTCCAGCTGTGGTCCTTTTATTCTATTCTACAGAAGCTCTAGTCCCCAGGCATCTCAGGAGTCACGCAGACACCCATCTGGACCCTCTGGCCATGCTAAGAGCTGCTCTGGCTGCCCTCTCAGAGCTCAACGCCCCCAGAGAAACGCATCCCCCTAGCACTGACGAGGTACCTCATCTCTCAAAAGCAGATCCTCTTGTTTGAGAAACAAGGAAACTGATGCCATGAGCCACACTGAGGACTGGGTGCCATGAAGCTCAGAGCGTGGGGCCCACCCAGCGGATTCATCACCACAGTGAGCCAGGAGTGACTGCAGTGGGGCAGGGTGTCCAGGGGCTTTTCCGACTCGACTCTTCCTCCCTAAGCTCCGACACCCAGGGTCTCTGATGCTGATAGAACATGCCCTGGATGAGTGTTATATCTGCACCACAAGACAACCGATTATGAAATATAACGTATACAGTGCACACAGCCAAAGATAAGTCACATGGGGACAGTAAAACACATCAACAGAGATGGTAATATTCTCTTCTCAGGGACCGCCCACTGTACCCCGGGGCGCACAGGCTCCACCCTGAAGCTGCTGTTCCAGGGTTCAGTGTCATGAGATGAGACTCATCAACTCGAAGCCCACTCTCCCCTCTCGCACAGTAACCATTTCGCTGGACGCTCGGCCTCCAAAGACCCTTGCCCTGCTGCTGGCCACAGCCATGGCCACGCACCTCAGCCTCACCAACAAGTAGGAAGCAAAACCCCCAACCTCTCCACCCCTCCACCCTGAGTTTCCTAACGTGCAAGATGAGGCTTCTACCTCCTTCCCAAAAGGATCTCAGAATCATCAATAAAAGACAAAATATAACAAGATAGACCAGGACTGAAGGAAATTTATTTGCTAACTATGGGTCAGGACCCTACAATTACAATCTCTTTTATGCCCCTTAAATATTCCTTGTTGTGAGGTGGGCATTACCTAATCCCGTTACAGACACAGAAAAGGGCACCAACGGAGGCTAAGTAACAGTCACGCAAGAAGGGAAAACTGACTCCAAAGCCCAGTCTGTCACAGAGCTTCCAACGAGGTAGCAAGAGGTAGGAAAAAACATCCTGCTCTGAAAACAGATGATGTCATTCTTAGCTAACCCCAGTATTAACTTTTCTTTTTAATAATATTAATAGCTTTATTGAGATATAATTCACATATCATAAAATGTACCTAGTTAAAATGTACAATTCAATGGCTTTTAGCACATTCACAGAGTTACACAACAATCAACTGCAGAACATTTTCATTACCCCCCTAAAAAATACCTGAACCATTAGCAGTCATTTCCCTTTGACACATCCCTTCCTCCCACCCCCTCCCCAATCCAGCAACCATTAATTTGCTTTCTGCGTCTGTATATTTATCTATTCTGGACATTTTGTATAAATGGAATTCTATAACATGCAACCTTTGATGTGAGGGTTCCTCCATTTAGCATATTTTCAAGGTTCATCCACAACACAGCATGTGTCAGTACCCTCATTTTCATGGCTACATAATATTCCATTATATGGCTATCCCGCGTTTTGTTTATCCATTCATCTGCTGATGGACATTTGGGTTATCTGCACTTTTTGGTAATGTGAACAGTGCTACCATGAAGATGAGTACACGTGTCTGTGTGGACGCCTGTTTCATTTCTCTTAGGTGCATACCGTGAGTAGAAACGCTGGGTCTTACGGCAACTCCGTGTTTCACATTTTGAGGAGCTGCCAGACTATTTCCCAAAGCAGCTGCACCATTTTACATTCCCACCAGCAGCATGTAGGATGTGGTACTAACTTTTGAAATTATATTTATGCCTCGCTTCCAAGCAGGGCTCTCGGAGGGCAGGTCCAAGAGCCTACGTCATGACAAGCTGCTATGAAAATAGCTCCTTCCAGGTCTTGACAGCGCCACCACCAGCAAGAGCAACTGGCCACAGTGTCACTCCCATTCTCACACACTTGCTGAACACCAGGCCATGGTCCAAACCCTCCCCTATGTTCTCTCAACTGGACATTCCTATAACACCGTGAGGCAGGTGCTACCGTCAACCCCATCCTACAGACAGGGAAGCAGGCCACCAAGAAGGTGAGTACAGTCGTGTGCCACCTAACCACATTTCAGCTGATGACAGACCACATATATGATTGTAGGATTGATTATAACACCACATTACTGTGCCTTTTCTATGTTTGCACACATGAATACTTAGTGTTGTGTTACGGATGCCTACAGTATTCAGTACAGTCACAGGTTCTAGCCTAGGAGCAATAGGCCACACCATGTAGCCCGGGTGTGTAGAAAGTTGCAACATTCAAGTTTATGTAAGGATACTCTATGATGTTAACACAAGGATGAAACTGCCTGAGGATGTACCTCTCAGAAGGTATCCCCGTCGTTAAGAGACGCATGACTGTAATTTACGCTAGGAACCATGCCAGGAAGTAGCCATGCCGGGACTTAAACCCAGGCACTCTGGCTCTGGAGCTAGCCCCTTTGCCACTCTGCACTCAGCTGTGGCTCTGGTGCTCACAAAGCTAGAGCAGATTCAACCTCAGGCTGCAGACAGCCCCAGGCCAGCCTCTCCCCTGCCCCACCTCTGCTTAGGAGGCAAGATATACCCATCTGCATTCTCAGCGCTCAGAAGAGAGAAGAAAACGTGCTGTGCTGCAAGAGCAAGGGCAAATATCTAGGCCATAACCCAAATCCAGCCAGAGGGAATGCCTCACCCCTCACACTATCAGCAAAGAACGCTCTCTAAAGAGCTCTCTGCCCTAATTCTGCACCTCCAGAGGTTAGGAACCCAGGCCTCCTAGGATGCCAACCTTCACCTAGTTTTTTTGCTCATTTCCTTTTCCAAAAAAAAGATGGCTGCCTGCAGGCCAAGTTATGGGTTCTGTCTTTGCCAGACTACAGCCATCTGGAGCCTCTCCTCCTCTTCTGGCCTCCACGCCACTGCAGTTAAGAGCAGAGCTGCCAGAGCTGCAGACTTTCAGTGGGAGGGCATAAGACAGGAGCCTCTCTCTAAAGAACCCTGGCCCTCTGACCTGTCCTCTACCCAGCAGCCCACAGGAGACTGAAGCCTGTGTCAGGAGCCAGAGTGGCCTTCCTGGGTTAGGGCAATCCTACCACAGCAGCCTCGCCGCCTGGGGACCCTCTTGGGAACCCTCCACCCCTCCCTCAGCCCAAGTAGGTACAGTTTGGGGACAACCAACTTCTGTTTCTGGTTGACCCCTAGGAGTACAGGAAGGTAAGCTTCTAAGAGCCAGAGGGAAAGAAGAGGAAAGTCAGACAGAATATTGAGAGGGGCTGTTCAGTGTTACTGGCAGGCCCTTTCCTCCAGGCCAGCTGCCATTACAGAGTCAGAGGTGGCTCACATGCCTGACCTGGGAGGGACCGTTCCCTTCTATCCTCCACTCAGACAGGAAGACAGAGACCCACAGGAACAGAGTCTTCCCCCCAGGACAAACAATTGCTACCCAAACCTCAAGGCCTCAAACCTCAAACCTCACTGGGGCCACCTGGAACAAGTCTGACTCTATGTCTAGCACCCCTGCCCCTCCCCCTTGGCATCTTTCCTCCCTGGCCTTTGTTGTACAAAGTCATGCCAAGTTTATTGGGGAACCTGTAGGCAGGACCACCAGGCCTGAGCAACATGGAGGGCTTACCCAGCCCTGCCCTAAGCCTGGCCCTAGAGCAAAAAGAGGACACTCACTGAGCTGCCCGTCCTACAACCAGATCAGACAGGGCCCAGGCAGGAATTGAGCTCCCTCCTCACTCCCCAAGGTAATGGTAATGGTCATGGCGCCAACAGCAGGCAGTGGGGAGCCAGGCTCCCTCTGCAGAGAGCTGGTAGGCAGGTGCACTGGAGGCTTGGTTTGTCTGCTGGAGCCAGGTTTAAGGAGAGGCCCTTCCTTTCTTTGGGACTGGGGAGGTTGGATCCAAGTTCTCCAAGGAAGGAAAGCAGCCACTGGGGAGCACAAGCCACATCCCAGGCACCCCGGCACCCAGACCCTGGGAGGAATGACACACTAACCAGGCTCACAGGGGCTCACAGACACGGTCTCCAGGCTCTTTCTACTGCAGCCAAACTGCTTCTAGGAGCCCAATTCTAATGAATCATGAGTCCTTCTCTCTCAAGGAGGTGCTAGTGACCATCCCAAAGGCTACCTGGTGGAGAACAGGCACATAACGCTTGGCCCAAAGTTGCTCCAGGGCGGCAGGCCTCCCCAGCCAGCAGAAACCCAAGTCCTCTGAGCAAACTAGAAAGAGTTGTGGAAAACAGGTCATTATCCCACCCAGACCTGGAATGAGCAAAGCCTCGGCCTAGCCTCTGTGCCACAACTCAGAAGCGTCAGGCAACCACAGCCAGGGCCCGGGGCCAGACAAGGGGCCACAGCTGGTGCCCGCCAAGCAGAACTGCCTCCTCCCTTCCCAGTTGTTCTCAACCCCTGAATATTTCACAGCCCTCGTGGTTCACAGGGAAGTTTCACAACCATCATCCACACTGAAACCTGCCCTGCTGCACAGAGCTGAGCCCTTGTCCCAGTGCTTGTCCTTAGGTACCAGGTCTGTTTCCATGTTACACCACCTCCTCAGGACGGGAGGCGTGATTCTGCACCCCTCCCAGCCTTCAAGTGTCCCACGTGGAACCTGCATGCTACAACTCGACCGTCCCGGCAGGGTGCCTGGCCAGGTGGGTCTCTGCGTCTGGAGCTACAGCGAGGGCCAGAGAGATCTGCTCACGGGGTGTACGTCACCCCAGGATAGAAAGGAGAGCCTGAGCCAGAGACCATCCTTTCCCCACTGCTCCCTTTCCCAGTGGTTCCCAGATCTAAGTAAGGTACGCTCTGAGCTTCCCATTTTCAGAATCCTCTAGTCCAGGAGAACCTACCCTCAGAGCCAAATTCCAGCCGCCTACTCGCCAGCTCTGTGATCTCAGATGAGTGGCAAATTAAAAGGCTCAGTTTCCACAAATGTAAAATGGTGGTAAAAATATGCCTAATTATTTTTTGGGGGGGTGGGGAGACAGAGTTTCACTCTGTTGCCCGGGCTAGCGTCAGCCTAGCTCACAGCAACCTTCAACTCCTGGGCTCAAGCGATCCTCCTGCCTCAGCCTCTGGAGTAGCTGGGACTACAGGCATGCGCCACCATGCCCAGCTAATTTCTTTCTATTTTTAGTAGAGACAGGGTCTCCCTCTTTGCTCAGGCTGGTCTTGAACTCCTGACCTCGAGCTATCCTCCCACCTCGGCCTCCCAGAGTGCTAGGATTACAGGCGTGAGCCACCGCGCCCGACCGTAATATGCCTAATTTTGATTGATTGTAAGATGGTGTAGCTACTGTGGAAAAGTTTGGCGGTTCCTCAAAAAGTCAGTTACCAAAACGCAGCAATTCTACTCCTGGGTATATATCCAAAAGAACTAAAAACAGGTGTTTGAACAAAAACTCACACACAAATGTTGGTAGCCACGTTATTCATAATAGCCAAAAGGTGGAAATGACACAAATGCCCATCAGTGGATGAACAGATAAACAAGATGTGGTGTGTTCCTACAACGGAATACTATTCAGTCATCGAAAGAATGAGTGAAGCTTGAAAACATGATGCCAATGAACGAAGCCAGTCACAAAAGGGCAAATACCGTATGATTCCACTTTGGTGAAACAGCCTGAAGAGGCAAATCCACAGGGACAGAAAGCAGACCAGTGGCTGCCAGCGGCCGTGGGGAGAGGGGAGTGAGCTGTGGCTTCATGTATGTGGGACTTACATTTGAGGCGATGAAAGTTTTGCAACTAGACAGTGGTGATGTTGAACATTATGAATAATATACTAAATGCCACTGAACTGTACACTTTATAGTGGTTAAAATAGTGAATTTCATATTGTGTGTGTTTTACCATGGTAAAAAAAAAACTGGCTTTGCAGAGCTGTCACAAGACTAGACACGATGTTGGTCATGTGAAGTGAGGGCCACAGCTCAAGCTCAGGCTGGCACACCCATGTCCCCTCCTGTTCCTCCGTGCACACCCCAGGCTCCCCACCTGGGCAAGGGACAGTGGTCAGAAAACAAAGTATTCGAAAGCCTTCCCTTCTAGAATGCTCGCCACGGGGAAAGGGAGGGAAGGGAGGGAAGCATCAGGCACTTTCAGTCTCCCCTCCCCAGAGCAGAGAGGCAGGGCCCCTGCCGAACTGAAGAGCTCCAGGTACCACGGTCCAGTCTCACCACAGACTCTGCGGCCAAAGGCTTGTGCCAAGATGGCCAACAGGGGCTCTTGAAGACGACGGCCAAACCAAGAGTTTTACCCAAAGGCAGCTGGGCAACTCGCACACTACGTGTAACTCACTTGGTCCTCACCCTGTGGCCTGGAGAACACCAGGGTCTGGTTTCCCAGGTCGCTCTCCAGGGGAGAGGGAGGGTCTGCCCCTCTTGGAGCCCCAGGCCAACAGCATGTGACCCATACACTGCACCTGCACTGTAGCTCCGGCCTCTCTCCACCAGCTCGCAGGCCCAGCTCTGAGTACTTGCAGCCCCTCTTTCCCACCGCCCGTCGATCCAAACTGGGACGGACCTCAAGCCTGGGATTCTGGGGGAGTTCTGTGGGAGGCCTGGCAGGACGAGGCCAGATGGGAACAGCTGGGCCACAATGAGGAATCCCATGGGCTCTACTCTCCAGGCACTTGGTGCCTCAGAATGGATCAACAGGAACAGCCCCCAAACCACCCTTCACGAGCACACATCCAGCCAGGCCATCCTCCTGCCTCAACTGCTCCAACAGCCTCCAGCCCAAACTGCACCCTGCACCAACTGCCCCACCTTACCTCCTGGCCCTGCTCACTGGCCTGGGGGACCTGCAGCCATGCATGAGCATGCCAGCACCCTTTGTAGCCACCCCTGCCTGGTGGGCAGAGATGCCTGCCTGGCATCCCTCACTTCCTGGCATCCCTCACCACAGGAAGAGGCAAGGACCATATAGGCCCCCTGAAGCAGGGGCCCTATGTAGTTTCTAGCACATAGACAGGTCTGCCCACCTGCTCTGCACACTAGGCTGCAAGGTGTTTGATAAAATTAATTGTATTTACTCTACATATCTAGGTCAGTACCTCCCAAAATGAGCTTTAGTAAATATTTTTGAATGATGGAACAAACCAGTCCCTCTAGATTTATATCACACATTTATTTGTAATACAAATATTTGATTTATTGATATATATAATAAATATGCTTTATTTATAAAACAAGAACCATCAACATTACCACAATGCCATGTTTGTTAAGAGCTAACAGGATGATACACGTGTAAAGACCAGACATGGTAACAGGCTCGGGCATGAGACAAAGAAGCTGTTTGGGAGGAAATGCAGGACTCTGAGCGGATGCGCCACCTCCAGGGGTCCAAGGCTTTCCCACAATCAGTGCCTGGGCCCCCAGAGGCCATGGTCCAGGTGGGTGGTCACCACCCAGCCTTGAGCCAAGACTCCCAGGACTCTGCAACTGTTATAGCAGATGGTAAAACTGAAAGATGTGGTGAGTGACGCTGCATGACTGCATCTACATGAAATGCCCAGGACAGGTCAACTTAAAGAGACAGAAAGCAGATGAGTGGCAGCGAGGGGCAGGGGAGGAGGGGTGGGTTGGGGGTGACAGCTAAGAGGTACAGAGCTTCTTTTGGGGGTAATGAAAATGTTCTAAAATTAGATTATGATGATAGTTATACAGCCATGTGAATATCTTAAAAGACAATGATTTGTACACTTCAAACAAGATACTGCACAGATAGGAAAAGACCATGGGTGTGGTTTTCCAAGAGGCCTGTGAGGCTCCATCGGGCTCCCACGGGAAGGTGAGCTGGCCTCCTGCTGCTGCCAGCCCAGGTCTGGAGGCACTTTACACCACTCCTACCTGAGGGCCACACGTGGAAACTGAGGCCCAGGTTCCCTAACTCCTAACCCACCACTGCATGCCGCCTCCACCACAGGAAGAGGCAAGGACCATACAGCTATGACCAAAACCCTAGAGGCCCCAAATTTTCATCTACTGGGTCTGACAACAGATGTCACTGTAGAGACAGAGCCATCGCTCCCATCCCTAGAAGGTCCCCCTTTTAAGATTTGGCTCTGGGTCCATCTAGAGATAGTGTGGGCTTTCTGAGGCACCTGGGGCATCATCCATGGGTGAGCAGAAAGTGCCTCCAAGATGTAGAGGATCTGCTAATCCCAGGAGCAAATGGGAGCTGCCCCCACCCCCACCCCCACCAGCAGCCTCAGTGCACAGAACAGAGGCCACAGCAGGCCAGGCCTGACCCTCCCGCCCCAGCCTGCCACCCCTCCCCATTCCTGGCCCTCAGCTTGAAGCCAGAAGCAGCAGCTTCCCCAGAGCTCAGCCCTTGGGCCTCTGCTCCTCCCCTCTCCCTCAGGGTATCAGGACCCACCCCACAGTCAGACCTCAGTGACATGAAACCCTTGGCCCAGAAGCATGGCATCACAGTACAAGCCACACATGGACAGGCATCGGCAGAGGCACAAGTCTGACTCAGCCAGGACTGGTATAATCCGGCACTCTGGCCTGTTTCACCCCAGGCCTTGGAACCTCACTTCCTTAGATCCAGCCCCTGAAAGAAACCAATCTCCTTCCCATCAGCTGAACCACTAACCCTGCCTTTACCGCTATGCCTTTCCTTGTTTCTACCCAGCACCCACACCCCATCGTGCCCCCGGCTCTCCCACCAGCCTGCACAAATGTCCCTCCACCCTGCTGAGTCTCGCGGTCTTTGGGAGCTGGCCTTGACAGCCTCCAGAGGAAGTAAGTTATCACCCACCTGGCCCCCACCTCGATCTCTGCTCTGACTCTGCTCCCACTTCACTTTTATAGTCACATCTGCTGACAAGAGTAGAGGAGCGGTCTGCGAGGCCCGGCCTGAAAGACCCTGTAAGCACCTTAAACTTGCTGCACAAGCATTCAGGTGGAGACTCAGTCATTCCTCCAGGGCCTGTGTCAACCAACAGAGGTTTACTGAGCACCCACCTGGTGCCGGGTACCACTCTCAGCTGATGCCAGGACACAGGTGAGAGGAGGATGGACGAGGGGCCTGCCCTTGGAAAAGCTCACGCCAGTCTTGCAGGATGGTGGGAAATTAAAAAGAAGAGAAACCACTCCATGGGTTCAGGTGGCTGAAGTGCTAGGGATGTAAGGGAGTAGGTTCGGGGGCCGGGCTTGACCAGAGGTCCAAGCAGAGGCTGAGTGGAGGGAAAGGGAGGCTGAGGTAACGGGGCAGGGTCTGAGGTCTGGCCTGAGGATGCTGGGGGCAGGCCGATGGCAGTGGAGGGGAGCCCAGGAGAGGGAAGTGGCACTGAGTGAGGCAGGGGCCCTGAGGGAACCCCTGCAGAGAAATGGCAGCCAGGACAGGATGCTAATGGCACATGGGAAAACTGGCTGGAGGGGGAGCACATTTTGAAGACGAGAGCCAAAGGGACTTGAGGTGACTCTGGGTGTAGGGGAGATCAGCCAGGACGACTCCTAGAATTCCAGCCTGAATGGCTCAGGTAAGAATAGGAGCCACCAATTTTTTTTTAATTCTATACCCGGCCTACACCCCAGCTACCTTTCTTTGACACTTGTGCATAGAAAATAGGCCCTTTAGTGCTAATGCCACCAGTGATGGGACGCAGACAAACAAGGCAAGAAGGAACACCATGCAGTGGAGGCAGAGACTGAAGACAGGCCAGCAGCCATCTGCCAGGGCACAAAACAGGACCAGCAACAACCCTGGGGCATCCCCAAGTGGACGAGGGACTAGGAGGGCCTCCCAGAGACAGCCCAGGGCTGAGGACACTGGCTGGAGGCAGGAGGCCGAAATGCCCAGGGGCAGGGGGAAGAGCCTGGGCAACACAGGAGGCTGAGGCAGATGCAGATGAGGGAGAGGACTTGGACTCAGCTTTCTTCTCAGATGTGAGGTGCATGGAGCCGTGTGCCGGTGTCGCGCCCGCCTTGCCAGCAAGGAAGACACGGCAACTGGAGTTCTTCTGA
>VBSM01000725.1:185987-210843 GCA_008086735.1 Cheirogaleus medius
ACCACCGGATACGGGCGCCATCTTAGAATGGCGTTGCCGCCGCGCCCCACATGCCGGTGTCCACAGCCCTTATATCACTTCTCAGCTTCTCAGAGAGCTGCTTCTTCAGAGACAGAGAGATGTCAGGTCAGAGCCTAAAGGGCTGGAGACAGAGGGACTCGGCAGGTGAGGAAGCAGAGCCCCAAGGTCAGCAGCCTTAGGAAGAGCTGACTTCGGTGCCCTCGAGGCCTGGGGCCACCAGATGGCTTCCTATGGCTGGGGAGGAAGGACACAGTGAGATGGGCACAGAAAGTCTTCATGCCCAGCCTCTCGTGAGGCCTGCATGCCTCTGGGCAGGGACAGGGCAGGGCACTGGCCACTTATGCATGGCCTGGGAGCCTCTTCATCCTCCCTCCCCCTCTGTTCCTAGCCCCATGCTCAGGAGGCTGACGTGCTCCAGCAGAACTGGGCCCCCCACAAAGGGGCACAGAGGAGGAGACCAGGAATAAACCACACTCGGCTCACAGGAGCAATGGGCAGTGGAGGTGTGGGGCCCCAGGTGAGCCCCACAGGGACAGACTGCAGGAGCTGGAGCTGTTTAACCTCCAGGGTATGAGGGATGGTAGGGGATACAGGACAGGGCCACTTTCCTCAAATCATGAACCCCACAGCATCTACTGGACACCAGGCCTGGGGCCACAATGATGAGGAGACATGGCATCCACCTTGGACTGCGCCCAGTGCAGAGGGGAAGAGAGGGTGACAACAGCGCGGTGGTGAGACAGGAGCTGAAATAAAAGTATGTAGGACGCAGAGGCAAGGAAGCCAGGCTTGGAGAATTCAAATGTCCTAAAGGTGGCTCTCAAGGGTTAGAGCTAGGCCCAAAGAGCAGGACAGTGGAAACGTGGAGTTCAGCTTGAGAGAAGGACATGCACTTACCGAGGGCCTTTGATATGTGAATGTCTGTCCCCACAGACGTGAGGGGGCATCATCACCACTGTACACAGGGAAACCAGTCAGAAAAGCAAAGCAGCATGCCCTCGCTGAACCGGGCTACCAATGGCATCTGCTCAACTAGCGAGCATTCACCACGAACTTGTGTGCAGGGCACTGGTTGACGTATTGGGAGCACAGAGATGAACCAAACTGACAAAAGCCAACCTCACGAAGCCAACCTGCCAGTGTAGTCAGGCAAATAAATAACAAGGCGGACAGTGTGTCCGGTCAAGGGCCACAGTAAGAAATGACTGTGGGAAAGACCTCCAGGGGCAGGGAGGAAGGAGGTCAGGGATGACCCGGCAGGTGTTGAGCGGGGGAGGTGACCCTGATGGAGGGAGCCTGGGGCACAGTGGGACCAGACCTCACACTCCGGAAGGCAGGAAGGCTGCCTTCAGCACCGCTGCCCTCAAAGTGTGGGCGACAACCAAGGTAGTCCTCAATTCCTCTATCTGGGCCTGAGCGAGTCTGGAAGTAAAGAACACATAATCCCGAGAGGGATGCTGGCTTCTGCCTCTAGTCATGCCCCAGTGCCAACCTCTCAGGTGCCACCCATCACTGGGACTCCCTCTTCAGCAGAGGCAGAAAACAGAGGCCCCAGGAGGCACAGGCCGTGGGGAGATGGCGGGAAAGCCCCTGGTGATGCTCCCTCCATGGCTCAACCCCCACTTCCAAGCTTTCCTCCATGATCCAGCCCCCTATCCTGCCTCTGCATGCCTGCCCAGACCTTCCTCGGCCCTCAAGGGCAAGTCCATCAGCATCTGGTTTCCTGGTCCTCCCAGCAGCCCTGGCCTAAAGCCACTTCCTCTTTCCCTGAGTCTCTGCGGTACTTCTTTCTTCACTTTTTAAATAAACTTCTACTTTCAGGACGGATTGAGGCTTACGGAAAAGCTGTGCAGAGGACATGAGGAGCTCCCACACACACCTGCTCAGCACAGTGCAACAGCCCAGCCACCCTGACGCGTTACTGCTGAGGGAGGCCAGCTCCCGCCCAGGAACCGCCTTTACATTTGATGTCCTGTCCCAGGTGACCTCTGGCTGTCACACTTTCTCACATAATTGTTTTAGTGACCTTGGCAGCTTTGAGGAGTGCTGGTCAGGCATTTTGCAGAAAGTCCCTCAGTTTGGCTTTGTGTTTTTCTCATGGCTAGACCACGGGTATGTGTTTTAGGGAGAAAGGACACAGAAGGTGACATGCCTTCTTGTCCCATTGCTGAAAGGTCTCGCACTTATCACTGTTGCTGCTGCCCTTGAGCACCTGGCTGGGCCCCTTCCCTAGGTCCTGGGAGGCAGGAGGTCACTGTGTGTAGCCCACATGTGAGGACAGGGAGTCATGCTACCTCCCTCCTTAAGAGGGAAGAATCTGCATACATTGTCTGGAATTTTTCTGCACAGGACATTTTGTCTTTTCTCCCCATTTGTTTCTTTACTTAATCATTTCCTTGTATCAGTATAAATTCATGGATATTTCATGCTCTGAATTATAATCTTAGTCCATATTATGTTGCTAAAAAGGAATATTTGAGGCTGGGTAATTTATAAAGAAAAAAGGTTCATTTGGTTTGTGATTCTGGATAGCTGGTAAACTCAAGATTGGACATCTGCATCTGGCAAGGCCCCCAGCAGCTCCCACTTACAGCAGAAGGCTGACAGGGGCCAGCACATGTAGAGATCAAATGGTGCAAGAGGTAGCAAGAGGGAGAGGGGAGGGAGGTGTCAGTCTCTTTTTAACAACCAACCCTAGGATGGGGGGGCACTGAGAGCAAGAACTTACTCCCTTCACAAAGGGCATTAATCTACTGTTGAGGAACCCGCCCTCAGGACCCAAACACCTCCCACCAGCCCCACCTCCAACACTGGGGATCAAATTTCAACATGAGGTTTGGAGGGGCTGAACATCCAAACTACAGCAGAATCCAAGACTATGTTATTTATTCTGTTGCTCAAATTGTCCCACTGGGAGCTTTTTCAGCTGATTCCCGTGTCCCTTTGACACTACCCCACCCACATCCACACCTGTGTAGTCTCAAAGCACTTCTTTACTTTCTGGCCCTCCAAGGTACTCCAGGCTCATCTAGTGTATTTCCTGCCCGGCCCTAGAATCAGCTCTTTTCCCAAGGAGCTCTAGTTCCTTTTATTGGAGAGTGGCATTAAAAACCAAGATCTGGTTAGCAGTTGCTGCTCTTCGGGTGTCAGGGCTTCTAGGCCCTCTCAGCTGACAGAACAAGGACATATAAGTGCATATAACCTGGGTGCATCACATATTAATATCTATAAACATTTCTCTCTATATCCTTATGTATCTCTACACCAAGCTAAACATCCTAATATCACCCTTCTCCCCCTGCCCGCCTGTGCCCCACACTCCAGCCGTGGCTCCCATCACGTACCATCCACTGACTTAATTGCTCAATCCCAGCAGACGTGTGTGCCGGCCTCAGAAACATCAGCTAGCACCCAGTGTGGGACCTGTCTCACCTTGCACACGGTGCTATATGGTTCCGTGTGCCTCTGGGCTTGCAGACCCCATTCAGGGCCAAAGGTACACTCCCTTTTAACTGCTGCCTCGAATCTCCTCTGGTGAGCTCCCAGAGAGGAACCTGCCACAGTGCTCTGGCTACCCGAGAGCTCAGCGGTGGGCGGTGCGGGTATTAGTTGAATATTTCAGATCTTTGGCATGAGTTTTGACACCTCTCCAAGGCATGTCTGGATAGGAGGGAGGGGAGAAGTGGAGAAGGGAAAGGGAGAGGAGGGGGCTCAGGACCCTTCCTGGCCTGGGTTGCCCTTCCAGCCTGTCTGAGCACAAGGACAGGTGTGGAGAGCTGCTCTGGAGAGGAGGCAAGCACAGTGCTACTGCTGCTGGCTCGGCACAGCCTGGGCCTCGGAGACTCGAGACTTCCGAGTCCTGGCTTGCCTGGCCCCTAGTCTGCCTCAGCCTCTGAAGGAGAGAGTGCTGCCACTCCACATAGCGTAACTGCTGTTCTGCCCAGAGGCCTGCCAGGGAGATCTGGAGAAAACAAGCTGCTGTTTGCCACGGTGAGACTGGAAAGTACGCAGCTGTGAGGCCCAGCACGTCCACCCAGCCCTCAGCGCCTCCCTGCTCACCCCGAGCACAGGGGTCTGGGGGACCAGAACCTCCCTAGAGGCCAGAAGAGAGGAGCTGGCTCAAACTGGAAGGTTCGAGAGCTTAAAACAATGGTTCTTAGTTTTTGCAGAATAATGTAATCATCTAGGAAGATTTTTAAAACAGAGGTTCCATGCCCAGAAACTGATATAAATTCTCTGGGGTCAGGGTAGGGCATGGGAATTTTTCTAAAGCTTCTTTAGTACTTCTAACATCCACCAAGGTTGGGAACTACTGCATCAAAGGGAGACCTTGATGTCTATTTGATGCCACAGAGGCTCAGTGCTGGTGGCTCTCTGTCCCAGGCTGGTCATCCAGCTGTACTAAGTCACTAGCAACTTTTGGCTGCACTCAAGAGGGCCCTATGAAAGCAAAGACAGAGGAGCATGGAGACAAGATACAGCTGTGAAGAGCCTGGTGGCAGTGAGGGCTGAATGCATGGAACTGTGACTTCACAGGGTACTTGGGGTAGCACTCAGAAAGGCCCTGCCAGTCACAATAAAAGAAAATGAAACCCCAGGGCAGCTTCAACTAGGCGGAGAGAGGGCCATCCTTCCCCAGCAGGCATGGCACTGAAGACCTGGGACACAGGGAGAGGTGGCAGCCACACCAGGGAACTGCTCCATCTATAGAGTAACAGCCCCTTGCAGAGGCATGTTGGGGAGAGACGTGGCCAGGGCTGTATGTCTGTGCAACAAAAGGGGACAAAGCCCCCTGAAAAGCAGGGGCCTCTTCAGCCCTGGCCCTGAGCCACAGGACTGGCTCCCTTGGCTCCGCCTGGAGCCAGCATCAGGCGGGAGCAGAGGGTCTGCAGGCACTCGCTGCAACACAGGCGCACACTGGGCGCTCTCACACACGCACCTTCCTGCCAACCACTTACACACTCGGGGGCAGCAGGCAGGCTCAGGAGAGCCCACGCAAGCTTGAAGCCCAAAGGACTTCAAATCACCTGTTGGGAAAAAACTCTCACTGTTTTTCCAAGATTCCAAACAAGCTAGAGAGAGAAACGCAAGACTGAGCTCAAAACACATCAGGAATCACTGGGCTTCCCTGGCCAACCGGATTTCAGATATAAAGGGGACAAAGGAGTGCAAGGACTCTAGCAGGGGACCCACTGGGGGACAGCCTGAGGCCTGCCCACCAAGTTCACCTGCATACAGGCCAGGCCACAGCCCTCTAGCCCTGCCCACTGCCCTGGGGACACTGGGCTGCAGAGGAGCCTGCTGTGCGGGCAAGACCCAGGTGTCTCCCTGCACCGACGGCGCCAGACTCAGGATGCACCTGCCAGCCTTAGACCTCCTGAGCTCTCAGAGAAGGAAACTGGCTTGGGACTGAGAGTCCCAAACCCTCTAAGACAGGCCCTGTGCCCAAATGTCAGATGCTGGAGCAAGCTGAACAGTGTCCAGCCTCAGCCTGCATCCTACTCCTCACACCTAGCCAAACTTGGCACCAGCCCCCAAGTCCCCACCCTGCCCAGGCTCTGAGGCTCCTTCCTGAAGACTTGGGGTTTGTCACTGAGAAGATCTGGACCTCCTGGCTCTAAGTCCAGAACCCTGGAAGAAGCAGCCTATTGCTTTCAGACCTCAAGTCATGGGGAAAACCTCAAACACCAACCCTCTCACTTTCAGGGCAGGGGGCCTAGGGACCATCATACCCTGACACCCTCCAGGCTATGCTTCCAAAGAGCAGGAGCTAAGAATTAACCAAACATGTTAAAGATAAAACCTCCCTCAAGAGGGTCAGACATCAAGCTCCTCTTCAGCTTTTTTTCTGCTTCCAAAGACAACCCTATTCAGTAAAAGGATCATTAAGAACTTCAATCCCTTGCTGATTTGCTTGAGTTCTTTGTAGATTCTGGTTATCAGTCCTTTATCAGATGTGTAACATGCACATGTTTTCTCCCATTCTGTAGGTTGTTTGTTCTGAGTGTGTCCTTGGCTGTGCAGAAGCTTTTTAATTTGATCGTGTCCCATTTATTCATTTTTCTTGTTGCTGTGATTACTTTTGGGGTCTTCATCAATTCTTTGCCTAAGACGATATCTATAAGAGATTTTTGAACATTCTCTTCTAGAATTCTTAGAGTTTCATGATAGAAACTTTTCAAAAGAAGATAGACTAATGGCCAACAAACACATAAAAAAATACTCAACATCTCTAATCATCAAGGAAACGCAAATCAAAACCACAATGAGATATCTCAATGAGAATGGCTTTTATCAAAAAGTCCCAAAACAACAGATGCCGGCGTGGATGCGGAGAGAAAGGTACACTCATACGCTGCTGGTGGTACTGCATACTGGTACAACCTCCATGGGAAGTAGTTTGGAGATACCTCAAAGAGCTAAAAGTAGACCTACCATTTGATCCAACAATCCCACTACTAGGCATCCACCCAAACGAAAAAAACACATTTTATAAAAAAGTCACTTGCACTCGAATGTTTATAGCAGCACAATTCACAATCACAAAGATGTGGAAACAACCCAAATGCCCACTAATACATGAGTGGATTAATAATGTGATATAGGTATACCATGGAATGCTACTCAGCTATAAAAAAAAAAAAAAAAATGGTGATCTAGTATCTTTTGTAACAACCTGGATGGAATTAGAGACCATTCTTCTTAATAAAGTATGGCAAAAATGGAAAAACAAACACCAATGTACGCAATACTAGATTGGAACTAATCGACCAACACTTACGTGCACATATAGAAGTGAAACTCAAGGGAAATCAAGTGAGGAGATGGGTAAATTCACACCTAATGGGTACAATGACATTAACTGGGTGAAGGGCACAGTTATAACTTTGATTCAAACTGTACAAAAGCAAACTATGTAACCAAAACATGCGTGCCCCCATAAAACTCTGAAATAAAAAATAATTTAAAAATTTTAAAAAAGGAGCTGCAATCCCCTACCAGTACCCCGGAAGGCAAAGCGAGCGTTTGAGAAGGAAGTCCTCCTCTCAGACACTCTCGTCTGCCCCTTTCCCACTGGGAATTCCCAGTCCACCTCACAGAAATTTCAACTTCTTCCAGGGGCTCTGCATCAACAGTGACATTAAGACTGGCCCATCCTTTCAACTTGCCACTCCTACCTTGTCCTTAACACGCAAAACACGTACACACTGGTCAGTTATGAAGTCTCAGTTAGTGACAATTTATTTGCATGTGGGGGGGGGGGGCTTTGTTCACCATGCTCCTCAACCCTGATCGAAGCCCACCCGCTGGGACTGACCTGCTTGCTAGACTGAACAGCTCTCCCCCGGAGTCTGTCCAACAGGCCTGGCCAGAGCCTTCTACTGGTCAAGCTGCTGAGGTACTCAGGAAGACCGGGTTCTGGAAAGAGGAGGAAACCCCACACAGATGCCATCTGGTGTGGGTGATGTCCAGGTCCCAAAGCACCACGCACAGCCCAGTGGCCAGCAGAACGGGCCTCCCCAGCGTTCCCAGCACACGCTCTCAGAACGAGTCACAGCTCAGCTCTTTGGAGATCCCAGGCTCTGCTTGCACCGGGCATGGTGTGTTCCCACTGCCAGCATCATGTCCTCTGGGCGGAGGCTTCTATAAGTTGATCACAAAAGACCAAGAAGCAAATACACCCAGACACGACCATAGGCTCACTGGAAAAGACCAAGAGTGTGGGGATTCAGTTTCCTTTCACACATTCAGTCGCTCAATGGACAACGGGGTATTGAGCACCTCCACCGTGCTGGGACTCTGCAGGGGCTGAAGGGACACAGCGCTGAGGTCACTACCACTCACTGCAAGACTCCGCAGACATCCTGCCCCAAACAAGCAAGCTCCCAACCCCCTGGAGATGCTGCGCTTCCTGGTCCAGGTGCTGGCTGCAGGTACACACAGCCCGTGATGCTTTGTCAGCCTGTACTGTGACATGAGCACTTTTCTGTATGTGCGGTTTACTATGATACAAGGTTTCTGGAAAAAGCCTCCTTTTGGGTGGAAGATGTCCCATACAGAGTGGAATGACCATTTTAAAGATCAAAACCCTGAGGTGTACTGAAGGGAAGGCCCTACCTAGACCACAGGGCTGGTAACAGCTGAGCTGGAAGTAGCACCCAAATCAGACCCCTTCCCACACCCTTCAGTGGACTCGAACTGTTGTTTCCAGTGGAACAGCCCCTCACTGGAAGGCATCTCCTCATTCCAGGATTGCAGATGATCAGAGACAGCACCACCCCACGCCCCATGACCACCTGCCCCTCCTCTGCCTCAGTGGCCTGACTCTGAGCAGAGGCCAGGGCTCCTGTCTGGACAGCCTGAGTGGCCGCCAAGCTGAGGCGAATGAGAACCGCGTCCCTCTACCCCGTTCTCAGGGGGCCAGCACAATCCAGCCTCAGCAAGAGGAGCACTGCAGGGTGGGGGGTCCCCACCCAGTCTCAAGGCTGACTCTGCCTTCCTCGGAGTGCAGATATAGGAAAACAGGTGACCTCTACCACAACAGCAATGAGCAACACTGGACTCCCAGGACTCCCGCTGGCCAGGAAATGGCCATCAAAGCTACCTGGGAGCTGGCCCAAAGCCTGCAGTGAAGACAGCCTGGCAGCATCCTTCTGCCGGGCAGGTGACTGGGCAGGTGAAACCCCCTGCGGGACAGCAGGCAGCGCTCCCTGACACCAGGAGGAAACGATGCCCATCTCAGATTACATCAAATGAGATTAGTGTTCACTTGAGGATAAACAACAGAAGCCTATTTGTAGGCTTTTGTGTGCAGCTTATATAACTCTAAAGGGCTAACCATGATGCAAGAGGAAATACACAATACACCAAAAGCACACACAGGGACATCTGGAGCCAGCTCTACAGATGCACTTGGAAGCACCAAGGCCCCTCAACTTCACCACATACTGACCACTCCCCAAACCAAGAAGAACCCCAACCAAGGAAGCTTCTCTCAAGACAGAAAACTTGAACAAGTGCCCACCCTGGGGCCTCAGGGAAATCATACCAGGGGCTTAAGGAACAAAGCTGGTGGCCCACATCGCTGGGCCTCAAGTCCTCATCTTGGTGCAAGAACAAAGGTGGGCTTGGTGGGGCAGTTTCCTGCAGCAAGCTTCGGGGAGGCACAGAGAAGACGTGGCAGAAAGAAAACAGTTGAGTCTCCGTGTCTCTGTGATGCAGGGCAAGTACTCTGCTAGCAGCAAGGGGAGGAAGGTGACGGGCACAAAGGAAGGAGGGGAGAAATGGTTCTGCTTTCATGGCATCCCCACCCAGAGGTGAATACAGCCTTGGACCACATAAATAGGAAGGAAGGACAGGAGACACAGTCACCTAGCCGGCAGGAAACTGCCAACATAATTCTCTACCAGGACAGGAATGATGTACTGTGTCAATTCACCATCAATTAGCTCATGTGGCCAAAGACTTGGCACAGCACAGCTCTACGGACACGCAGCCTGGCGTATCATACCCTTTGAGTCCGGGCAACACCTGCTCATACCAGGACAAGCCAGCACTGTGCTGAATGACTTGTGCAAACATAGGACTCTGGGCAAACTACTCAGACTCTCTGGGCCTCAGCTCTTCACCTATAAAATGGAGGTACAACGGAACCTACTTCATAAAGACTGTCATGAGGATGAAATGAGAATACTCACAGAACACTTAAGAACAGTGTCCAACACGTACCAAGTGCCGCATGAATATCTGACAAATAAGATTCACATTCTTCACTGTTTCCTTAGTTTTACTAAGCAGTTAATAGATGTCTTTTGCATTTGCTACAATTAACTTGAATAGTGGACTTTTATATAATGGAAATGTAAAGCATTAATTCTTGAAAGTTGTAAGTATATCTGAAATTATTATTAGTAAAAGTATACCATTTTTCTTTAGATTTTATACATTACATTTTTTGTTTTTAAATAGGATAGTATGCTTTTGGGATGCAAATTTGTGCCATTTTCACAATTAGTTTTCCTTAGTTTTACTCATAAGGAAACATGCTCAGAGAGGTTAAAAAAATTTGCTTGGCCCTCAAGGAAATGCAAATTGAAACCATGATGAGATAACACCTCACAGTCCCTGAGATGGCCAGTTGGTACAGACGTGGAGAAACTAGAACCCTCACAAACTGATAGAGGGACGTAAAGCGGTGCAGCCATTTTGGAAAACATTTGGCAGTTTCTCAAAAGGCTAAACATAGTTACCACATGGCCCAGAAATTGCATTCCTACATAAATATTCAACAGAGGGCCAGGTACAGTGGCTCATGCCTATAATCCCAGCACTTTGGGAGGCTGAGGCGGGAGGATCACTTGAGGCCAGGAGTTCAAGACCAGCCAGGACAACATTGTGAGACCCTGTCTCTACAAAAAATTAAAATAAAAATACGTACATATTCAAAAGAACTAAAAACACATCTACACAAATAATTGGACACAAATGTCCACAGCAGCATTATTCATAATGGCCCAAAGGTAGAAGCAACTCAGATGTCCATCAGCAGATAAATAAAATAATCTAAACATATAATGTAATATCATTAGGCCATAGAAAGGAAGGAAATTCTGACACATGCCACAACAGGGGTGAACCTTGAAAACACGATGCTAAGTGAAACAAGCCAGTCAAAAAGGGCCATATACCATTGTGTGATTCCATTTATAGGGAACGTCCAGAACAGGCAAACCCATAACACAGAAAGTTATCTGGGGCTTGGGGTGTTAGGGGGAAATGGGGCATGATCACTAAAGGGCACAAGACTTTTCTTTGAGGTGATGAAAACGTTCTCGAGTTGACCGTGGTGATGGTTACAGAACTGTGTGAAAATACTAAAAACCACCAAACTGTTCGCTTAAATGGGTGCACTGTATGATATGTGAGTTACATCTCGATAAAACTGTGACCAATAGGCAGTTACACAATTAACAGGTGGCTGAGCCAGGCCCAGTGGTGGGAGTCCCTGCCCGCATGGCTGAGCCAGGCCACCTCTGCCTGTCAGTCGTGCTCCTCGGAGTTCTAGAGACACTGGCCCTCACCTCTCTGATATCTCCATGGTTCAGAATTTATAAGAAATCTTGCAGCCCATGCCAAAGAGAAAGTCAAAACATGTTATGTTTGAGGCCCATTCTGGCCTCAACCCATCTGTCCAACATTATTACCAGTCCAAGAGGCTGCAGTAGAACCAGGCCCCACAGGTGGGATCTTGGACCAATTTCTTCCTCGGTAAAAAAGTATGACCCAGGCATCCAGGGCATGGGGGTTGTGGAGGAGGGAAGGTGTAACAATCACACACACCCCCCTCACCCCAGGCATCCACAGAACATCCCGGATGGGGACAGTAGGGCAGAAAGTAGTTTCCATCTCCCCCTTCCCAAAACCAGCTCCTGCATGCCAGGCCAGTCCATTTGTTCCACAGATCTGAAACTCCTGCCACTTCTGAGAACTTCAGGTCTCCCCACACCTTGCTGACCTCACCTCCTCCAGATCGGATTCATACCCAGCCCCTAGGGAGCCCTGGCTTCTTTGGTCTGACTCATTTCCTCCTCCCCAGGTAGCTGTGGCTCCCTCCATGCTCCTCACCTAGTACCTGTGCACCAGGCTGTGAGCACTTCCCTCCACAGCTGTCCGGTGGTCTGCCTCCTAGCAGGGCCACCATCTATCTCCCTGAGGCCAGGAGCAAAGTCCCCCTCCAAGTTCCTGACACCAGAGTAGAAACACAGTAGATGCTTAGAGACCCCTGAATGAACAAACAAGCTAACAAACGGCAGGGTCCCTCCTTTCGGACAGAAAAGGCAAGGCCTCGAGCACTCAGCTCATGGGTCTACTACAGAGTGCTAGTCAGAGCTGGTCAAAAAACAAGGCAGCAAGGGGCGTGGTGGTGTGCCCCTATAGTCCCAGCTGCTTGGGAGGCCAAGGCGGGAGGATCACTTGAGCCCAGCAGTTCAAGACCAGCCTGGGCAACATAGTGAACCTGTCTCTAAAAAAATAAAAACAAGGGACCAAACAGGATGGCCAGAGAGTATCACTTTCCAGAAAATGCTCCTCAGAACAAAGAGGCCAAGCATGAAGACACCCAGGTCCCAGAGTAGGTCTGCTGCTCTAAGGTGCTTCTTCAATACCCCAGAACACCCTGACAGAACACACCTGACAGAAGTTGCAGGCCTTGCCCACCACAGCCAGCACACCCCAGGTAGGCACTGTGTCCACCTCATGGTAAAGTCAGCAAACAGTGTCCCCAACCTGCTGCTGTGCACCATCATCCCTTTCAAATGCATTTCAATCCCAGCCTCACAGAAACTTTCCAAAGTACATGAGAGCTCGGTGGCACAGGCCCGCCAGAAGCTGGGAGGGCCTAACCGGGATGGGACCCTGGCCTAGGCCCAAGCAGCAGGCCTGTCCACAGCACATGGGACAGAGGCGCCCCCAGTGGCACTTGGAGCAAGTCCTCCCTAGTTACACGTGGTCTACCCACCTCTCCTGTAGAGCTAGTTACCAGTGTTTCGTTAATTTCAGCCCCAGGACTTCTCCACTTCAGAAAAGTCCAGAGGTGGCCAAAAATCGCTAAATGACCTCAACTGTCTCCTAAATGTGAGCCCGCTCTCCACTGGCGGTCACAGAAAGAGACCCCTTACTCAGGGTGTCAGTCGGTATCTTCTGCACACCATTTGCAGAGCTGCTAGGGCATACAGTTACTTCCCTTTGGGGAAGAGCTAAAACTGTTCCTGAGAAACACCCTGCCTCACATCCTAGGAGATGTCCTGTTGCTAAAAAGGAACAAAGAAGCGTGACTGGAAGATTTGGTTCTTCCAGCTTAAAATAAAGCAAGGCCATCAGAAGTGAGGGAAACCATGCGCAAAGGGCTATTGTCTGCGGCAGGATGTAAGGACAGCACACTTGAAACCAATCTGTTTTCCTGCAGAGAACTATGCTTCCATCTTTTTCAATATGCTTCTCACCCCTGCGAGATCCTGATACAGTAGATAAGAGCGAGAGATTGTATCAGGAAGGAACCGACATCAATGCTGACAGCCCACTGGAAATTACATAAGAGACAGAGCAGGGGCGCTGGGAGGGGCAGGGTTTTAACAGGGAAAGCCTTTGTCTCCCACAAGAACAGGTTTGCTTTGGTCAGGGCATGAACTTCAACTCCTTCCATGTAAAAAGAGAAGGCCAGACAAAAGGATCAAAGCACAAGGTGAGCTGGTTAAGCTCCCAGATCCTCCAATGAGACAGCTTACTAAAAATAGAGGCCGTCCTCCCCAACAGCTATGGCCACCAGACACCACGATGTTGCCTGGCCCTAGGGTCTGAATTTCTCCCAGCAGTGCTGATGGGGCATAAGCTCTAGCAGCGGCCAGGGCCAAGGACAGGGCCCCAGGGCCAAGCCCCTCTGTATGGGAAGCTAACTGGACGAGAGAAGCGGCAAGCCTGGCCTCCTTATCACCACACTTCTCCAATGCTCTTACTCCAGACTTTCACCAAAGCCCGTGTAACCCAACGCTCTCATCTTAAAGATGAGGCCAAGGCCAGGTGGTAGAAGCGACTTGGCCCACAGCTGCCTGGAGTGGCCAGGCCTTCTGACTTTCTATCCAGTATTCACTCCACACCACCCTGCTTCAAGGGAAACCAGACCTCAGAGGTGAAGGAAACAGACTGGCTGTACCTGGAGGCTGGCACGCATGGGTCTTCCAGCCCAAGCACATCACGCCTGCAGCACTGACACGAACTGCCCAACATGAACAAGGCCCACACCAGCATTGACTCATGGGGCAAATGCTAGACAGAAGTGGTTTAAAAAGGGATAAATAAATGAGGCTGGTCCCCAGAGGGCACCAGGTGTGGCTGGGGAAGAAGAATCCGTGGAACTGCTTGTCCAGAGCAGGAGCCCACAATGAGGGGTCCCAGGCACCTCCCCGGTGCTGTCCCGCAGGCCCTACAACCCTTGTGATGTTTCTCTGGGAAGAGGTGCCCACTAGCTGGGCTGGAAGTGCAGAAGACAGGGAGGGTCGGTGTGCTGCCAGCAGGTGCCACCTGGACCACAGAGTGAGGGGCACCTGTGCATGTGCCAGCCCTGGGCCTGGCCTCTCAGGGTGTGCATGCCAAGCACATGAGACATGGCTGTCAACTCCTCATGACCCCAAGGAGAAGGCTGTCACCACTGCACATACAAGAAAGTGGCTGGCCCAAGGCTGCCCTGCCCTCGTGGGCCTGCTCACACCCTCCACAGGCACTGCACCCTTTCTCCTCCACATCACCAGCCCCATCCCAACAACCTGGCAAAGAGGCAAAGCTGGACAACACCACACATCATCCCTCTGGAGGCCCAGGTGGCCCAGCGCTGGGCAGGGGCAGCAGAGGGATCCACTCCTTTGGACCCCCACAATGCCTGGCACGACACAGAACACGGGTGCTCCAGAGGACGAGGCAGAGGCAGGGCCTGGTGTGCTCGGCAGAGCTGATGACACAGACACCTTCCTGCCACCACGGCCTGGTCTTGACCACAGGGCCACCTCAGGCACAAACAGCCCAGAAGAATAGGGAAGAAAAGCCTGGGAACACTTCTCAGGTGACTACAGCCAGCTAGACATCGCCTCCTCTCCAGCCATCATCTCCCCAGTGCTGACATGAATTAAGGGTAAGTCCATCCTCCTCCAGGCCAAGCCCGACTTTCTGGGGGTGGAGGGGAGCGAGGCTGGCAGATGCTCCAGGCATGGTGTGGGGAGCACAGACCTCAGCTGCTGGGAGCAGTTTATAAACCTGCAACAGGAGCCAAAGCAGCATCCACAGCCTTTGGCCTTTTAAATTCTATTTCTAGAACTCTATCCTCAAGAAATAATTCCCCCAAATAGGAAAATATATGCACAAGTGGAGTCTTCACTGTTCTCTATACTATTATAAAAATGTTTCTGAAATTTTCTTTTAAATGACATGGACTATGTATTTTAAAGCTGGATATAACATTTCCAAAATGTTACACTCTGCTTCTTAACCAGCTGGCAGGTGCCACTGGGCCTGAAACCTGGAAATGACTGCCTTAAGGGTGAAGGAGCCTCTCCTTTGCTCTGAGGGCCACTCAAGCACAGCAGGACACAGCAGGTCTCCTTGCTTCCTTCCTCACTCTTCAGATGCATTTCCTAAATGAAGCAGGAGGGCGCAGAGAAGACAGGAAACAGCTCCACCGAGTTCTAGTTTAAGTCCACAGTCAACCTGAAAAGCTGTTATTACTCTCCCCATTCTACAGACAAGAGAATTTCGGTTTAGTGAGATTACAAAGGTGTTCAAGGTCAGATAACAGATGGCAGAATTGGAACTGGAATTCGCGCTCACAGACTAATTCAAGTTAGTTTCATTTTGACTAGTTCCTCAAGTGGGGAAAGCCCAGAAATCAGCTGTGAGCCTGGTCTCCCTACCCTGAACTCACTGGTCGGCCACACTATGTTCCCCAGAGACCGTTTGTGCGCTGTGGCCTCTGCCCCAAGCCAGGCTGACTTGGGGGATTCAGGAGGGCAGCAAGGCAGTCTGGATAACTTGGGTCTCAAGTCAGAACCCCTTCAGGATGGGAAGCTACAAGCTTCCCAGCTAACCCTGCACATGTACCCACCTATTCAACCCTCTGCCCACCCGGGACAGCTGCTGTGCAGGGACAGAGCAGAGCCGGAGCCACCGCAGGGCCTCTGGGAGTTGGCACCCCCACTCAGCACCATTCTAGGAGGAGACCACCACCCAGGGACAAGCAACCACTCTGCCCTCTGCCAACTGGCCCACGTGACAAGCTGATAGGTGGAGCAGAGATACCTGGAAGGATTTTTCTTCTGGGATCAACTCTAAGCAAGTGAACCAACTCTCAGCAGTGAACTCTAAGCCTGCCATCCTTTAAACCCCAAAACATTCACATCAGAGGATTAGTCTGGAGAGTCAGTTTATCTTTTCATCTTTGTGCTTTCCTGTTTTCACAAAATTTGTACAACAAATACGTTAATTTTGTAACTGTAAAAAACATTTGGAACAGCAAACAACTGTCGTGGTATTTGCTCTCCTGCACATGACCACTCCCCTTGGCTTCATGATCAAATCCAATCTTCGTGTATTTTTTATTGTCTACGTTTTACCTACAGGTTTGCTTCACTTTAAGAAATCTGAGTAGGGAAATTCAAAGTCACAAGAAAAGTAAATGAAAGGAGGACTTTTCACATTTCCTCATCATTTTCACAAAAGGATGTGGCAGCCTGTTGAGTGCTTGTAGGTGCAACTCAGTTACCCTTGGGAGTACCTGCTGGCCCCACAAGGGTGCAGGACTGGCTAGCCTAGCCCTTTTACAACTGGGCAAGAGCTTGGGGACAAGGAGCCTGTGTCCAGGGAGGAGGAAGGAGAAGCAAACAGCTTTCAGCTGGCTCTTCTCTCCCCACCATTTTCATTGCCTGTGCCTTTGACATGGCTATTTTTGGGTTTCTGAGTCGGGAATTGGAAGAAAAAAAACTCTATGCAGAGTCGCCTGCTGGGGGCAGCTCTTGCCCTAGTGCCCCTCCCCCTCCCACAGACCCTCTGGGAGGATGGGAGGGACCTTGAGTGTTCTTGCCCCCCTTCGGCCCCGCCCCTTCATCTCCCCCCAGTGCTTTTATAGTATCTGTAGGCCTCACCCACTTGCTTGTCTCTTTATACAGAGCTGGGAAAATGTGGAGATAAATAAAGCCTTAATTAGGCAGGCATCCAGTGTCTGAGGTAGGCGGGAGGGGGCTGAGGCTCCATCCCAGTGCAGGAATGCCTGAGAAAACTCCAGGGGCCTCAGGCAGCCTCCAAGGTTGGAGGCTTCCCACATACTCCTTTTGGCCTACGCTGACCAGGCACAGCCAGGGCCTGGGAGCCCTGCAAGCCAGCTCCATTCCCACAGGAGCTTGCCCCAGGCAGCCTCAGCCACCCCACATGCAGGGAAGAAAGAAGTCCTTGCTCTCATCCCCTGCTTTCTCTCTCCTTCATTCCCATCCTCAGAATGCGGCCTTGGACCCAAGCCTGGCAGGACGGCATTGGCCAGACCAGACCAGACCGCGACCGTGCCAGCTCTCCAGTCCCAACATAGACAGCTTTTCCCTTTCAAGTTCGGAGACTCAGTGTTTCTTACTGATTCCATCCTGAGCCTGGAAAGAGTATCAAGAGGGAGATCCTATTTCTTTCCCCAGTCAAGGGTGGAGAGAGAAGCGGGCTCTGGGGAGGAGCCTGGGCAGGAAGAGGCTCAGAGATATTTTTAGAGACATGGGAATTCGGCAGAGACCT
The DNA here is from genome assembly GCA_008086735.1 of Cheirogaleus medius. Taxonomy (NCBI): domain Eukaryota; kingdom Metazoa; phylum Chordata; class Mammalia; order Primates; family Cheirogaleidae; genus Cheirogaleus; species Cheirogaleus medius. The sequence goes on from VBSM01000725.1 coordinate 203,322, forward strand.
TCTGGGGCCAGAAGTGATTGCAGTCCCAATCCTGAAAGGCCAAATGGGAGGTGGAGAGTTAGAAGCCAGGCAGGGGCAGGTCCTGGGGAAAGAGAACAAGGCTGAGCTTGGGGCTTCCTGGGGGCCGCTCTACCCTTTTAGAATGTCACTCCTTCACAGCTGCACCGGGGCACTAGGCGGGACCCGGACTCAGCTTCCTCCACTCTCAGAAGCAGCACAGGGAGGCCCCAAGGGATGGGGGCAGCTGGTAGCCCATTGCCCCAGCTTCCTCTGCTGCTGGCTCTGGAGTGATAGCGGAAGAATGAAACAGGATCCAAAATAAGATCGCTCAGTTATCCCCAAGCTTCCAGTGGGTCAGGCTACCTCGATTCTCAAAGACCACAAATGTGGTCTCTCAAACATCTGTGGGGTGCCTCACTCAAAAAGCATCTCTTGACAGCCTCTAGAACAGCACGCAAATCTGGGGGTAGAATGTGGAGAAAAGGAAAAAGGGAAAAATGAGAGATCCCAGAGGCCTCCTACTGCTGATGGGAGCGGGGCATTTTTGGAGAACAGCCTTGTGATAATCATCAACTGCCTCATAAATGCTCACACCCTCGAACTCAGCAATTCTACTTCCCAGAATGTTCTCTGTAGCATTATATTGAAAAAAGAAAAATAAAAATTTGAAACCAACTTGGATGTCCAACAGTAAGGACACAGTAAGGGATCAAACACAGCCACGTGCGGAACAGTGTGTAACTGCTGAAGACCGTGCTTCGAAGGACTAGGAAGGGAACCGCTGGATAGACTCTTCTTGTTAAAAATGGCAGGTTTATTAAAAAAATTCTTATTTTTAGGTCTCACATAAGTATACAACTACAGGCCCTAAGAGGACAGACACATAAGGCATGATATGAACTGATTTTTATTGCCAGTGAAAAGATTTAAAGCATCCTCTGCATGCTTTTCTGTTTCCCCAAATGCACACCATGAACTTATTTGACTTCTGGCCATCGGGGGGAATTACTATTTCTTCGTCCCCACTGCTCTGGCCAATCCTGCCTTTTGCACGGGCCCTCCCTCGCCTGGAAGCACCCTCCCCTCCATGCTCCAGATTGTTCCTAATTTCTTCTTCCCTGGGGAGTCACAGGACTCACCAGCCTGGCTCCAGAGGCCAGGCAGGGCGAGTGTGTCTGTTTGTCTATCTGAACGCTTACGCTCCCTGTGATGGCTGACCCCTTGATTTTCCTGGCTAGACTATGAGATCCTGAAAGGCAAAGACTCTTTCTGATATTTTTTAATTTTCCCAACTCTGCGCCCCTCTGAGGCACATAGCAAGCCGGCAACATTGGAAGGAACAAATCCAACCTCCTTCACAGTTTCTGAGGCCCCAGGCAGAGTCCTTGGGAAGACATGGAGTGAGGAGAAGGAAATACAAGGGAGCTGTGTGGCCCTAGGGTAAGGACAGGGCTGAGCCCCAAATCTGCCCACTGGTATTTCCCAAGGCAGTCAGAGTATCGGATGCAGAACCTGCCCAGGCGCACGACAACAAGGGTCTTATTGTTGGTGTCCTGTAGGTGACTGGGCCCCATCAGTACAGGCCCTTATTCACCAGAGAGAGATTAGATAAACTGTCTCCCTCCAACCTTTCTGGAACAGCAGTCATCATTAACCCTTGGGTTTCCAACCAACCATTAAGAATCTGGAATTTCAACTGTTATGAAAAGTATCTCTTCCTCACAAAAAGGTGTTGAAGCAAATTATAGACAGTACATTTATTATAATTCAGGACTCAAACACACATACGTCACCTGGCAGGCATGTGTGCATTCACATTCTCACACACACACCCTGCCAAGTACAGGCACAGAGCAGCAATGTGACCCACACGGGACAAAACAAGGACAAGGAACAGCACAGGAACAGGCGGGTGGGAAGCAGGAATGACTGCCCATGGTGGACACCGGCACACATCGTCAGCCCACAGGCCACTTCCCGACACGAGCAAGGGCCTCCAGTTAAACATGGCTGACTGAACACAGCAGCGTGTTCAAACTCCTGCTAGAGCCCTAATGAAAATGACCATGGGTGGGCTATAAACTCCCAGGACAAAAAGTTAGAGAAAAGACAACAGAAGATATGAGATATTAGATTAGTGAAAAGTAATTGTGGTTTCAGCACTGTTGAAATTTGCCTTTTGATATTGGAATACATTCTTAAATGTGGTTATGTTATACGTCATTTTAATGTGCATTTCTCGCTTTATGCTTTTTGGTAATGACTTATTACTTGCTATTTATTTCATATTTATTTTAGACTATGGAAATGATGCTAGACAAAAAGTAAATTCAAGTGATTTTCTTGTTTCTGTTTTTTTTTTGTTTTTTTGTTTTTGAGACATAGAGTCTCACTCTGTCACCCAGGCTAGCCTAGAGTGCCATGGCATTAGCCTAGATCACAGAAACCTCAAACTCCTGGGCCCAAGCGATCCTCCTGCCTCAGAGTCCCAAGTAGCTGGGACTATAGGTGCTTGCCACTATGACCAGCTAATTTTTTTTTCCATTTTTAGTTGCCCAGCTAATGTTTTTTCTGTGTGTTTGTGTGTGCGTGTGTGCATAATTTTTTTTTTTTAGTAGACACGAGGTCTCACTCTTGCTCAGGCTGATCTCGAACTCCTGAGCACCCTCCCCCAGCCTTCCAGAGTACTAGGATTACAGGCATGAGCCACCATGTTCAGCTCTTCAAGTGATTTTCTTATTCAAGTTCAAAATGAGTTATAGTCTATGGCCATACCACCCTGAATGCATCCGATCTCATTAAAATGAGTCAATTAGCAGTAGAAAAAACTCACAACATCAACAACACATCTGGCCCAGGAACTGCTAACGAACGGTATAGTGCAGTGGTGGTTCAAGAAGTTTTGAAAAGGAGACGAGAGCCTTGAAGATGAGGAGCACAGTCGCTGGCCATCGGAAGTTGACAACGACCAATCAAGAGCAATCATTGAAACTGATTCTCTTACAACTACATGAGAAGTTGCCAAAGAACTCAACATTGGCCATTCTACCGCTGTTCTGCTTTTGAAGCAAATAGGAAAGGTGAATGAGCTTGATAAGTGGGTGCTTCATGAGCTGACCGAAAATAAAAAAAAATCCTCATTTTGAAGTGTCATCTTCTCTTCTTGTATGCAACGACGACAATCCATTTCTCATCAGATTGGGACATGCTACCAAAAGTGGATTTTAAACGACAACCGGCGCAGACCAGCTCAGTGGCTGGACTGAGAAGAAGCTCCAAAGCACTTCTCAAAGCCAAACTTGCACCAAAAAAGGTCATGGTCACTGGTTGGTTGTCTGCTGCTGGTCTGATCCACTACAGCTTTCTGAGTCCCAGCGAAACCGTTCCATCTGAGAAGTCTGCTCAGCAAATCGATGAGATGCGCTGACAACTGCAACGCCTGCAATCGGCATTGATCAACAGAAAGGGCCCAATTCTTCTCCATGACAACGCCCAACCACACCTCACACAATCAACACTTCAAAAGTTGAATGAATTGGACTATGAAGTGTTGCCTCCTCCGTCATGTTCACCTTATCTCTCACCAACCCACTACCACTTCTTAAAGCACTTAACAACTTTTTGCAGGGAAAATGCTTCCACAACCAGCAGCATGAAGAAAATGCTTTCCAAGAGTTCTTCAAATCCTGAAGCACAGATTTTTTAAGCTATAGAAATAAACAAACTTATTTCTCATTGGCAACAATGTGTTGATTGTAATGGTTCCTATTTTGATTAATAAAGATGTGTTTGAGCCTAGTTATAATGATTTAAAATTCACGATCCAAAACCTCAAGTACTTTTGCACCAACCTAATATCAATTAAATTTGCGCAGTAGGAAGTGGCTGGCTACATGGAAAGAGACTCAACGGAGCAGGCAGAGCTTCCCAAGCGTGGCCAGGACGAAGCAGGCTGACGGGACTAAGGACATTGGAAAGCTCAGGCAAGGCCTGGAGGCCCTGGGATCTCTGACTGGGGAGGCAAGGCTAAGGGCAGGAGCACTGGTCAGCCCCTGTACAAGGGGCATTCAGACTCCAGACCCAGCTCTGGCCAGAAAGGCCATAAACAGCAGCCAGACAGTTGCCTGGGGAAGGCCCTGGATCCTGGGCAGCAGGCACAGCTGTGGCGGGGGGGGGGGGGGGGGGGGGGGGGGGGGGGGGGGGGGGGGGGGGGGGACAACAGCAGGAAGATTCCAAGACAGTCTGCACGCTGAAAGCTGAGGTCCTCACCCCAATTCCTTCTGCTGCCCACAGGTCTCCCTAGGCTGGAGATGAGAGGATTCCTATCAGGGGAAACTGACGAGCCCAAGAAAAAGACCTCCTAAAATTGGCATTCTCCACTGAAAGGAGATGAGAGGGCTTGTACCTGGGGACATTGGAGGGCTACTCCCAAAAGGAGCCAGTCCCTTGTCTGTCTGCCCTTCTAAGGCAAGGCCTGCCAGTCAGCACCCACACACACACCCGACATATATGCATGGGCTCATTCTTTAGGGGCACCGCTCATTTGAGAAAACCCAAGACCAAAACAAACAGAAAAGGAGCTCAGAAAATGTAAGTCAGTCCAGAGAGAGGATAAAACTTCAAAGTTACTGTCATTATCAGAGAAAGTATTATACCTGTGAATCACAAATAAGATGCTATAAAAGGGGACACACAGAGAACTAAAAGTGAGCTCTGAGAAACTAAAACTGTGAGAGCTGGAATAAGATCCAACAAGGCAAGGTCCACACAATCTCGGAAATGACAAAGCTAAGCAGAAAGATAATAAAATTAGAGATCATGGCCAGAAGAGTCAAAAGCCAAATAATAGGAGTTGCAGAAGGAAAGACCAGGGAAAACACAGCAAAGGAAACTAACAGAAGAAAAAAAAAAAGAAGAAGAAGAAGAAAATATTCCAGACCAGGAGGACAGAACTTCCCAAATTAAAATGTACACAGGCTTCTGGCTCAATGAAAGTAAACAGATCCACACCTAGGCATATCTTCATGAAATTTTAGAACTAAATGATAAAGAGAAGCTCCTGAAAGTTTTCAGAGAGAAAATTTAGTTCATTTACAAAGGAACAGGAATCAGGTCCTTGTACGTGAACTTTTCAACAGCAATGGTAGAAGTTAAAGACAAAGAACAAAACCTTCAAAACCCCAAGGGAAGATTAGTTCCCACCTAACACTCTAGAGCCAGTCCAGCTGCCAACCAGGAGTGTGGGCAGGACAGGCATCTCCAGACAGCAAGGCCATAGAACCTTTCCTACTTGTGCCTTTCTCAGGCTTCACCAAATGAAGAAGAAAAGCAAAAAAGAAAAGAGACCGTTCTAAGAAAACCAGGAGAAGGAAGAAAGGAACTCCCAGGATGATGGTGAAGACTAAGCCCAGGCCAGGAGCTACGCAGCAGGCAAGGAGGACAGCCCATCTGAGCTGGAGCAAGAGGTCAGACGGCTCCATGAAGGACGTTACCAGGAAAAACAACAAGGGCTGGCAAAGTCTGGCAGGTGAAAGAGCTAAATCCTATCTTATAATGTATAAAATCAGTAGACAATATTTTTTAACACTTAAGAAGTAGCAGTAAAAACATGTTATTTGTAGATACAGAGGTAAGCACTAGAACACTCTGGCTAGAAGAGTTGGAAATGGCTTTCTCTGGGAACAGGACTCAGGGTAAGAAGGAACGGAGAGGGCAGTGGACTTCTTCATACAAGTTTTATAGTTATGTATCTGACTTTTTAAAACCATGTACATATATTATTTCAAAAAAAAGTAAAGCCCCTTGATGCCTTTAAAATTCCCATCTGGCCCATTTTCGGCCTTCACATTTGTCAGTGAGCACAGTAAGATCCAAGGATGAATACTGAGCAACAGGGAGAAAATGGGTCCACCCACTTGCAACACCCACCCTGGGAAAAATCTAAATTACTGCTCCACTGTCACACCAATGAGAATACAAAGTAACTCTGAAGGGCCTGGGAGGCTGCCCCCTAGGGCCCTCAGAATAAACAGATAGCACTTCTCTTTAGATGTGCTTATATATTACATTCTTTGCTGGAAATAAAAGATGGTTCCCCTAAGTCAAAGTCCTCAAATAGGGCAGGAAAGTTAATGCAGGAGTTATAGAATGATTCTTTCTAAGCCTCTGAGGCTGTTATAATTCAAACTCTTGACTTTGGGAAAAATACAAAGTTTAAACTCAGATAACTGGATGTGTTCTAAAATGAGGCAAATGCTTTTCTCCCAGCTGGAAAAAACAATGTATGGGGGACACCAGTATGGCCAAAACTGCCACCTGTTTATCCAACATTCAAATGTGTTATTCTAAAGCTAAATGTATTATTCTAAGGCTAAAGTTCTATACCACAGACTTCTCTCTCTTCCTCCACCTCCTCAAATTACTGCACAGGCCACCTCACAGCATCCTTTAAGCACAAACACCTGAGACTCTCAAATGACTGGCAAGTGGAAGAACAAACCAACAGAATGAATGCACGTTCACGTGTCCCTTCCTTTCCACAGATGACCGGGCAGCGGGACAGCCCACTGCTGGTCTGGCCAGGCCTGCTCTCCTCAGCCCATGGAGGCCACAGCAGGGTGAGGGTGTGGTCCCAGAGGACCTTCGGATGCCCATCGATGTCACTGCACGAGCGCCCGTCCTTCCCCATAGGGCCTCCGTAGGAAAGAACACGGTGGAGGAAAGCTTTGCTCCCCTCTTCCTGCTCCAGACAAGGTAGGACTTGTGTCCACTTCAGCCACAGAAAAACGGAGAAGGAGCTGTGCGTAGGATCTGGGCCCTGGGCCGAAGGCAGCGAGAAAATGTGGATGGGAGCAAATGAGGAGGAAGAAAAGGGCATCAGAGGAACCTTGTTCTGTTAACACATTGTGTACCGCTCACGAGTTTTCTCGTTTTTCATGCGCCATCTGTTAAGGACCTTAGATGTCAACACACTGTCTTGTCCACATCGAATGAAGCGATCTCATTGGTGGAAACCGTGCAGGTCAATCTATGAAAAACTATATAACTGCACGAACCCATAAAGCACTGCAGTTACATTGTATTTTGGTCATTCGAATAGTCTTCGTCTTCAAGTTCCTGGCGCTTTTAGAAATGCCCTCTCTCAGAAAAAGGAAGGAAACCAACGAAACTGATACACTTCCGGAAGTATTTAACGATAACTTATTAGATATTCCTAGTGAGATCGAAGATGCGAATGACTGTTTTGACGATTCCGGAGACGATTCTATTGATTCTAATGACAGTGAAATTATTAGACCTGTAAGGAAGCGCAAGGTGGCGGTGCTTTCAAGTGATTCCGACACTCAGGAAGCTACTGATAGTTGTTGGTCTGAAATTGACACACCACCACGCTTACAAATGTTTGAAGGTCATGCTGGGGTCACTACATTTCTGTCTCAGTGTGACTCTGTACCCTCTGTGACCAGTTTCTTTTTTGGTGATGAATTGTTTGAGATGTTGTGCAAAGAGCTGTCCAACTTCA
>VBSM01000725.1:210943-249118 GCA_008086735.1 Cheirogaleus medius
CAATATACAAACCAAAGCAACAGTTGTCTTTGGACGAGGGAATGATTCCATGGAAAGGACGTTTAAAATTGCGCACGTACAACCCAGCGAAAATAACAAAATACGGTTTACTTGTTCGGATGGTGTGCGAGAGTGACACCGGCTACATCTGCAATATGGAGATTACACTGCTGAAAGAAAGAAATTGCAAGAAACTGTTCTGTCAGTCCTTGGACCCTATCTTGGCATATGGCACCATATTTACCAGGATAATTATTACAATGCTACATCTGCTGCTGAATTGCTGCTACAGAACAAAACTAGAGTCTGTGGGACTATTAGGGAGAGTAAAGGTTTACCGCCAAATTTGAAAATGAAAACATCAAGAATGAAGAAAGGTGACATAATATTTTCCAGAAAAGGTGATATTCTTCTCCTAGCATGGAAAGACAAGCGGGTTGTCCGGATGATATCAACGATCCATGACACTTCTGTCTCGACAACAGGAAAAAAAAATAGAAAAACGAAAATAGAATAGAATAGAAAATAGAAGAGAATATTATAAAACCTACCTGCATCAAGGAATACGATGCCCACAAGAAAGGTGTTGACTGTGCAGATCAATTCCTTTCGTGTTGTTCCATTCTAAGGAAAACGATGAAATGGACAAAAAAAGTAGTGCTGTCCCTTATAAACTGTGGACTTTCAATTCATTTAGAGTGTACAGCGTCCTCAATCCACAAGCAAAAATGAAGTTTAAACAGTTTCTGCTATTGGTGCGAGAGACTGGATAACGGATGACAATAATGAAGGCTCTCCGGAACCAGAGACAAATCTGTCCAGCCCTTCCCCTGGGGGTGCACGGAGAGCACCTCATAAAGATCCACGCAAGAGGTTGTCAGGTGATATGAAGCAGCATGAACCTACGTGTATTCCAGCGAGTGGAAAGAAAAATTTCCTATGAGAGCCTGCAGAGTTTGTGCCGCCCCTAGAAAAAGGAGTGAATCTAGATACTTAGGTAAATTTTGTTTGGTCCCTCTTCATAGAGGAAAACGTTTTACACAGTACCATACATTAAAAAAGTACTAGGAACTTTAATTGTTTAATTAGTTGTTTAATTGTTTTTGTAAATAAAAATGTTATAATTATTGAAAAACAATCCCTAAAGTGCATTGTGATCTGTAGTTATGATGACTTAAATAATGTGAGTTTGCCCAAAAACATGCGGTCCTTGGCGTATGTCTTAGAGATTTCTAAGCGGTACGCAATGTGTTAAGAAGAAAGAGGAGACGAGACTAGAGGTGTCTGTCGCCCTTCCTAATCCAGCCCTCCAGGACGCAGCCGTCTCACCATCCTATTTCGCACAGTGCGGTGCCTGGCACATGTTGAGTAGATGACCGACCAGTGTGTGTCTGGCTACACAGACAACATGAGTTTGGCTGAAAACTGCCCACCCCACCTTGCACCACAACACTGTCCACCTCCAGAGGAGGGAGAGAGGATGCCATGGGGAACATGCTGTAAGAAAGCAACAAGATGGTACAGGCAGTCAAAAAATGAGACCCAGGCGGGGCCAAGGGAGACAGGGGGTCACTCCCTGCCAAGGGCTCCAGCACCCTTCTCCCAGCAGGGCTCCCACAGCAGCACCCTGAAATAGTAAAACTCCATTCACAACAATACTTCGACTGCACTTCACTCCCCCAATGTCAATGTTTATGCAGAAATCTTGCCCACGTCCACCTTAGCAAGGCTGGCTGTTTTCCTAACCTTTTCTCAAAGGACATTAATTGTGTTCTCATGTCCATCTTGGAATGGAGGCCCCCAAGAGATAAGAAACCTGAGGTAGGCTCACAACACACATCCCGACCCTCCCACACTTGTCTGTGCCACCCACCACAGCCTCGGCCCTGGCTGCCCCTGCCTCCAAGCCTGGCAGAGCAGGGAGGACTGCAAGCGACACAGCACAGCGGAGAGGGCACTGGATGAGGAGCAGCTGCCCAGCCACAGTGCTGGGATAACACAGTCTATTCAGTCCAAAATCACTGAGCGTCTGCCACGGGCACAAGGATCTAGGGGGACAAACAAAAGGTGTCTGTCTCTTTCACCAGCTCACTGAGAACAATGCCCTGTTCACACAAGCTCCAGCAGTGAGAGCCTCTGCACAGAGACAGGGTCTGCCTCAGAAACCGAATGGCAGGTGATCATGGGGACCTCGCCTCCCCTTTGGGTCTCAGTAGAGGTTGTCTCCAAAGACTCTCCTCCCTACACTGCACTGCAGCTCCATTCTTGTGGCCCTTTCCAACACAGCTAGAGCAGTCCCCTGGTCTGTCCCTGAGACCAGAATATACAGTGGGGTCCAGGTTGGGCCTCCTGCTGAGAACCCACAAAAAGGTAGGGCCAGGCAAGCATGTGCTCCACATCCAGGCATAAGTCAACCTTGCCCTACCCCAGTAGATCTTCAGACCAACAGGTGTCAGCCAACCACCAGCATTATTGCCAATCACCCAAACAGGTGTAGAGACCGGCTTAGTACATGCTGGCTTATCACAGATCTTTAAACATTAACCAGGTAAGGCTCCAATATTCCCAAGCCAGAGGAGTGTCTGGGCCCCAGTTCACAGGATGAGAATGGAGCCAGAGCAACGCCACCCACTAGGCCTTCAACTCATGGCTCATGCAAGAAGCCCAACTCTGCCCAGAGAAATCTTGACCTTGGGCAAGGTAGTGCTCTCCCCACGGGACCATTTTAAAGATTAAACGCAAACCCAGTGACAAAAGCTAGCACTGTGGCTGGTGCATGGTTTCTTTTTATCTCTGCATAATCACAGAGGCTAGCTTGCTCCAAAAAACGGAGATGCACCTGGAGGAAATGAGCCTCTGACTTCCCCACAGACAGTCGCTGTGGCCTATAGACAGACAAATAGCTGGTGCCATGATGAACATCGGCAGCACCAACTTTCAGCTGGGGCCCAGGGACCACAAAGCACCACCAACCACCAGGCACAACCCAAGGTGGCTCACAGGAGGACAATGGACCACTGCTGATTATTCTTTAAGGAGCAGCCTGCCCACTACCCTCTCACCTGGGCAGAGGTACAAACAGAAGCCCAAAAGGAAGGTTACCTGAGGAGGAACAGAGAACAGGGGACTCATGCCTCTATGATCCTCCTGCCCCCACTGGACAAGCCTGCTTCCGTGTGGCTGGCTGGAGGTGGGTCCCACCTGGGACTGCATCACATCCTTCAGAGCCCCGAGGCCCTGGGGAATCTCGGTCCTCCTCCACCAGCTTTGCCCTGTCCCTTCGCCTTACTGTCCCACGGCCTTAGTGTGCAATACTACATCTGTCTGCACTTTGTATCGAAGAAATAAACACAAAATCCGTCTCGCCAACAGGATGACACTCTTCAAACACAAGGAGACTTTTTCCTCCCTCACCTCTCCCTGTGGGCCGGTGCTACAGGCAGCAGCTCGGCAGTGGCGTCTGCTGCACCCTCAGTCCGAGGGGCTCCTCCCCGTAACTGACCTGAGTTGGAGCCTCCATCAGAGCACCATGGTGCCAGGCCCCACGCTGCCTCCCCCCGGGCAGAAGCCACTCCTCTATCAACCCACCTGCAGAAGGGGCTGCTCTTTCAGGTCCTTTCCTGCACTGCCATTGCCTATGTCCACCTTACTCTGAAAACACAGACGCCTGGGAAGGAGGGAGATGCTGACACCCAGGCGGGAACTGCGCTGTCCACCAGGGATGGTCCCTGGAGGTCCCATCTTCCTTGTCACCTGTGACATACTCCTCTTGTCCCGTTTCTGATCCTATGCCGCATGCCTGGCAGCAGCACCCATGAGTCCTACTTAGCCCTGTTGAAACCCCCCCCCAGCTCAATGCTGGGGCCCAGGAAAGAACAAGGGAGGAGACAGATGAGAAGTGGAGGCAGCCACCCACTCTGGTCACACAAGGTCACGTGTCTATAGAAAGGGGGACAGCCCTTCCCACTGACCTCCCAGCCCAGTCTAGGGCAATGCCATTTCAGCCCTTTACACCTGGCCCGGCGCCAGCTCTGTGAAGCCACCACCAGGGCAAAGTCCATAGCCCTTCTGCCTCCAGAGCACTCCGTGGCGGCTCCCTCCTGGGGGTGGCTGAACAACGGCCCCAGAGACATCAAGGCCCCGTTCTGCAGATTTTCCAGGTGTGATTAAGTTACAGATAGTGAGATGAGATTATTCTGGGTTACTGGATGGGCCCCAACATAACCACGAGGTTCTTTACAAGAGGGAGCCTGGAGGAGATCTGACACAGAGGAGGAGGAGACAGGATGATGCAAGTGGAGGGCGCAGTGGTGAGAGGCAGGCTGAGGGAGCTGAGGGAGGCAGGTGGCCACTGCAGTCTGCACGCAGCAGAGACAGAGCCTCCCCAGACCTCAGAGGGAACCCATCCTGCCCACACCTGGACCTTTGCCCAGTGGCATTCATTCCGGAATCTGGACCTCCACAACTAGCAGAGAATAAATATGTGTTGTTTTAAGCCATTAAGTCTGCAGGACCTTGATACCACGGTCACAGGTAATGAACACACCTGCCAGGTTGTGGAGTGTGGTCAGCACCTACCTCCTCCAACCAGGTCAACTTGAAGTTCATGTCTGATACCACTTCAAGCACCAGACAGATGTTTGTGAGTGAGTGATCCATCGATGCGCATTTCCCTGTGGGCTGGACCAGCCCTCAAGACAGGCAGTACGTGGTACAGCGTAAAGGACACCTCTTTCTTAAGATCCCCCACTCATCTCTGGGATCCCACGAGTGCAATCACTCCCTGGGCTCAGAGAGCTTTCCCCACATAGAGGACATTCCCTTCCCTTCCTTTCCCAGCCAAATAAAAGATTCTTCTGAAAAAAGGTTTTGTGGAGGGGGAAGAGAGCAGGGAGGATAGAACAGGTTAAGACACTACCATATTAAGCTGCTAGCACAATTAATGCCGTAAGTGGATCGGCTTATCAGACTGGCTTTGGACAGCATTACATATTTCCTGGGAAAAGAAAACAAGCAAAATACATGGTCAGGCAGGTGGGGCAGGGCACAGTGACCTGACATGGGAAGAGTGTGGGGGCCCCAAGGTGAGGGTGAAGGGGACTTGCCCTAGAGGACTCTGCAGCCTGGCTGTGCTGTCCGGCCCTGTGCAGGAGCACGCACACTGCACGCTCACACAGGAACACGCTGGCGCCAGCCACTCGGCTCTGTTTCTTCAGCCCCAAAGATTTTCTGTGCAAACTCCCATAAAATGACTCTTCTTTGACAGTTCTTTCCCTGCCGCTACTTAATTAGTTTCCTAACCAATTATTCCAAGCTTTTCCCTTTCCTAATACCCAAAGTCATTTCTCTCTCTGTGGGAGGGAGACGCCCAGCCCATTCTGACAGCCTCGCCCCGCAGGGCACCACAGCAGCGCTGCACAGAAGTCCACCCACAGCCAGTCACAGCCTATCTCCCTGGCTGTTCCCGGTGCAGGCAGGGTGCAGGCTACAGAAACTCCTCCACCGACTAGGCAGGACTGCCGCTCCCACTGCCCCACTCCTTTCTGTCACCAAGAGAGCTGTGTGCATGACAAAGGGCTGGCCAGATGGCACCTAAGTGGGCGACGAGACACAAAACCATCTTCAGATCCCTCTATTAATGAATCATGGGTGTCCAGAAGTTTCCCCAGTCAGTAGCCACAGGCACACAGGGAGGGCAGAGAGAAGAACATGGGTATCTAATTACGGCCTTGAACACAGGTGGGCAGCTAATTACTACTATTTTGCTGTCCCTGACTCACCACTTGTGTAACTGGAAGGACGGTAAGCACACTGGATGGTCCCAGTGAGACAGAAAGGCACTCACTGGGCACCTGAGGTCACCAAATCCTCTCAGTGTGGCCTGAAATTTGAAGAGGGGGATTTTCAGGAGGAGGCCTACTTAAAACGTTTACAACAGAAATGCAAGCACCAAAGAAATGAGAAGGACAGCCAACTGACTGGCCAGCTGGCCAACCAGCATGCGCTAGCACTTCTCAATGTCCTGCCTGGGTGGGAAGATACCAGTCCTCAACCTTGAGGTTGGAGATCCACGTAGAGATAAGTGCAAGGTAACTCCAGGGCTTGACAGGTGTCCCTGCGTAAGGGACACAGGAAAGAGGGACTCATGTCTGATCTAGGCTGATTTGTGTCCTCTCCTGGCTTTCGAGAAGGATCCGGGGTAACCTGCAGAGCCTTCCTTCCCCACCTGCAGAGGATGGCCTGCTCCCTTCCTCTGATCCCCTCTGCCTGCTCACTCCTGCATGTTCCTCTAACATCCTCCCTCTGCAGGGCTCAGGCCATGCATGTCTGACTCCAATACCCAAACTGCCCCCATGCAGGCCCCTTCCCTCTCCACCCCTCACTCCCCGAAGGCCAACTCGTAGGCCACAGATCAGGACCAGGAGGTCAGGATACCCGTTGCCTGCCCACACCTGCAGTCGAGCCCTTGTAGGCCAGTCTCAATTACACCCCTGCCCCCACCCAGGCTGGGCTTCCTCGCTCATAAAATGGTCTGGATCAGATCACAGCTAGAAACCCCCGACTGTCACCCTCGGGAGCCTGCTCTGTTCCTGGTCCTCACAGCCCCACAGTTAATGCTGGCGGTTTCATCCCCTCCTTGTTCCATGTGTGGGAAATGCCACGTGGGCCTTCATGCAGAGTTGTAAACGACAAGAAAAAGCTACCGAAGGCCGCACCACCACTATCTGACAGACATGAGGTCCAAGTGCCTAGGATCACCCTGCCAACTTCTGTTAAAAGGACAGGAGCGAAAGGAAGGTGGGAGCTTAAAGCGTAGCCCCCCTTTCCAGAGAATGACATCCACCCTGAAGGTCCACAGAGCCAGAAGATGTTCCTACATCCCCATGCCCTGTTCTAAGGGGTCACATTTCATGCATCACAGTAAATTAGACTTGAGGGGGAAAAGGATGTAGCACTTGTCAGCAAATGGCTCTAGGCTTCACTTCTGACCCCCCAACTCTGACAACAGGGAGTCTCCAATCCCACCTGGGTTCATCTATACCCACACCTTGTTCACTCCTCTTTAACATATCAAAATAACTTAAATTTGGCCCGAAGATGCTCTATGAAGGCAAAGCGGCTGCAGGAAGCCCTGAGTGGAGCACAGGGCCCTCCTTGCCCTCCTCTAATCCCCGACAGCTTCCTGCCACCAAAAGATCATCACAAACACCACTGGGACTAGCCAGTACCTCACCTTCTAGCCCAAGGATCAAAAGCCCTTGCACACATAACATGCATGTACAGATCTTATCTTCAAAATACTTACAAGTCATTAAGGATTTAATTGCTACAATTCCCCGTCCCAAAGAGGCAAAAACTATTCTTAGTTGTCATAATTAAATAAAGACAGGACCAAAGATTCACCCAAAGCCCTGTGCCCAGAGACATAAAGTGGGGCTGGGGACACGGGCAAAAACCCTCAGGACCCTGGAAGCACCTTCTAAATACCCCTGCCTTGTCCACTATTTCTGACAACCCCCAGGCTGCTGTGCCCTGGCCCACCAAGTTGCCAGGGCCCCCTCCTGCCCCCAGGCTCATGGACATAAGCCCCGCATGTGCCTGAGAGTTAACCTATAAATGTGCTCGCACATCTGTCACCACTGGCAAAGACCTTAAAGACATTCACTACTTCACAAATGTTTAAAAACTCAGTACATTATTTTGGAAAATACAAGTCAATTAAACGGTCAACACAAGAAGAGGTGCCTTTCCTGAGCAGGCTCATGATCCGGGCCATCAGGCACCTGGATAATTCTGCCACAGAAGGAGTCTGGTCTGGTCAGGGCATATTCTTTACTGTGGCTGCCTGGGAGGGTTTATAAGGGAGGGGTCAGAAATATTCTTAAACTTCGACTAAAGCAGCACCTGACTGCATCCCTTTTAAAACTTAAGTATTAAGGTTCTGTGCAAAGTACCATTTAAAGACAGAAGTCTTGGCCAAGCACAGTGGCTCACACCTGTGATCCCAGCACTCTGAGAGGCCAAGGCGGAAGGATCGCTTGTGCCCACAAATTCAAGATCAGCCTGGGCAACACAGCGTGACCCGGTCTGTACAAAAAGTAAAAAACATTAGCCTGTCATGGTGGCGTGGGCCTGTAGCCCCAGCTACTCGGGAGGCTGAGGTAGGAGGATCCCTTGAGCCTAGGAGTTGGAGGCTGCAGTGAGCTGTGATCACACCACTGCACTCCAGCCTTGGCGACAGAGCAAAATCCCATCTCTTAAAAAAAAAAAATTTAAAAAAAAGATGGAGGTCTCCCAACTAAAAGTCATAGTTCAAAGTTATTTTTTTAAATGATCGTTACTCTGACAGCAAGCACAGGACTAGAAACAAGAGGCTGAGCAGAGGAAGAGGGAGGAAAGCCCAATATTTAGCCCAGGAGGTCCCCATAGAGGCAGCTACGGTGAGCACTCTCAGCCACTGAGCACACCAATGACAGCTAGCCCTGCGGAGCGGCCAGCACAGCAGGGCCTCCCCCCACCCCCTCCTCCCCTCCTCCTCCTCGAGACTGCAGCCCTGCGGGAAAGCACAAAGACCAAAGCAAGGCTAAAACATGACAGATTTAAAAATAAATCTGAAACCTGATCCATAAAACATCTTCCCCAGTTTCCTGTCTTGCTTCTTCCTATCCTTTAAACATGAAGGGTCTCCAGGCCAGAGGAAGCTTCTCTGCCCCTCGGACAGTTACAGACATTAATTTCTTAAGTGTTCCAATTTCTACAAATCTCTCTGAATTTATATTCATATACGTTGTAAAAAAGAAGGCAGACCCCATAGGATTGCAGGCCAGAAGCTAGCTTCATTCAATGGGCATCAAAGACATGGGTGAGTTACTATGGCTGGGCCAATCTATGACTACAGACAAACCAGGGACAGGAAGGGCTCCAACTCTTCCCCTCCCACACTCAGCAGCAGATGCTGTCAGAGCAGCCTCTGGACACAGCCAGTGATGGAACCATTTGGTGAAGGAATGATACCATCCCTCCCCCAGACAAAGCCTGCTATGCGTACGCACCCCAGGCCTGCCACTCATTAGCCAAGTGACCTCACAATCTCTCTGGACCTCAGTTTCTTTATCTGTGAAATGGACATAATATCTACCAGGCAATGTCCTTTTGAGGACCAGGTTGAGAATGTGCATAAAAGCCAACACGGAGCCTGGGGCTGGGTACACGGCTCCTCCCAAACCTTCCTGACCAGCAGGAAGGCAGCCGAGTGCCACCTCTCTCCTGCCAGAAGACTTCTCTGCCTCCCTCAATCCCTGCTGCCTGTAAAAGCATGTGTATCATGGTTCTTCTAGAGATGAAGTCTTCACGTGTCCATGTGAATGCCAACAGGTATGAGCTTCACCACAGGAGGGACCTGTGAACCTGGCCGCGGGTCCTTACCCACAACAGCCACTATGGTTTCTAAAGGATCGGACAGAGTGGAAGTGTCTCAGCTCGGCACCAAGAGAAAGCAGCCATTCCTCTCACCTGCCCAGTCAGCCTGCCTAGGAAAGCTCCAGGCTAAAGGAAACCAAGTCATGGCATGAGGCAGCAGCTCTCAAATGTTGGTGCTCCCTAAAAATCACAGGGAGTGGCTATTTACACTACAGGTTCCTGACCTTGCCCTGCAGAGATTCTGAGGTAGGGCAATGTCTGCAAAATGATGGCTCAGGGAGCAATGGGGTGGGGGCTCAGCTTCAGGGGAGGGAGAGAAAAACTTCACCTGGCAGTCCCTAAAATCAGCAGAGCCCGTGGCCATGCCCCTCCTCCCATGCTCTCCTGAAGCACCTGTGCATTGCTCGCAGCTTTAACATAACACCAGTAGTAACAGAAATTTGTCAAGGATGAGGTGGGCAAAGGTCCCGAGAAAAAAGTAACCCCCTGGACTTTCTCCTATGAAAAGCACACTTTAAAGAAGCCAGAATCCTAGCCCTTGGAGTGCTCTGAAGATCCTTCCACACAAGTACAAAGGTGCCCCAAGTTAATTTCTCTGGCTGGACCTTCACATCCTATGGGAATGACAAACCCACAAGTTTCCCCCCAAAACAGGCACATACTCAAGAGCTTTTTAGTGTTTTTCCCATCAAGTGCAGGGATGTGAACTGAGCTAAAAGTCCTTAGCCAAGCCCCATACACAGTCATGCTGCTCTGGCCTCTCTCAAGTCTCAAGAACTCCTGTGGCTGAGGACAGCTGTTAGCACTATGGCCTCCCCCGGAAGCGCACCTCACAATCCACCTCACAATCGCTCCATGGCTCCCACGCAGGATGTGTTCAGCGGCAGCTTGTCTCAGAGCACACATGGTTCAAGAGTATTAGACCTAGCACGATCAGAAGAGGAATGAAATCCTGACACATGCTACAGTGTGGATGAATCTTGAAGACACTATGCCAAGTGAAATAAGCCAGTCACAAAAGGACAAACACTGTGTGATCACACTTACATAAAGTACCTAGAGTACTCGAATTCACAGACAGAAGTGGACTGGTGGCCGCCAGGGCCTGGGGGAGGGAATAGGGAGATACTGTCTAATGGGCACAGAGTTCCAGTTTCACAAGATAAAGAGAGTCCTGGTGATGGGGGTGGCGATGGTCGTACTTATGTGAATGTGCTTAACGCCACTGAACTCCACACTGAAAAACGGCTAGGAGGGTACTAATAAATGGCATGTTGTGTGTATTTTACCACAATTATAAACAAGAACTTAACATTAGATCATCCTTCTGCCTTAGAGGGTAAGCCTGTCACAGGCCAGGAATGTCCCCCCAGCTTGGGGTGTTCCCACCTCCTGACCTGGTGCATATCCCAGGAGCTTCCAGTGATGTCTGGGCTCTGGCGACACCAGTGCCTTGGCTTTGCATGAGTCCTTAAAAGCTCAAAGAAAAGTGCCAGAATTTGGTCAAATCATGGGCAGCATTTCACAGCGGGACAAACAAAGGCAGAGGAGAGAGGCAGCTTCCAGATCCTCCAATCCGTCCACTCCTGGAAATCCAGGGACCCAGCCAGACTCCTCAGGCTCCTACTTGTCTTTGAGGCTGCCCTGAGCCCACCTCACCTCAGACTGCATTTGGGAAATTTCTTTTCCTTTTTTGGGAAAGTTGCCTCTCCTCCACACCCACCAGTTACAGGGTACGTGGGTGTATTGGGAAAGAAATTTTCCAAAAAAGGAAAACAGATTCCCCAAAGTCAGTCCCATCTCACAGCTGCCCAGAGAGGCAACAGTCAGCCCCTCCGGGACAATGCTTGCCACCCTAGTCCCAGCAGAAGTCCCCAAGCAGAAGGGCTTCCCGCAGCAGCCATGGGTGGATCCAGGGACTGATCCCTCCCACCCTGCCCCCACACACTGCAACCTCCTGACACCCACTTTCCTCTCCAGCCCCAGCCCAGCAGGCTGACATAACCCCTCCCTCTCTATTCTTCAGAGCTCTCAGGAGGTTTTTCCCTTCTGCTGAGTAACCACCGGCACCACACCAAACAACAAGCCAACCCCGCCCCATCACCCCTTCACTCCCCGGAAATCTGACCGGTGAGTCCTTTTGTGCTGTTTAAGAACAGAGCTAATAGCAAATCAAATTTATATCCTAATTTTTAAAAATAAATAAAAATTTAAATAAACCACTGACCAAATCACCCAGGGCTTCTCAGCCTTGGCACTGCTGACATTTTGGGTTGGATCCTTTTTTGGGGGAGGGGTGCTGTTCACTGCATAGTAGGATATTTAGCAGCATCCCCAGCCTCTACCCACTAGATGCCAGTAGCATCCCTGCCCCAGTTGTGACAATCAAAGATGACTCTAGACACTGCCATGAGGCCTGGGAAGCACAATGCACCAGGCTGAGGACCACAGCTCTACTTTGAGAAACTCAAAGAAAAAGCTTCCAGCACCGCTGGAGTTCAGCCCACCTGTGAGCCTGCCCGGAAGGAATTTCTCCTGCTCCAGGTCTCAGCACCCTGCTAGCCTGGTTGGGTTGGGGGTCTTAGCTGTGGGTAGGCCAACTGCTGAGTTGGAGCCTCTGGGCTCTGGGCTGTCTGCTCATCCTGGGGCGTGGCCACGAAGAATCAACCTGATGCAGACCACCAGACGTGGGACAGACTCCTCCAGCCCCACCTCCTCCTACCAGCCTCTACCCTCACTGCCTCCTTGCAACTTTCCGCCGTGTGACCTTCCTGGTATAAGGGCAGACCTCACAAGCCTGCAGGATGCTTCAGGGGTATTTCAGAACAATGGCCACTACTCCTGCTCACTTGCAGACAGTGCTGCTTCGCTCCCAGAGTGCAACACACGTGCACAGCCCTGCTCTGGGTGGAACAGCACTGACTGGCACAACGGGTCAGTCTCTGCAGCTCCAAAGCCATCTGCCAGAAGCCCATGGCCAAACACTGCCAGCTCTAGGCATGCTCCATGCCCTTTCTTCAGTCCAAGTTTGTCCTGGGGCTTCTTTCTTTTCCCACTTTCCTGGCACGGTCCCTCTCTGCCCCAGCACCACATGAAATATCACCCAACCAACATCCAGGTTGCTGGGAGACCAAAATGCACCGCAAGGTGTCAGCACTTGTGGCTTGCCAGCCTCAATTATTTAGGAGCCATTCTTGGGACGCAGCATGTGCTCTGCCTTTGCGCCAACACCAAGGCGTCCCCAGCAGCCGCCCTCTTTGTGCCTGTATAACTGAGCCAAAGAGAACAATGGATTTTGTTGGATTTCAGTTATACCTAAAGAAAGATTTC
Organism: Cheirogaleus medius; assembly: GCA_008086735.1. Taxonomy (NCBI): domain Eukaryota; kingdom Metazoa; phylum Chordata; class Mammalia; order Primates; family Cheirogaleidae; genus Cheirogaleus; species Cheirogaleus medius. Next base: position 223,694 of record VBSM01000725.1, read on the forward strand.
CTGACTGGAATAATCAGTCATCAAGGAAAGTCCAGGGAGCTCTGCTTTTCAGCATGGTTCATGGACCCAGTCTAGCCTGAATATAATCCAGTGACCTCGTGAGGTTGCTTGGATACTGTTAGTTGGCCGCAGGACTTAAGACCCAGTCACCCAGCCATAGGGAGGGGCAAGGTAAACCTTGGGGCTTGCAGGAGTTCAGCTCCCACTCCAGGACTATGGCCACATGATAGCCAAGGCAGAAAAACACAGAGGGCAGCATGGGGTCCATCCTCCAGGTCTGCTTCCTTGCCCCAAAGGTAAAAGGCCAAGTGCACCACTCCCTTGCTCCTATCACTAGCAAAGTCTGAGGCCCATCAGCACTCACCTCCAACTACTCTGCACCACAGACGCTCCCACAGCAAAACCCTTTGCAGTCCATTCACGATGTACAAATATGTTCATAAGAAAGAATGAGAAAGAAGAACATTCTTTTTAAGAAAGAACCAACGAGGTGACAGTTGGTATGGAACTAAGGTATCTATTAATTCACTCCAGAAACAAAAATACAATAATGTATCACATCACAAAGGTTAGGATTCATGTGTGCAAACAGACTCGCCTCTGGCCTTTGCACATGTGAGCTGTAATGACCATCCCAAACCCTGGTGCCCCGACTGTCTGGAAGGCCCTTGTAGAGCAGAGTCACCTCCACTCACACTTCCAGACGCCTGTCTCACCACTGCAGCAAAGAAACAAACTCTGGGAAGGACAGGTGAGGTCAACCTACCTTACATGGTTGTGACTAGATTTTCGAAGACAGTCTCAATTTTAAAATGCTGCCTACACGTGTGCTCGATGCCCACCCGCCCACCCAACACCTGCAGGTCCAGTCTATGCAAGCCCTCACCATGACCCGGAACTTTGCACTCCCTTTCCCCTAACTAGAAGTGCTCTGGCCAAGTTCAAACTCCTATGACCCTTGAATAGAAGTGACTCCCCCCTCACTACTTCTTCTCATCCACGACCACTGAAGAAGATGCTTCAAACCAAAGGTCTGGGTGTTTAGGGCCATCTCCACCAGCTGCCACAGTTCTTCAAAGCATTCCAGGCTTCCAGACAGAAGCCAAGTAGGAGCACACAGCTGCTAGACTCATACATGATGACACAAACAACACAGCAATGAAGGGGGCGGATGGAGGATGCGGACAGGGAACGGATGAGGAGGATACTCACCATCTCATCCAAGGCGTAGCGCAAGAGGCCGTGCTCGTAAAGAATGAAGAACCGCCGCTGCCATTTCTGCAACAGAGCACAGGGTGGGGGATTAGGTGGGTCCAGGTCCCAGCCCCGGATCTCAACATGCTGAGTCCCCATGTCTAACAAACCCGAGCGAATCTAAGGAACACCAGCTCCAGTCTCCATTTCTGGGGCAGATGGCAGGAAAAGACAGACCTGAGGCATAAAAATGGTGATTCATTAGCCAGGACTGGGCCAGGAGAGAGGTCCGAATCACATGAGTGATTTGTGTTTCCACGTGAGTTACTGAGGTTTAACAAAAAACCTGATTTTTAAAATTTGGAAGCTCCCCAGGAGAAGAAACAATGTATTCCTACAGCACCCAGCACAGAGCGCATCACATGTTATGTGTCAATATTTATTTGACGAATGATCTGATAGGACATGGAATAACCAGGAGTGCCAAGGCACTGATTCACCACTTCTGAAAACATCTAGGAAACTGCTATAACAGGAGTTGTTCTGATGACCCACTGTGAGAGAGGAGGCAAAAGACAGCCGGGCTCCAGAATTCACTAAGGTGAAATGAGCTAACAAAAATCAAAACAGAAGAGGAGCAAGACCAGTGGAAATAACTGCAATATCTAGGGAGTGAAAGGCCCGCAAAGAGCATCACCCTACCCTCTCCTCTCTCCACCCACGGGCCAGGCCACTGGGGCTTGCCCATGGCAGTCAGATGCCACCAAGAGCTGAAATAAAAAGAATTATCAGGATATGTATCTTCCTTTCTGTGAGGAGAAGGGCCTGGCCTCTAACACAGGACTGTTGGCCTACGTCATAGTTGACACACACAGCTCCCAAAACCCAAAGATCACCCTGAGGGTCCATGACCTATTTTCAACATTTCAGAAGGCCCAACAATGTTCAGATTTTTAAAGGCAATAAGGCCACAAGAACTAACTATAAAATCATGTCTCTCTGCTTTGGGCCAGAATTATATCATTGACAATGATGACTTTATCATAGAAGTTGGAAATGGCAGTTCTGTACAACCTTAATATAAAACAGGAAAATGAACCACTCCATGGAAACTGCAGTCTGGCTGGACCAGTCACTTCCAAGTCTCCCCTCCTGGGGAGCATGAACAGGGACTCCCGTGGCCTTGCAAAGAGGGTTGGACATGTTTCCCAGGAACATTTCCAAGGCTCCTATGTGCTCTGTGTTGTCTTTGAAATCAAAACCCATTCGAGAAGGAATCCCAAAGACCAGAGACACATTGCAAGGTCCAGGACCAGAATGTGCAGCCCTGAGGTGCCATCCAGAGTATAAATTCAGGGTGAGGAGGGGGTGAGCAGCAGGGACTCAGAAAAGGGGATGGGGAGTGCCCAGGGGTGCAGGGGACAGAAGGCATAGAGCAGGAGCATCACAGGGTATAAGCAGCAGCACCCACAAGAGGGCTCTCGAGGAAGCAAAGACAGTGTTTTAACTGGAGTCAAATCCAAAGGGGTTTCCTGGCAGAGGAACAAACTCCAGGTCAGGATGACCTATACTGAGTATCTCTAGCAGCCAACCCCCCAGGCAATGCAAAGTTGAGGGAAAGGTGAGACGAGGCCTCCAGGCCTGCAGTCCACCAGAGCTCAGGGGAGGAAGGCCCAGGGCAGTGCTGGGAGGGGAGGAACGGGTAGGGGTGGCGTGCTCTTTTGCTGCTTCCACTTACTGTTCCTACAAAACAGAGATGCCCACGTGAGAGAGCATCTCGTTTTGAAGGAAGGAATACACATAACTATGTATACTGAGACTTTTTCCATGGGACCTATGAGACTGTCACCTGGAGGGCCCCTCTAACTCTGTCATCCCAGGATCCACTATTCAACTCTCCACCTCCCAGCTCTGTTCCACCAACACACCCTCAGGTGGGCCTTCCCCTCCGCTTCTTCCCCGGAGAATTCACTGATGCCCTTACCCGAGACCGGTGCACCGGGTTGTCAAAGTCAGTCCCATCTGGAGCGAGGAGCAGCCAGCCACCATAAATGGGTTTTGCCTAGAGGAGAAAAAAGAGGGCAGGTCATCAGCAGCCTCAGACCACAGAGAAGAAACAGGCCAGGTTAATGGCAAGTTAAAGGTCACCTCTGCTCTACAGACACTATGCACCCAACCCCCCACTTCCTGTGAGGCTGGTGGGCCCCTGGTGTGAAGAGGGGACAGCAGGTCCCAGCAGGAGTCTGAGAGCTTGTAGAATACAGGAACCCCTAAAACACATGCTGCCACCCTCAAGTTCCTGATCAAGCCATCAAGATCAAGAAAAAATGGCATTGTATTCAACAAATATGTGAGCGTCAACATGTCCCAGGCACCAGGAATATAACGTGAACAACACAGTCAAAAGCTCTCATCCTGCAGATACAAAACAGGGCCTGGGAGAAGAGACTGCTTTAGTAATCAAAGACAGCTCTGGCCAAAGAATCATCGGCTGACCAGCTATGTGGCCATGGGCAAGAAACTCTCTGAGTTTCGAGTCTTCCACTTGAATAGTGGTGGTGATAACAATTCTATCTATACCTCATAAAGTTTATGTGCAGATTGATGAGATAATACAAGTAAAGCCCTGCACAGTAATGTAAAACAGCGCTGCCACTTTGGAAAACAGTCTGGCAGTTCCTTAAATGGTTCAATGTAGAGTCACCATTAGACCCAGCTATCCCACTCCTGGTATATACTCCCAAGAAAACTGAAAACAGGTGCCCAAATAAAAACTTGTACATGAGCATTCATAGCAGTATTGTTCATAATCAATGAGTTCATAATCGCCAAAAAGTGGTAACCATCTAAATATCCACCAACAGATGACTGGATGAACAAAGTCTGATCTATCCACACAATGGAACATTATGCAGCCATAAAAAGGAATGAAGTCCTTGGCTACAATGTGGATGAACCTCAAAAACATTATTCTAAGTGACAGAAGCCAGACACAAAAGCCTACATATTATAGAACTTCACTTATATAAGATATCTAGAATAGGCAAATCATAGAACAGAAAGCATATAAGTGGTTGCCAGGGACTGAGGGGAGGAGGGATGGGAATAACAGCTAATAGGTACAGGGTTTCTTTCTGGGGTAATGAAAATGTTCTGGAATTAGATGACGGAGAAGGTTGTACAACATCGTAAATATGCTAAAATCCACTAAAAGGCACACTTTAGGAGGATGAATGTAATGGTATGTGAATTATATCTCAATTAAGAACACTGATCACAGCGTCTGGCCTCTAAGTTCTCAACAGATGTCAGGCATTGTTAGACTTACCATCCAGAGCCCCCGCTCCCAAGACACTGGGTAGAAGCTGCACGTGGCAGCAAGACTAAGACAGACACTCTGGCTGCATCTCCCTTCTGGAGAGGAGAGGTCAGGAAAGGCACCACCAGGTCTATCTATCCACTACCCTTCGGAGGACAGCCACACACATTAAAACCAAACCTTTGACTGCTGCTTACATATAGACTGATCTCTGGATAAGCCTCAGGGGTTATAACATGCTTTTTTTTTTTTTTTTTTTGAGACAGAGTCTCACTGTTGCCCCGGCTAGAGTGCCGTGGCGTCAGCCTCACTCACAGCAACCTCAAACTCCTGGGCTCAGGCGATCCTTCTGCCTCAGCCTCCCAAGTAGCTGGGACTACAGGCATGAGCCACCATGCCCGGCTAATTTTTTCTATATTTTAGTTGGCCAATTAATTTCTTTCTATTTTTAGTAGAGATGGGGTCTCACTCTTGCTCAGGCTGGTTTCGAACTCCTGAGCTCAAATGATCCGCCCACCTTGGCCTCCCAGAGTGCTAGGATTACAGGCGTGAGCCACACGCCCGGCCTATAACATGCTTTTTATTGAACACTCTCCAAACTAGGAGGCCCTGCCACCTCATTTGGTAGCTGTGTACTCCATGATTCAGAGAGGGCAGGTCACTTGCCAGAGGGCACACAGCCTCCAGGCTAAACCCAGAACCCTCTCTTCACTCAGCTGCTTTCTGCAGGGTCCTCAAGGCCCCTAGGAAGCAGTGGCTTTCCTCGTGACCAGAGCAAGTAAGAGGTGCTATGTGCCCAGGGTAGGGGGCAGGCTATGGGAAGGACAAGACAGACTCACTTTGATGAAACAGGAGTGGGCACTGGCCCCAAGTTAGAGGGACATGGCTCAGGAGGGCCAAGGGGTGCGTGGAATGAAATCCCACCTGAGAAGACAGAAACGAAGAGGAGCAGGGTCTGTTTTCTCTGGAGACACCAGCTGCATCTAGTCAGGCCTCGGGCAGGCGAGCTCAGACTCTCCCCACACCACTCCAGTACACTCTAAGTGGACTTCAACTAAGCACAGGTATGGTACAAGAAAACATATCTGGCCCAGTGACTCCCACACAGCCTCTTGCCAGCCTGCAGGCACCCACCTGTGACGCCAGAGGCTAGCCCGCAAGGCCGTCTCCCCACCTCTAGTTTGTGCACCGCCTTCCTAGCCTAACTGCACGGCTTTGGGTGAGGTCACATCACTGGCCACGTTTTTCTGGCCTTTCCCAGAAGGGGCAGACTGGCACACGATCCCTCAGAACTCAGGCCACAGCCTCAACCCAGCACGTCAGCGAGCATCTGCTCAGGCCTGTGTGCACGGCCCTGTGTCTGTGCACCAGGGAGCCTTCAGCAGCCACCTTGCCGGGCTGCGACTCCCTAGCACCCACTACTACAGAGGGGACTGGTCCAGGTAGCTGGGCCAGGCAGATGGATGGCACGGGCAAGAAACAAAGGCTCTGGGAGGAGGAGCAGGCTGGGAGCAGGCAACGCCCCAGCAAGCAGAGGACCCTCCAGGCAAGGGCACAGCTGAAGCATGGGCGCAAAGGCAGGACGGGCCACACCGTACCATTACCCAGACCCAATCCACGAGTCCAGAGAGCCAAGGAAGGACCAGGCCCCCACCAGCCACATCACCGCCTCCCCAGCTCCCCCCATCTGAACCTCTCTCCCATCCCTCAGGTCTCCACTGAGACAGTCCTTCCTCAAGGCAGCTGTCCTGACCCAACTCGGTCAATCTCTAGTGACTCACCTCTGTCATTATGATAATGACACACTGCAGAACTAATTTATACCTATCATTTCATCATGTAATTACATTGCTTTGACACATTCTCCCAACTCCAGGAAGGCAGGGATGGAGGTGGCCCAGCTCCAGCTGCATCCTCCATCCTGATGTGAGTGCGCAGAGGGTGGGGAGGAAAGCGCCCAGCAGGAAGCTCTGGGTGCGTGATGCCCTCTGAGCTTCCTTCTCCTTGGATAATCTAGGTCCTGTCCTCGTCCCCCAGGTGAGGGAAAGGCCTCCCAGGAAGAGCTGCTGCTTCTCCCACTGTGTCTTGGACTATCTAAAAATGCCGTGTCTACCCCATCCTACCCCCATCCCCAACCACAGCAGACCACACATCTGTAAATCCAAAAGCATCCACAGGCAAGAGGTTCCCTAGCACACCTCCCCTGCTCCCTGGGGTGGTACCCCTAAAGGCCCTAAGGCATTCTCTTCCCAAAAGTCTTATAATGACATGAAACTCAGATGATAAAACACATAGCCCAAAGGAGGCTGGCAGGGGAGCGTGCTTTGGAAGCTCTGAGTGGTATGCCTCTGGATGGGTGGCTGGGAGTTCTGGAGGAAGGCAGGAGGAGGAGGGATCTGTTGTCAACACTGGGGATCCGAGCTGGACTGCAAGGACCCAGAGAATGGGGCCTGAGTCCTGTTTCAAGCAGCCCTGCGCAAGACGAACCCTTTCCTAGGCAGGCCATCCCAGAGGAAGCACACAGCTCCAGATCTCATATAAAAGTTACCACTGGAGAGCTATTTCCCTTCCAATTACACTAGGCCTTCCTCTCGACCTACAAAAGCCAGAGGCTGCACTTCTGGATGGTCCTGGAGGGAGGCTGCTGGTGGTCTGGGTGTACTCTTCAACCCAAAGCTCTTTCAGAAACTATGACCTGAAACTTCTGCTTTCTAGAAGATGGGGCAGATGTGATTTTCCCTACGTCTCCTGCTATATACAACTTAAAACCCTGCACATCAACAGAAAAGACAAACATGAGAAGACTCTTAAAGATAGAAGAAGGCAGATGGGCCAGGAACCTCAGCTTTCTTTTTGTCTCATTATCCCAGACCAGGTACTAGGAGAAGCTGGCAACTTGGAAACACCAATGGGCATGACAAAAAAACTCCCAACAGCAGAAAATATGTTCTTTTTGAGTGCACACAGAACACATACCAAGATATATTATATCCTGGACCTTAAAACAAAACCTCAATAGATTAAAACAACTGAAATCATACAGAATGCGTTCTCCAACCACAATGAAACCAATCTTGACATTAATAAGAAAAAGAGAATAGGAAAATCTCCAAACACTTAGAAACGTTATAACCAACATGCCTCTAAATAATCCATTGGTTGAAGAGGAAAACTCAAGAGAAATTTTTAAAATTTTTAAAAAATTTTAAAAAGGAAATAAAATAGAATGTATCAATATTTGTGGGACACAACTAAAACAATATGGAGAGAGAACTGTATAGCACTAAAATGCTTAAGTTAGAAAAGAAGAAAGGTCTCAAATCAATAATTTAAGCTCCCACCACAAGAACCTAGAAAAAGAAGTTCAAAATATACCCAAAACAAGAAAAAAAGGAGTAAATAATAAATATAAAAGTAGAAATCAATGAAATCAAAACAAAAAAATAAATCACTAAAACAAAGAGCTGGATCTTTGAAAAGATAATAAAATTGACAAATTTCTGGCAAAACTGACAAAAAAAGAGAGAACGCACAAATTAACAGCATCAGAAATAAAACTGGGCCCATCACTAGAGATCCCACGGACCTCAGAAGGTTAACAAGGAATACTATGAACAATTTCCCAAACACTGATTTCACAACTTAGATGAAATGGACCCATTTCACTAAAAAAACACAGATAATCTGAATGACCTTATAACTATTAAGGAAATTAAAAAGGTAATTTTAAAACTCACAAAAAAGAAGGCCCAGTTTTACTGGAGAATTCTACCAAATGTTTAAATAATGAATACCAATTCTACATAATATTTTTGAAAAAATAAGAAGAAACACTTTCCAATTATTTTTATGAAGCTAGTATTACCCTGATACCAAAAATCAGACAAAAATAATACAAAAAGACTATAGACTAATAGAGATAATATACAGTAGTCCTCCCTTACCCACCGTTTTGTTTTTGACAGTTTCAATTACCTGCAATCAATCATGGCTCGAAAATATTAAGTGGAAAATTCCAGAAATAAACAATTCATAAGTTTTAAGTTGCACGCCACTCTCAGTAGTGTGATAAAATCTCACACTGTCCTGCTCTGTCCCACTAGAGATGTGAAACAGCCCTTTGTCCACCATATCCACATAGTCATGCAGTCTACCCAGCCCCCCACCAGGAAGTTAGCAGCTGTCTGAGTTGTCAGACCCCCTGTTGCAGCATCGGTGCTGGTGTTCATTCAAGTCACCCTTATTTCACTTAATATTGGCCCCAAAGTGCAACAGTAGTAATCCTGGCAACTCAGACATGACAAAAAGAAGCCATAAAGTGCTTCCTTTAAGTGAAAAGGTGAAAGGTCTCAACTTAGTAAGGAAAGAAAAAAAAATCATATGTTTAGGTTGCTAAGATCTACCATAAGAACAAATCTTCTATCCATGAAATTGTGAAGAAGGAAAAAGAAATTTTGTGCTAGTTTTGCTGTCACACCTCAAACTGCAAAAGTTACAGCCACAGTGCGTGGTAGGTCCTTAGGCATTTAAATTTGTGGATGGAAGACATGAACAGAAACATGTCTTGATAAATAGCAATTGGGTTTGGTACCATCCATGGTTTCAAGAATCCATTGGGGAAGTTGGAATGTATCCCTCATGAATGAGGGGGGACTACTATAGATGCAAAAATCAATAAAATATTAGCAAATAGAATTCAGCAATATATTAATAGAATTACACACCATGACCAAGTGGGATTTATTCCAGGGATGCTGGTTTAACATTCAAAAATCAACAATATAACCCACAATATTAATAGGCTAAAGAAGTAAAACCACATGACCATATCAACTTACATAGAAAAAGCATTTGACAAAACCCAGCACCCATTCATTATTTTTAAAAACCTATCAGAAAAGTAGGAACAGAGGAGAACTTCAGCTTGACAAAATTATACAAAAAGCCTCCAGCTAACATTATAATGGTGATAGACTGAATGCTTTCCCTCTAAGATCAGGAACTAGGCAATGATGTCCAATCTCAGAACTCTTATAGCGCTAGAATTTCTAGCCAGTGCAATAAGGCAAGAAAAGGAAATAAAAGGAATACAGATCAAAAAGGAAGAAATAAAATGTTTACAGGTGACACAGCTATCTACATAGAAAATCTACAAAAAAAAAAACTAGATCTATTGAGTTCAACAAGGTTATAGTATATGTAAGATCAGCACACAGAAACCAATTATATTTCTATATACTAGCAATGAACATGTGGACACCAAAATTAAAAATACAATGCCATTTACAATTGCTGCCCCAAAATGAAACAGGTATAAATCTAGCCAAACATGTACAGGACTTATATACTGAATGCTACATAATGCTGATTAAATAAATCAAAAAAGATCTACATAAATGGAGAGACAAACTATGTTCATGAGCTGGAAGATTCTAAGATATCAATTCTCCCCAACTTGATATACACATATCAAAATCCCAACAAGATTTTTTGTAAATAGATGTAGACAAGATTATTCTAAAATTTATATAGAAAGGCTAATTAACTAGAATAGTTTTTTAATTAAAAAGGAATATGGGCCAGGCGCGGTGCCTCACGCCTGTAATCCTAGCACTCTGGGAGGCCGAGGCGGGCAGATTGTTTGAGCTCAGGAGTTCGAGACCAGCCTGAGCAAGAGCGAGACCCCGTCTCTACTAAAAAAAACAGAAAGAAATTAGCTGGCCAACTAAACATATACAGAAAAAATTAGCCAGGCATGGTGGTGCATGCCTGTAGTTCCAGCCACTCGGGAGGCTGAGGCAGAAGGATTGCTTGAGCCCAGGAGTTTGAGGTTGCTGTGAGCTAGGCTGATGCCATGGCACTCTAGCCGGGGCAACAGAGTGAGACTCTATCTCAAAAAAAATAAAAAATAAAAAGGAATAAAGAGGGAATAATCTATCTACCCAATTATAAGACTTATTATATATCCACAGTAATCAAGACTGTGTAGTATTAGTGAGAGGTTAGACACATAAATCAAGAGGACAGAATAAAGAACCTACCAATAAACCCACATAAACATGCTCAACTTAATTTTTGACAAAGGTGCAAAAGGAATTTAATGGAGGAAAGACAGCCTTTCAACAAATGGTGCTAGAGCAATTGTTCATCCACAGGCAAAAAGGAAAGAAAACCCTTAAGCTAACGCAAAAATTTTTATACAAAAATCACTGCAAAATGGAACACCAACTTAAATTCATAAATTGTACTTCATTAAAATTAAAAACTTTTAAGCCAGGCATGGTGGTGCATGCCCTGCAGTCCCAGCTACTCAGGCATCTGAGGTGGAAGGATTGCTTGAGCCCAGGAATTCAAGTTCAACCTGGGCAACACAGCAGTACCCCACCTCTTAAAAAAAAAAACAAACTTAAGAACTTTTGCTCTCTAGAAGGCCCTGTTAGGAGGATGACAAGACAAGCCACAGAGTAGAATAAAATATTTGCAAACTACTTAATCTGAGAAAGGACTGGTATCTAGAATATATTAAGACTTCTCACAACTCAGTACAAAACCAAATAATCCAATTAGAACATGAACTAAAGATAAAAGACATTTCACAAAAGATAACAGATGGGGCCAGGAAGGGTGGTTCATGCCTGTAATCCTAGCACTCTGGGAGGCCGAGGCCGGCAGATTGTTTGAGCTCAGGAGTTCGAGACCAGCCTGAACAAGAGCAAGACCCTGTCTCTACTAAAAAAATAGAAAGAAATTAGCTGGCCAACTAAACATATATAGAAAAAATTAGCTGGGCATGGTGGCACATGCCTGTAGTCCCAGCTACTCGGGAGGCTGAGGCAGGAGGATCGCTTGAGCCCAGGAGTTTGAGGTTGCTGTGATCTAGGCTGACACCACGGCACTCTAGCTCGGGCAGAGTGAGACTCTGTGTCTCAAAAAAAAGATAACAGATGGCAAATAAGCTCATGAAAAGGTGTTTAAACATCATTAGCCATTAGGGGAATACAAATTAAAATCACATGAGATATTATTCTACTATCAGAATGGCTAAAATAACTAAACATGCAACTACCATATGACCCAGGAACTGCACTCCTAAATATCTACTCCAGAGAAATGAAAACACAAATTCACACAAAAACTATGTATGAATGTTTATAGCAGCTTTATTGATAAAAACAGCCAAAGACCTGGAAACAACCCAGATGTCCTCCAGCGGTGAAGGGTTAAACTGCGGTGCAGCCACAAATACTGGTCAGCAACAAAAAGGCACAAACTAGTGACCTGCACAACAGCCTGGGTGAATCTCCAGAGAATATCATGCGCGAAAAAAGCTGATCACAAAAGGCTACACGTCGTATGATGCCATGTACGTAACCTTGAGAGGTCAGATTTGTAGAAATGGTGCAGGAGGGGATGGCGGGAGGGCAGGAGGCGCAGCTGTGCGGGACGCTGCGGCGATGGAGAGGCTGGGCACTTCCTGCATGGACGCCAGCATCCTGGCTGTGAGGCCCACCACAGTGCTGCAGGGCTACCACCGGGGACACTGGGTAAGGGGTGCACGGGCTCTCTCTGTGTGATTTCTTACAACTGCAGGGGAACTGCAATTATCCCAACATAAAAAGCTTAATAAAAAACATACGCACGAAACCCAAACCTGCGACTTCCCAAGAGCTCTCCTCCACCCACCCCACACACAGGTGTATGACACTGGAAGGAGGACTTGCCACAGCCCCAGAGCCCCTAGAGCCCCAGAGGCTCTAGCCATGGTGGCCTCTGCAGCCAGTCCTCAGGGGTGTGTGGCTGACAGCCCCAGTGCCCTCCCCAGCAATGCCAGCCTGCCACGGCTCTGAGCTCACTGCATGTGCTCCACTGGCCTCTCCAGAAGCTTCCCCTGGAGGCCACATGCAGCACCCACACACACACAGACGCACCCCCTCTCTCAGGCCTGCCTACTTGACCATGGCGAGCTTCTTCTGCCCCCTTCCCCTTACCATGCTCAGATAGATCTGCGTTGCATCAGGAAGGGCCCAATTCTTGTCAGCTCAGGCAAAGTGGGCAGGCCAGGGCCAGGAGCAAACATCCTGGGCTGCTTCACACAGCATTGTCAAGCTGCCACAAGGACACTTCCCAGACACATACAGGCCTCTGGACACAGCCACCCCATCACAACAAGCCCACATTACATGCTGGGCTCAGGACCATGTGGCCCATCTTTGGCTGCAAGAACAGGAAGGAGCAGTTGGTGATAGGATTCCTAAGAGGTAGTTAACCCAGGTTTCCTGTTCCCTTGGACTCACCTGCCCTCAGAGGCTGTAGGTTGCAGAAAGGCGGTCAGACATATTGTGCAATACAGCCCCGAGGAGGGTGGCACCCAAAACCATCGATGCAGACACGTGGGTCTTCCTCTCCCAGCCCAATACTGTCTCACCATCCTGATGGCCCTCACCTTCCAAACCTCACCTCCCACATACAAACATCTTCTGCTCCCTGGAATATGGTGATTCGCTGTCCCACATGCAGCCCTCAAAGTCCCATACCCCCTTCAAGTACAGTAACTGACTCAAAGCCAACTGTTCCCTGAGTGTTCACCGTGGCTGCTGCGCCATTAGACCAGCTCACTCCTGCCTCCCCTTCTTGCAAAGCCTCTCTACACCACTGACACCCCCTGGGGAGTAAAAACTCCATCCCAGCCTCCCAGCCCATAGCACTGGCTGTCCAGGTCCCACCGCTCAGCCCAAACCCACTGTGTCCTTTGTCTGACAACCCACCCCTCACTGGGCACAAGAATCCTCCTCGCACACTGACTAGACAAACAAATAGGTGTATGAGTAATGGGTACACTTCTAGCTCTGAGCACCACTGGCAAGGCCCTCCCAGCCAAGACCCGGCCAGCTGGGGCTGCGCCTCTGCCTCTCACTTCCACACACGGAGCTCCCAGGTCACCAGGGTGATGCTGGTCAGCGCCCGGCACCGAGGGGACATTGGCACGCTGCACTCCCACTATACGCTCCCTTCACTGAATCCCAGTCTCCAGGCATGCCACGGTGTGCACCATGCTGGGGGACAGCTGGCGCTCTCAGGCAGCCACAATGTGGCCATGCACAGCAAGAACCACAGTGCTTCCGTGCTCCTGACCCAGCAAGCCCACGGCCAGAGATTGAGTCCAAAGAAATAACAGAGAGAAGCAAACACTCCCGCTCATACTGTGGGAAGAACTCAACGTCCAACAGGAAAATGGCTACGTGAACACAGACACCTAAGAGCCCACCCTAAAACACTACATAGCCATTCCCTACCAAAAAGTATGAGGCTTCAAGAGCCCCCGGGACACACGCACACCATGGAATCATGACAGCACTCTTGCACAGACCCTCAAAGCTTCACCCACGGTCTCCTGGGTGGCCGGCACCCTCTGGAAGTGTTCATAATTTCCCCAGCAGCAGTTCTAAAGCTGGCACCACTCAAGGCCCTGGAGATAAAAAACATGAGGCAAATACTGTCACTCCCTCGAGGGGCTGGTGGTCTAGTGACAGAGACCAGACATGGGTAAAACGTGAAAACGCATCTGTTTATAGCATACGTAAAGATGGATGAAGATTAGGAGTTGATGAGCAAACAGCTATCGTGCAGACTGTTGGGATCATGAGCAAGTTTTGGGGGTTTTTACCATTTTTGTAAAATAAATGCTACTATATAACACTTACCAGATATCACTTAAAGCAGGGGAAGGTACATGTCTGACATGCACACGTGACTTCGGATATAATTCTGGCTGAATGGCTTCCAAAGTGGAAGGTCTTAGTTGTTCCTGGCAGGACAAGAGTAGATGGAGCTAGGGAACCCCTTTACTCAGCTCTCCATCAAGATGGCCTAGAAGCTCTGGACATTCAGCATAAAGATCTCAGCCTGGAAGGGGGAAGCCCAATTCAAGCCCTGGTTCCACCACTTACTCCTTGTGTGGCCCAGGGCAAGACAGTTTCATCATCTACAACAATAGAAGTAGAAAAATACACAATTACCTTCCATACCATTTTTAAAAAAACACATCATACACAAACACACCCCTGGGTCACACTGCACAGTCAAGACAGCCTCAAAGTCAGGAACACACATCCCAGCACTCACACAGAGCTCAGCACATGGCTGCTGCTCAGACCAAGCTAGTGCTCCCGGCAGTGAGCCCTGCAGTGGAAACAGTCAGCAGGCATCTCAGAACAGCCTGTCCATCAGTCCAAAGGGGCTCCAGGGCTCCTGCTTCTGAGGGTGGGGCAAGGCGCACAAATCCACACCAGCTCCCTTACAGCAAGCTCCATGCCTGAATTCCACGCAGAGTGACCATCCCCATGAAAGTTCTTCAAGAGGAAAAGTCCCACACTGTATTGAAGAAGGGCCCATCCTGTGGGGCCAGTATCCCAGCTCCGGGAGGTTCCTGGGCAAAGACTTCCCTGGGCCAAGGTGGGTGTGGGGGCTGCACAGTGCACTGAGTGGAGTACATGGCCCCTTGCTAGAGGAGTCACTGAAAGGTCTCTGGGCAGGATGGGTTCACAATGAAGCTATGATATCTTCTGTGGTTTTGAGGCTGGTGCTTTGCTCTTTTTTTCCCCAAAAGAGTTTCTGTGGAAACACTTCTATACTTCTAGCAAACAGGTTGTTTAATACTTTCTGTATTTCAATTACAAAAAGAGAAACAATGCCTGAGGAGCAGCCGTGTGGCCATCTTTATCAGCTTGTAAATCACAGGAGACTTCAAGGCTGCCAGTCTTTTCTAGGACACTGAGATGTAAATCAGTAAAAGACAGTGAAGGACGAGCACGTCAAAGTCCAGTCTCAGGACATACCCCTGCCAAGACCTCACTGTGTCCTGTGGCTGCCCAGACACACCGTGAGGAGACCAGGTGGTCTGTGGAGGGAGCTTCTCAGCAGAGCCATGTGCCCATCTGCCTCACACACAGTGGGTTGGCACACACCTCTGGTTGTGCCTAGAACAGAGCTTCTCTTTTAGAACAAGCATGCCAGGGCCAACAAGAAATGGCCATCACTGCAGACCCCTTGAGAGGCCACAGGCTTATCCCACAATGCTGTGTTGACCAAACTGTGCTGGAACTCCTAAGAGTCATCCACAGGGCCTTGAGCCTGGAGAACACTGTCCTGCTGCTTTGCAGCCACACAGTTCTGGACTCAAACTGTATCCCTCAATGCAATCACCACCTGCCAGCAAGAGCTTCCAGGGCCTGTTAGCTGTCTCTGAAAGGCAGCAGGGAGCAATCAGCTGCTAGGAAGGTACTGAAAATCATGCTGCAGCCTCTGCAAGTGACTCAACATCATCAAGACGCAGGCTATGTGCCAGGGAGAAAGCCCAGCCTCCTAGTGAGAATGGCTGCTACTCACCCACCGGCAGGAAAGCACCAGCGTGTGGCCAAGAGGACAGACACATGCACATGCGGGCAGGTCTGGCAAAAATGTCCACAGTTTCCTTTCTCAAGCACATCGGCACTACTCCACACTGTTATCGGAGCTAAGCTGTGGGGCTCAGAGGGTGGCCACTGCCCCAGGCACTTTGCATGCATTTACTTTTGATCTTCACAACAACCCTGTGGAGTATGTACCCTCATCACTACCTCCATGAGGAAACCACAATGCACAGAGAGATTAAGTGGCCTGTCCAGGGCCACAGAGCTAGGACTGGAACCAAGGCTGCCTAGCTCTACATCTGGCCCTCACCTGCTTCTCCATGTCAGCAGGCCACTCCCGAAGGTAAAGGGAGACGCAGGCAAGGGCACGTTCCCAAGTAGGACATTCTCCCAGGAGTTCTCATCCTCACCAGGGCAGCACTCAGGCCTGCCTGGTATCTGTGCAGCTGGGGCCCTGGCCCTGGGGAGCTTCAAAGCTCATGTGGAGCCCAAAGCTCATCAACTGTGAGGTGCTCATGCAAGGAGGCATCCCTCACTACAGGATGAGCCATCCCCCAGCTTGGCCAGTTATTTAGGAGTTGGAGAAGCTGATGGAGACCAGGCTCTTCTCTTGAAGGAGTCTTCCCTACCTATACAAAGACATCAAGCCTGAGCGCAGACTACTACCTCCGCCCCACCACAGGGAAAGCTGGGCCAACAAGCTGTCTACTTCAGAGCCTCATCAGCAGGGTGCCCATGTAATTTATCATCCAAACTGGAATGAAAGGGAACCCTACTAACTATGCCTGGACTTCTGGCACCACAACTCAGCAGCACAGCTGTGCCCACCCCATCCCTGCAGCCTGCAGCCTGCAGCCTGCTTGCCCCCCTGACTGGGCCACTCCCCACCCCACGCTGCTGCTCTCTCTGGAGGCAGGTCAGGGACGCCCTACACAGCTTACCAGCCTTTGCTGTGAAGGCCGGGGTGCAAGGCCATCGATGCAAAGACCACAAAGCCACTGAGAATACCAACGAGACAAAGGCATGAAAGGTGGAGCGAAGGGAAAGGAACTTGGCACCAGGAGCAGAGAGAAGTCTGGGAGACTTCCCCAAGATCGAGCAAAGGACAGACTTCAGAAATGGAAGTCAGGTCCATGAGCCTGCAGAAAGCTGACACAGAGCCACGGCACACGTGCAGAGCAATGGCAGAGGCTGAAACACAACGCAATGCAGTGCATACAGAGGCAAGCAGGGTCTTCAGGCTAGACCAGAGGTTCTCAAAGTGTGGGAGCCCCTGAGGCCCTTTTAGGGGTCTGTGAACCAAAACTATTCTTATAAAAATGCTAAGATGTCATTCGCCACTTCTCATTCTCTCCTAAGCACACAGGAGAGCTGTCCAGAGGCTGCAGACAAGACACGGCGACACGCTGACTGCAGGGGTGTGAACGCCCCACTGCCTTTCACTACGGCAGGTGTTAAAGAGATCTGCAAAGAGGTGAAATAATATAGCTCTTCTCAGCGCATTTTTGTTTTAGAAATGTTATTTTTCAGAACACATGTTACTATGTGAACATGACAGGTTTCCTGTTATTTTTGAATTAAATATTTTTAAAGTTTTGAGTTTTAAATTCTAATACAATAAATACCAATGGACATAACCCACATAAACAGAAGCCCTCTGAGGGCCTCTGTAATCAAGAGCGTAAAGGGGTCCTGAGACCAAAAAGTCTAAGAACCACAGATCTAGACCCCACTGCCCAAGCCCTAGCACGTCCTACCCCTTCAGCTCCTCTGCTCAGAGAGCAGCCCTGCCTGGTGGCACTTCCCCAGCTCCTGTCCCGTCTTTGTGCCCTTTAGTCCATCTCCTGGTTTCTACCCAAATCCTTTCTACCCGACAACACTGCCTTAAAAGGTGGCGCTTACCCCAGACTTGACTTGTTCACGGTGGCTCCATTACATACAGTTCATCTGGAAATGAAACAGACTCCTAGACAAAGGCGGAAAAGAAAACCTCCCTCTCTACAACACAAGCCTCTGACTTGACAAGGAGGCCAGAAGAGGGGGCCAGGCTCGGTGGAGACACCACCTGCTCCCCACGGCCTATGCAGCCCCCTCCCTGGGTCCTTGCAAAGAGATACCACAAACACAAGCACCTTGACTGTGCCACAGGAGAACTGCCCCCGAGCCTCTGGAGGGGAGACAGGAAAGCAGGGGTCCCCATCAGAATGTGCTTTCCTTACAAGTTCCTTGGAACAGCTAACCTGGGCGCCATCCCAAAGAGCAATGCACAGGCTCACCCGCCGGAGCCTCAGCTCCCAACTCCACAAACTGTCCTGGGTCGCCTCTGGTGTAAGAGATGCCCTCAGGGAGGGGCCCAGAGGACACTCTGGCAGGACATAAATGTGCCCTTTGGGCAGTAGGTTCATGAACATTCATTTTATTATTTAGACTTATACTAGATCCATATTGTATCTATATGCTACTTATATTCTTTTATGTATATCCAATATTTCATTCTATTAAAAAATATTAATGCAAAGATCAGAGTAAATCAGTGGTCTTCAAACTGTGAAGAGCCTCAAAGGGTGTGCTTCAGGGGCCACCGAGGGTGTGGGACGGGCAGGCCTTCTTCCTCCTCTTCCTGGCCTTCTGTAAGAGAACTTTTTCAAGAGGCTGGGTGTTCTGATGCCAAAGAAATGAAGTTTTAAAACTGGTAATACACCAGCAAACAGGCAGAGAAGGTCTTTTTCCTCTAGCTGACCGCAAGATCTTCTGGGGCCCGTGGACGCTCATGCCAGCAGCTCCTGGGTACCGTGCACTATGGAGCACACTCAAGTCTCCCTAAGCTGTCTAGCCCTCAACTCCTGTGGCCCTCAGCCCTCCTCCACACAATATTTAAGACTTGACTTATCTCCTACTGGGTTGCTCAGCTGATTTTCAGGCTAGACAAAAATGGAAGTAAGAAGGCATAAAACTCCAAGTGGCTAGGGCTCCCCTGCACCCAGCAGGGTACCCTGTGCCACCGCCTAAGATGCAGGCAACCCCAGTTTTCCACACTGGACTACTCCAATGAGGAGCAGCGGACTAGGGGTAGCAATATGCAGGGTCCACCCTTCCCTGTCTGAACCCAGCAGTCCACAGTATCGACACCAAGCTCCACACACTGACTCCAAACACAGCTCACCAACAGGACGGCCGCAGGACCAGTGATTCTCTCCTGGGCCTCTACCCAAAAGAACTGAAAGTAGGTGTTCACATGAACACTCAAACACGAATGTTCACAGCAGCACTATTCACAATAGCCAAAAGGTGGAAACAACCCAGATGTCCACCACCTAAGGAATGGAAAACAAAAGGGGGCCCATCCACACAATGGAACACTATTCGGCCATAAAAGGAATGAAATTCTGATACATGCTACATGATACAAGGTGGAACCTCAAAAACATTATGCTCAGTGAAAGAAGCTAGACAGAAGGTCACATATTGTGAGATTCACTTGATGAAATTTCCAGAAGAGGCACATCCACAGAGAGAGAGCGAGCGGAGTGAGAGTTGTTGGGGACTGCAGGTAGGAAGTGACTGCTTAACGGTTATAAGGGCTCTTTTGGGGCAATGGAAAGTTTTCAACTGAAGAGTGGCAGTGGTTGTACAACTTTGTGAATGCACTAAATGCAATGGAATTGTATACTTTAAAATGGTTAATTTTATGTTATGTAAATTTTACCTCAAAAAAAAAACCAAAAACAAACCCCACACACAACTCACTCCATCCTGACACTAGGAGGACAGAACATGGAGCTGCCCGCTCTAAATTCTCCCTCCTCTCCTACCCGCTGGGCCAACACACAGGCCCTGCAAGCCCAGCTCCTGCCCAGGCCTCCTCCCCTCACTCCAGACACTGGAAGGGGTGGGGAATGACATTTTTAAAAGGCTCTTCCCTGTTTAGTCTTGATAACGAGCCCATGGCTACCAGATTTTTGGAACACTATGAGGAATGCTGGAGAATGTGTGGGGACAAATTTCTGGGGCAACAGCTTTGCAGGGAAGAGTCACACCCTGTCCCTCAAAAAGCCATCCTTCCCATTAGGAAACAGGCAGGACAGGAGAGTGTGGTGGAAGGAGCAAGCCTGAGACAGGAAATCTAAACAAGCACAATGAATCCATCCTCCGGCCCCACCCTTCCCAGCACACACCCTCTTCCAGGAGGTCAGCCCCCCACACCCAGACATGAGGGGCCTCTGGGGCCACACACAGCCAGAAGGCCCAGGTAAGCCCCACCCGGTCCCAGTGCAGACAGGGAGGAGACCCTGAGTCAGGTGGAGGGTTTCCCCAGGCAATACCACTGTCACAGCTGCCCTGGGCAAGTTCCACCGCCTCTCTCCACCCTTTCCTTATCTCTCCACCTCATAAGGCTGTTGTGAATATAAATGAGTTAATAGTGGCCCGGCACAGAGCAGTTTCTGTTAGCTATGAATACTACCACCAGTGAAATAAATAATCCTAGAGCAGGTCAACCATTCCAGCAATTTCAGTATAAGAAAACCTCCCTCTGTACCAAAGAAGGCCAACAGCAGCTGGCCAGGCCCCCAGGAAGAGGACTCCTAAGCTCATAGAGTCTCTAGGAAGGAAGGGAGATGTGGAGCCAAGAGGTGACAGAAGAGCTCTTTCTCAGGCTCAAAAGAAGGGCCTGCTACTTGTTTAGAACGGCCTAGGTGGAGACTCCGTTCCCTGTAAGAGCCAAGGACTTATAAAGGCTTGGGAGTGAGGGGTGGACAGAGAAGCTGGAAGGACCTGCCTGCCAGCTGAGGGGACCAACTCAATGCTGGTGACCAGAGGGCCACAACACACCCTGGCCAGATCTCCCACCCGCCCAGAGATGTGGGACTAGACCCAGTTCCCAGCTCTGGGCTGCTCCCTACCAGGCCACCGCACCCAGGCCCCGGCCATGAGGCTTCTGCTTCCCAGACAACTGCAAGGTGGCTGCACAGCTGCTCCAACAGATGGGGACGGGGTGATGGGGGGAGGCACAGCTTCTCTTAATCCTCTCCCACCTTGCCGCTGTGAGTGGCAGCTTCTCTGCAACGCGATTTCTGAAATCCAACGCTGCCTCTGCCCTTCCTGGGACCTGTGTTGTCCAGTTCTCTGGGCTTGACAGAGACGGGGTAGGGGTCGGCTGGAGGCAGACTCTAAAGTTAAATCCTAAGCTGACTGATGGCATCAGGTCCCTTCACTTCCTACCCTCTAAAAATTCTTAAAACCAGTTCAATCCTTATACAGCAGGTCCTCAAATGTTTCCTTATAATGTTGATGAGAAAAAGCCACTGCCACTGTCTGTGTGGAGTTTTCACATTCTCCCCATGTCTGTGTGGGTTTCCTCCCACATCCCAAAGACATGCACATTCAGCGATTCGGTGTGTCTGCAAGGTCCCCACCTGCGTGCAGTGTGTAAGAGCGCGCCTACGATGGGTGGTGTCCTGTGCAGGGCTGGCTCCCCCTGCGCATCCTGAACTACCAGGACAGGCTCCAACCACCCTAGACCCTTAACTGGAATAAGCAGGTCGCGAAATGAATGAATGAATCAATGAATGAATACAAATTACTGTCAAATAAGAATTCATCAAGTCTAGGATAATCATACAAATACACAACGATAAACAATGTGATCCGAAAGTGCTCAGCAAGCCTGCCACGTTTGCTCGTTTGTGTTTGAGCTGGGTGGTGATGGAGGTGCTCCTTACAATGTTCTCTGCAAACATTAATTCCTTGATTTAACCCACCACTGTGACAACCACCATCACTCACTGATTCACCAAAACTTGGGTAATTGACGACCTTGTTTTTATTAATCGTTAATGTAGCTCACATGCAGTTCGACATTTAATATTAGAACTGTTTGGGGTCATTATTTGGTAATGTGGTGATGTTTTGTGAGCAGAAATATGTCATGGGAACTTAACACTTGTTTATATCAATTAGCCTATGGTGAAATTAGTTTTGTTACACATAGTTTCACTTAAAGTCCCAGTTAAGAACCTATCAACAAACATTAAGTGAGGATTTACTGTACTTACATGTTCTGAAAATGGTACACAAGCAAACTGACAACAGCCTTTCTAGCGATCCGGAGGCCACTGTGAGGCAGCTGCTAGGACAGTGCAGAGCAGCTCAGGGGGAAGAAGGACAGCCTGGGCTTCCTGGGCTTCTGTTTTATGGATGTGGAGACAGACAAATAGAGGTCTGAGGGTCAGCTTTCCCACAAAATCACTGTGGAAGGTCCTCTCTCTGGGCCTGTCTTCTCATCAGTAACTTCTCTTTGGAGTCCAAGATCCCCAAGGTCCCTCCAGCTCAAATATCCCAAGATCTGTTTGGCTCCAGGAGGGACAGGGCATGCGGCACTCCCTGCACTGCACCTACCCCGTCTGGCCCACGGCAGACACTCAAGAACAGATGGACCAGCGTCCTAGGTGAGAGCGCCCCAAGGGCAGGGCCCATTTCCCACATTCAGGAGCCATTTGGGACGGTTTACTGATTACAAAATGAACCCCATTTACTGAGTGCCCACCATGTACCCCAATATATACAAACTTAGCCCTTGCCACATATCCTGCAGTTGCTGAGGGCTTGGCAAGCCTCCATCATCCTCACCAGCACCCAAAGACATGGGTGTTATTATAACCCACAGTTTTCAAATGAGGGGCACAGAAACTTAAACTCTAAGTCACTTGTTCCATCAGCATGGAAAACAGAGCCAGGATGGGAACCCAAGTCTGCACTCTCCACTATTCCAATTTCCTTGCCTGGGCACAGTTAAACGAAAAGTGGGACTGTGTCAGATTTCTAGGTCAGAGTGTGTCCCCAAGCAGGAGCCATGTGAGTGCCCTGACTCCCCCTGGGCCTCAGTCTCCTAAGCCCCAAGTGGCTTAGCCAGTACTGATAGTGAGGCCCTGGGTGTGGCACAGGAGACCCAGGAGATGTGGCCCCATTCTCTGACCCAGCTGGGGATCCCAGCAGCTGCACCCCCTTCCCTTGGCCCCTGTAGCAATGGGCAGGACCACAAGGAGCTAAGAAACTCATGTGGAAAGTACACCATGGATCCTTGTCAGTCTGCTGAAACCAGTGCTTCAGAACCTACAGAGATCAAGGACACAGTTATTTCTTGATGCTGAATTCCTCTTTCAGGGGAAAAGATAGTGCTTCCTTTTCAGAGCAGAGCCAAAGGTATGGTTGCTGCCTGTGCCAGCAGCCCAACTGGGGGACGAGGAACACTCCGAGGCTGCGGGAGAGGTGAGCCCTGGGTGATGACCTGCCCAACACCCTGCACCGCCCATACACACACACCCCAACACACACACACACCCCACCAACACCCCAGAACTAAGGAATCCAAGTCAGGGCAAGGCCCTGTTCCTGATAGCAAAAGTTAACACTTATCAGAGATAGGGAGGCCAAACAAGACTTTAGAAATACTCACACTGGCCTTCCTGTGAACAAGGCAGATTGCTGAACCTCTCTGGATCTCAGCTGCCCCATCTGCTAATTGGAGATAATTCCTCACCTGTGAATGGGAGGCACACAGCCCCTGCAAGCCCCTCCTCCCAGGGATAGGGAGCGTAAGTCCACTAAACAGCTGTGATTTACTCTGCAGTACACCAGCCTCCTTACCACTGATCTGCCCAGAGCCACACATGCACAGTAACAAGCTTGCCAGTAGCCTTCCCAAAGAGAAGGAGGACAAGTTTGGAGCCTTGGTGAAAGCCTCATGGAGCCAAGCTCTGTATCACAGCCCATCACTAAGCAGTTCAGTGACCCTGGGCAGGCTGCTCTGAAACTCAGTGTCCCCTCCTCTGAGGGGGACCTTGCTGCCACCAGTCCTCCTGGCCTTCTTAGACTGCCGGGGCCTGTGTGAGATTATAGGCTATGACCCTTGATTTATTATGGGAGGGCTCTAGAGGATTCTGCAGACCTAGCCACTCAGACTCCCAATGCAAGCCAACCCCAGCGCCAGGGCAGGCCACTATCCAGCACAGCACGCACCGGCCAAGCTGAGCCCAAGGGGAAGAAGGAGCCCAAAGGGTTACAGGATCCAGGCAAAAACCAGGCTGCGGTTTCTTGTGAACTAGGATGACCCTGACTGAGAAAACCAGTGAGTGATTTGGAAGATTCCAGTTCCAGCCTCCAGAGACAAAATGCTAGCAAGTCAATGCCCCCAAAGGAAGTAATAATGCCATGGGACCAATGGGGTGGGGCATCTGGGGCTCCACCCAAGGGCAGCTGTGATACTGCCTCAGCTGCTAAAACTGGAAGAAGCCCAAAATCTGGGGCAGAGTTTTCAAACCTGCCCCATGTGGTCCCTGAGAGGACCCGAGTACCCCCACCCTCCGTGGGAGGCCAAGCTCCAGGGTCCAACCTGTATCACCCAGAGCCGGCTGCTTTTCCTATGTCGTGCATCGCATTTCTGTAGGAGACTCTTTTGAGTAAAAGGCTTCAGATTTAATGAAAGCTTGATAACCGCTGTCCTGGTCCAACCGTGTCATTCACAGGGGAAAGGGTGGCTTTGGGGACAAGTTTCCCAGGACAAAAGAAGAGCCTATTTTCTTAGGTCAAATGCTCCCAAGCAGCGTCCAGTGCTCCTCCACGTCAGGCAATAGGATGTTGCTTCCCTCTGCCTGGCTGCAGTGCTCTCTCCTCTCTTTCCAGACTAAATGGCAGCTTGGGAACAATTTAAAGATAAACATTCCAAGTCAAATTTCTTTATTTCAGCTAAACAGCATCAGGGTCCTAGTAACCACGAGACAACCCAAACAAAGGCGACTACTACACTCAGCATGCTTCCTGGAACATCAACCACCACACAGGGCCCAGGAACGCCACCGTTCCATTGGCACAACACTCCCTCCTGTGAACAGAAGGAAGGCACCCGCTTTTCAGGTAGGAGACCAAAGCATGGAGAACATGAAGAGAGCAGAAGCCTTGGAGTGCAGTCCCTCCGAGTGGCAAGGGAAACAGAACTCAGAGGAAAAGGATAGAACCCAAGGAAAAAAGCTAAGACACTTCATAAGAACCCAGTCCCACATCCACAATGCGCCTGCCCCAGGCTCTTACCAGCTCCCAACAAGACAGGCCCGTGGCCCCTGCTAGCACCCTCCTCCCTTCTGCCCCTAAACTCTGCCCCTGGACAGAGGGCAGGGATCAGAGCCCCAAAAAAGGTTTCTTCCAAACACACCAAAAGGAGCTGCCGAAGATGTGATATTCAAGAAGATGTGATATTCAAAGAAAGACTCTGCAGAAGTTGGAAAAAGACACCAAGGCCAAGGAGGAGTGGGGACACCAACAGGAGCAACAAGTTGGAGAGGGCCAGTCGGTGTCCCCATGGCTGCCCCCGGACCGCAGGCAATGCCCAGTGGGCTACAGAGCACTGCGAAACTAGGAAAGGCTGGTCTGAGACAAATGTGCCCTAAGAATGGAACTTCTTGGCCGGACGCGGTGGCTCACGCCTGTAATCCTAGCACTCTGGGAGGCCGA
>VBSM01000725.1:249218-305528 GCA_008086735.1 Cheirogaleus medius
CTCCCAGAGTGCTAGGATTACAGGCGTGAGCCACTGCGCCCGGCCCGTTTTTTTGCTTTTTTAAATTCTGGCCATCCTAGTGGGTATGATGTGATATCTCATTGTAGTTTTGATTTGGATTTCCTGACGACTAATGATGTTGAGCATCTTTTCATGTGTTTTTTGGCCATTTGTAATGGGATCTGTGTGTCTAAGATTTTTGACATAACCCCTGCCAAACAATACATCAACCCAAGATTTACAAATCTTCTAAAAAGGTTGGGCATGTAATCTTCCCATTCCTTCTGAGATAAACATTAAGTCAAATAAGGAAGTTCTGTGCCCTGGAACTTACAAGAATGTCATAGGAACAAAGGGAAACCTGAAGAAATACCTCACTGAGAGCCCCCACCCCCAAGTCTGGGATTCCTATCCTGAGGCCCCCACAGCCTTGGCAGTGGGGTATGGGCACAGCTAGGGCAGAATCAGACCAGCAGGACTGAGAGCCCTGGGAGAGATCAAGACCAACCTAATTTCCAGAAGAAGGAAAATGACCCAACCAATGTCCCACAACAAAGCAAGCAAAGATAGCGCACTAGAACGATACTGAATGCAGCCGCTCCTTCCACAGAGAGGCAACACCTAACACTACACACTCAGCAGAAGAATGAGACATCACTACCAGGTCCACACTCACCAGGAACCCTGCAAACCCCCACACACACAGAGGCTGGAAGAGGATGTGGAGGCCAAGCGCCCTGCACTCCACACCTGTTTCTTCCACTAGCCTCCAACCTCTCTGATTCACCTCCTGGCCTCCACACCAGCTCCGTTGCTACCTGCCCACTGCACAGGGCCTCCCTCTGCCTGCTCTTCTCGTCACTCTCCACAGCCTCCCAAACGACTGCACTTACTCCCTGACTTCAGCAACCACCTCCACACCTCGACTCCAGAACACCTACCTGACCTCACCAACCCCTTGCCCCAGTTCTAACCACCTCCTCCTACTGCCTAAGTGGGTGACCCCACTTCCACCAGGTCAAACTCACCATATTATTTTTTACCTCTCCCACCCGCCAAGTCTACTCCAAACCCGTTATTCTCAGTCTCTGTTAAAGGTACTTCCATCTACCCTGGTTTCCTCAACCCCCACCTCACCCTGCCCGATTAACAGGCAACAATATCCTGTCCCTAGAGTCTGATGACTCCTTCCATCACCACCAGATTTACCTAACTTGGAAAGAAGGCCTTCTTAAACTCAAGGATAAAACTATAAACTATAAAGGAAAAGAGAGATTTAGCTGTATTCATATTTAAAACTGCCACATGAAAAAGAAAAACCACCATACATAGAATTAAAAGGCAAGCGGGGGAAAAAAATACCTGCAACATATGACAGACATCAGATTAATATCTAAAGCAGGGTTGGCAAACTACGGTTCTAAAATCAAATCACATCAGCTGCCGGTTTTTGTAAATAAAGTTTTATTGGAACACAGCCATACCCATTAGTCTATGTATTGCCTACAGCTGCTTTGGGGCTAAGGTGGCAAAGTTGCACCATTATCACAGAGACCATAAGGCCCACAAACACTAAAATATTTATCTGGCCTTTTACAAAAAAAGTCTGTGGACACCTGACCTAAAGCATATACAGAAATATGTGTATCCTACAAATCAGTGGGAGAAAAAACTATCCCAACAGAAAAATGGGCAAAACAATATGAACAGGCAATCCACAAAAGAAACAAAATTACTCAAGTATTATAAAAAGAGGGCCGGGTAGGCACAGGTGGCTCACACCTGTAATCCTAGCACTCTGGGAGGCTGATGCAGGAAGATTGCTTGAGCTCAAGAGTTCGAGACCAGCCTTAGCAAGAGCGAGACTCCTTCCCTACCAAAAAGAAGTTAAAAACCCAGCCGGGCGATGCTGAGAGTGCCTGTAGTCCCAGCTACTCGGGAGGCTGAAGCAGAAAGATCACTTAAGCCCAGGAGTTGGAGGCTGCAGAGAGCTACAATGATGCCACTGCACTCTACCCAGGGAGACTGAGTGAGACTCTGTCTCAACAAAAACAAGGCAACTGAACCCCTCCTCACAACCCCTCATCCCTTCATATATTATAAAAAGAGGCTTACCCTCACTGGTAATTAGGGAAATTATTAAAGAATTAAATCATTTGATAATATCCAGTGCTGGAAATGTTATGACACAGCCTTTTTTGGAAGGCAATTTGGTGATATCTGTAAAAAAAAAAAATTTAATGTGCTTAATGTCAACCCAACCATTCTATTTTTAGGTATCTGCCCTCAGAGAAATACTTGCAATCCTGCATGCACGCACACACACACTCAAAAGCATTTATAAAGCTGTTTGCTGAAGCATTCACAACAAAATCCATAAGTAACCTCAATGCTCATCAATAAAGGAATGGGTTAAACTATGGTACATCCCTAGCAGTCCAATATGCAAAACGATTTGGGTATACTTACATGTAACACCATGAAAAGAGCTCTAAGACATATTGTTAAGCATAAAAAAATATACTGCAGAGCAAATACATGCACACAGTTTGTATTAAAGAAGGTGTAATTGTATATCTGAGTCCATATGTCTAAGACAAACGCACAGGACTGAAGGATAAATGCACTCCACAAACATGGGCCTAGCACTGGAGAGTGGGTGACAAGTAATCAGGGATAGTCACTTATTACTTATCCCAGATCACGCTGAGCTCCCACGGTGAGGAAGAAACAAGAACTCCTCTGCTCTAAGCAAGCAGTCTCAAGGAACCTTCTGCAACATGACCACCCCTGACAGTACTGTCCTCATCACGTGCTCATGCAGTGGCCACTGCAGACCCTGAATAGGAGTAGGGGAAATAAGGGTGGCTTATGATTCCTGGCTGTCCCTGAACTGGACAAGTCGCTTCCCTTCTCTGGGTTTCAGTCTTCTCACCGTTAAAAGGAAGTGGTTACAGTAGTCGATCTCCAAGTCCCCTTCCAGGTCTGATGCCACAAAACAGTCCCTGGAAGAGGTTTTTGTATTTCTCTAGGGGAAAAACAAACAAAACCCACAGCTGAAGAAATAAAGATCAAACCAGAAGGCTCAGAGAAATGACTGCTCCTGGGAAGATGACATCCCAAGAGCAAAAGCTGGTCGAGGCTGCTCTTGCTCACCGCCTCCCCCACCCCCTCAGTGTCCTCGACTATGAAAGAGGGGGTGGTCCCAATGACTGCTGATGGATCTCCCAGCTCTGATGGTCTAAAATAAGCCCAGGGCCGGGAGGGGCAGCAGGAAGCAGGGGCTTGAGGGAGACCAATGGGAACCAACTGACTGAGGTTTTCTAATGGAGCCCTAAGGATGAGAGAGCCTGGGGGAGGGCCGGATACAGAGAGCAGCAGAGAAGGCTGTTGGCAACAGCCCTGAATCTCTCTCCTCTCTTTTCAAGAGCAGTTTCTTCCTGAAAGATCCCAGGAGGTTGAAGGCTAGGCTAATCTCTCCCAGCACAAATAACCCCACTTGTTATTTCAGAAACTACCATTCCAATTGTGCCCTGGAGGTCTCAGGCCTGTTTCAAAACCCACAATTCAACTTTGAATACAGTGAAAGAGTACAGTATTTTAAGTTTGCCTGCCCGCTTGAATCCAATTAATAATCAACAGATCTTTTTTTAAAAAAAAATCTTAACAGATTCTACTCAAACAGGCAGATTCCATTCCAGTTTATCTAAGCCGAAGGATCAGAGAACAGCTCCTGTGAGGTGTAAATTTACCAATTTTGGCAGTTGCATAGAATGCCCAGGAAACTTAAAAACCTCTCTCAGAACAATCTTTGCCTTTTCTGTGGGCAGTTTTCTGGTTTTTGTTTGTGAAATTGTGAGAAAAAAAAGCTTAATAAAATATCATTTATTTCTTTTCGCAATAGCCAAGTGAAGGAGGTAAGCCAGGGATCACTAGTTTCAACTTACAGATAAGGAAATTAAAATATATACAAGTAAAGGGACTTGCTCAAGGTCACACAGCTAAAAGTGACAGCCAAGACTGGAAGCAAAGTCTTCTGATTCCTCCTCACCACATAAATTGTTTCCCAGAAAAAAGCATCCAGACAGGAAGAGGAAAGCAAGTTTTTCTCCCTTAAATTCTACCCCTGCATTACAGAACACCTTCCAAGGAAACTGAGTTCTGCTCTTCCCAAGCTGATCTGTCTCTAAGGCCCTTGGTGCACTAACAATCCGTGACTTTGCAGCCTTGAGTATTTGGTCTAGCTTTTTGGTTTTAGATGAAGTCTCTTCCTGGCGGTTGGAAACCTGACCTCAGAGAAAGGCACCGTGTCCCAGGCCATAACCCCTGCCCTACCACCCCACTCTGGTCTGCCATGTAAACAAGTCAAACCCTGCGTGCACTTAAGTGGCATTAAAAACAACCAGGCCGGTTCACTTCAAAGAAATGTTTTCCATCTAAGGGGTTCTTCTGTGAAAGGTGTGGCTACAACTAGGTCACACTGGACTGGAATGTGAAGGCAGCTCCCCTGGCCTCATCCAGGAGGTTAAAAGAAGCTCTGAAGAGGATGGAGATGGGGGTGGAGGAGCCACGGAGATGCACAGGCACATCCCAAAGAGGTACAAACAAGGCTTGGAATCCTGAAACACTAGGCGCTCAGAGGGCAAGCAGTGCAAGGGTTCCCAAGGGCCAGTGTGGACTGCCCCTCTTGGGGACCTTTTTCCAGCACAAATTCCCCATCTCCTAAATCACTCCAGGGTGGGTCCCTGGGACTCTGATTTTAATGACTAGAACTCTGATGCAGGTTTGTGAGCTACTAAACTAGTCTAAAGCCCTCATCTGACAAATAAGACTGGGAGAAGGCCCACAGGTCTCACTCCTCCACCAGGGAGCAGAGACCTCGGAGGGCAGGGTCGGGAGAGCATCCCCTAGCTCCCTCCTCAACCAAAGCCTTACAGCTTAAGGTCAAAAGCAAGACCCTCCTCCCCAGACTTGGAGACCCTTCACCTCTTCCAGTCCCTGACAGTGACAACGGTTTAGAAACAGAGCAGGCTGGGTCCGCCAGACGGAAGCCCGTAGTCCACACAGACAATCCCCCTCCCAGGGCCACTCTGGATGGACAAGTCGAAGTCTCGTCCCAAGACAGACTCTGAAGGGGTCCTGCCAAGCAGCAAGCAATCCCCAAGCGCTTTGTTCCTACTAAGAGAAACCAGGCATTTTTGAGTCACCCAAAAAGCATGAATCACACGGCAGGGCTATGGGAACGGGAAAGGATGTTATTTTTCGGCATACTTGAGGATTTTCCCTTTGTCCCGGCTCTATCAATACACTTCCCGTCCCCCATCCCGATCCCTCCCCCAGGACTCACGCACGTTTCTCTGCTCCGCGTCAGTTTCCCCGTAGCCTCCGGTGGCGCGCCCGCCCCGCCGCGGTCCCGCCGCCCGCTCACCTGCGTCAGGTCCTCGTCGTTGAGCAGATGCGACTCGCGGGGCTTGAAGCAGTTCTGACACTTGCTCTTGTTGAAGATGTTGGCCTGGAATTTCCTGCACGGGTTCTCCTTGGCCGCCGACATGGTCGGCGCGGCGGCGGCGGCGCTCCGGGCGCCCTCGGGTTCAGCGCGGCCGCTGCCACATCCCCCGTCGGCCCCGCCGCAGGCCCGGCCCGCTCCCCCAGCTGCGGCTCGCTGCACGCGCCGAGGCTCCTGCGCCGCCCGGGCCTCACAGCGCGCGCGACGCCCCGCGCCCACCCGCACCGGCGCCGCCCGGCCGCCGCGGGCCCATGGACGCGGCCTCGGGCCCGCTGCCTCCGCTGCGGCCCGCCTCCCAGGCGCCGGTCGCCGCCGGCCCGGCCCCTCCGCCCCGCCGCCGCTGCTCTCGGCGACCGGCAGCCGCTGCAAATGCGAGCGCGGCCCCTCGCGCACTCGGGGCGGGGCGCGCTCGCGCCGGGGAGGCGCCGGGCGGCGCGGGGCGGGGCCGCGCCCGACGCGATCGGCGGCCCCTCTGACCAATGGAGGCGGCGCGCTCCGGCTAACAAAGAAACCCCTGGGCCAATGGCGGTGGTGGGCGGGACCGAGGCCCGCCGGCGCAAGGTAACGTGTGGCGGCGGAGGAGGTGGGGCGCACGCTGGGCGTTCAGGTTTGGTGGACTGGCGCCGCGGCCCGCCCGCCAGACTGCTGCGGGGCCCGGGCGGCGCCCACCTCGGCGGGCCCTTGGCTTCCAGGCTCGCCCTCCCGCGCCCGCGCGGCACACCGCGGTCCCGGCTCGCGGCGGATTCGGTCAGCACCGACTGCGCGCCGGGCCCCGTCGTAGGAGCCGCGGTTGGCGTTCTCGCTCCGGGCTAGAGTGCTCCGTATGCATTAGCTCATTGAAGTTTCACGGCCTCTCCAGTACCGTCCCGGTTTTACATAGGAGGAGACTGAGGCGCAGGGAAGTGAGGTAATAGGAGGGAGTGCTTCGTGGGATGACTAAGAGACGATGTCAGCAGCCATGAAGAGCTGTCAGTTCTGTTGTGGGAGATTAGTGAAGGTAGACTCTCTGCCAGGTACTGAGCAAGGCATTCTTTCCCCCATTATGTGCTTGAGGGAACGAAAGCTCAGACACCTGGAGTGATTTGTGCAGGGTCCCTTTGCTAGGAATGGGCTGAGCTGTCACTCCAGTTCTCCGTCGTCCAGTTTCCTGGCCAAAGACAAGCTGGAGAAGGCCGTCAGCGCAGAGGGGGAAATGCCTTCTTTAGGAAAATGAGGGCGGCATGTTACGGAGGAGGGGAAATGTAAGCGCACTGTGGGAGGTTGGGTGAGGCTGGTGGTGGAGTAGAGGGAGAAGAAGCAAGAGGGATTCCAAGAGGGCCTGATCCCAGATCACCAGGCCTTGGATTCCAAGCCCAGGTGTGTAAATGTCATCTGGCTGGCAGTCGGGAGTCATGGAGAGTTTTTAAACAGGAGTGAGCTAATTCTGCCTTCACAAGGGAGGTGACATTGAAGCATGTGGTAGCAGCAGCGACAGCAGCTGTTGCTTAGAGAATAAGGAGGTTTTAGGAGGAGTAGCAAATGCTCCCAAAGCTGTGTACGTTTCCACTGATCATCTGGTGAATATCCCAGGGAGGTGGATTTCAACTTGGTGTAAGAAAATGCTTTCCTCCACAGGGAGCTGTAGGAAGGCAGATCAAAGTCCTCCAGGAGCCTAAGGGGGAAACCCAGCTCCACCCTTGGAAGCTCTGCGTCCTTGGGCATGTCACTTAACCTGCCTAGTGCCTCAGTGACCTCATCTACAAAATTGGCATGATTGTACAATTGTTTTGAGTATTAAATGATATAATGCTTGTAAAATATTTAGCATAATGTAGCAACATGTTAATTAGTGAATCTAGCAAAGGGTGTTTGTTGTACTATTATTGCAACTTTTCTGTTGCTTTAAATTTTTGCAAAATAAAAGGTAAGGGTTGGGGGAAGGGCTGGCAATTCTTGCCTGAACAGAATACTCAGAAACTGATGCCAGTGGTGGCCTCTAGGGAGGGGCTTGGTGGTTGAGACAGGACCTACTTTGAATTTCCATTGTACCCTCTTTTGCTCCTTTTCGATTTGGTATTGTGCACATGCACAACTTGTTTTAAAATAAAAATTTTTTGAAGTCCTACCCATGCCTCAAGGCCACCTCAAAAAAAATGCTTGGCATGTTCTGCTCAGGTCAGTAGACACACCAGCACCTGCCCTGGACAGGTGGGGCCCAAGTCCACAGCTAGGGTGTAAAGAAGAGTCTGATTCAGCCCTTCAGAGGCTGCCGGCCCAGCAGGAGCTCACACTCAAGCCAGCCAAGACAGAAACAAGAGGCAAACAGCTAGTTCCATCTGGGGTGTGGGGGGCCCACATGAGCAGCATGCAGCCCTGTGGGCAGCTTCAGGGAAGGCTCCAAGAGAAGGCAGTGGCTGAATGACCAGCCAGAGAACGTGGAGAGAAGAGCGCTCCACACAGGAGCACAAGAGTGGACTCTCAGACCTTGAAACCAGAGGGTGTGTCAATGAACAGAAGCATTTCACTATTACTGGGTAGTGCAGAGAGGCGGGAGAAAGGAGCCATGCAAGGGATTGGGAAGATATGGGTGGGAGCTCAACCTCTTCAGGGAGAGAAGTGTGGTTGTTGTTAATATTATTTCATCTCCATTTTACAGAAGACACACACGAGGCTCAGGACATAGCAGGAACTTGCCTATGGTCACAATTATGAACCCTATAAGTGAAGATTCAACCCACAGAGGCCAGCACCAGAACTGCCTAGAAAATGGGGACTCATCAATTTTGAGGTTTTTAGATCAAGCACATACATAAGGGCTACTGATGAGGAGACTGAATCAGACGCAGAAGACTGGAAACATGATCGATCAGGAAACTATTATGAAAGTCCACAGAGCAGAGAAGGTAGCAGCCTGAGCTAGGGCAGGGTCAGTGGGAGACGAGGAGAATGAATCTGGAAAATGTCTAGGTGGTGGAGTGCCACCTGAAGGTGGGTTGACCATTTATTGCGCTGCTCTCCAAAGCCCTGAAGACAGGCCTGGGTCCTGGTTGCTGCCCCATCTCCATGCCTGGCTCAGTACCTAGCATAGAGTAGATGCTCAAGAACACTTGACAAGTGAATGGGTGAAAACAGAATCTTCCACGTTGTATTGTGATATTCCCTTCACCAGATTACAAAATCCACGCAGACAGGTCTTATTGCCTTGGGTTCCCTTTCCAAGAGCCTAAAACAGCACTTTGCATGAGGTTCAATCCTCCTTGTAAACATTTGTTGAACTGTACACTTAAGTTTTGTTCACCGTTACTGTGTACATCTCAATGTACATCTCAAATAGACATATAAATAAGCAAGCAAGAAAAGCCTATCAAGTGGGCATATCAGGTGCAGATAAGTCCTGGTCTGTGGCCCTGGCTGCCACCCTGGGAAGCCTTCCCTGCATCCTTTGAAGGAGCAGAGTTTACACACACTCAGCAGCAACCACTATTTTGATCTCCTCACTATGGATTAGTCTTGTCTGCCCTTGAACTTTATATAGGTGGAATCAGCGCTCTGTCTGGCTCTTCTCACTCAGCGGCAGGCCTGTGAAATCCAGGCGTCCACACTGACACTGCGCATATCAGTACTTCATTTCATTTCACTGTTGCCTGTGGTCCCTTGTGTGGATGTACTGCAACTTGTCTGTCCATGTTCCTGTTCGTGGCCATTATGAACAAAGCTGGTACGAACATCTTCGTGTGTGTCATCTGGTGGATGTAGTTGCTTCTATTGGGAATACCCAGGAGGGGCATTGCTGAGTTTTTGGTAAGTGAATGTTTAACTTGATAGGAAACTGCCAAACACTTCCCCACACCTGAGGGCTTGGCTCTCCTGTCTCCCTTTCTCTGCTCATGACTGATAATAGGGTTCATCTGGAGGAATGTGTTAATGCTACAGATTACCAGGGCCCTCCCATGGAATCAGTCTATCTGTTAGAGTGCAGGAATCTGTTTTTTAAATGTGTGCTAGGCAAACTTTGAAAACAATGGATGGAGCCATCATTCTCAAAACTTCCTATTCCAGGTCCCCATTCCCAGGTATTCTGATTTGATTGGGGTCTGTGAAAGCGCCTCAGGGAATTCTAATATCCATGCTGGAGTTCAAACCTCTGCATAAGAGAGGGTGGAAAGGAAGGGCTTCAAGGTCAGGTAGACCTGGGGTCATCCTAGTAATGGTCACATCTCAGGTGGCTATTGCTGCAGAAAACCGTCCACACCCTACCAAAAGTAGTGTAAGCATCATTCACTGTGTCTACTGATTCTGTGGGTGGACTGGGCTCTGCTGAGCAGTTCCACTGGTCTTACTTGTGGGTGGTTCGTGCAAGTGCATCTGGATGGTAGCTGGGGCGGGGTCGTCTGGAGGCTGGGCTGAGACTGGGTCAGCTGGGCCCCTTGACCTCTCCTCGAAGTTTCAGAGCCTCTCCTTACTCTGTGGCCTCCCCTTCTGTTCCACATGAGGTCTCATACATAGCATCTCAGGGTTTCCCAAAGTGTTCCAAAAGGGAGGAAGCAGAAGCTACCCATCCTCTTAAAGATCAGGCCTGGCACTCTACCGCATTCCATTAGTCAGCACAAGGCACAAGCTGTCCCAGACTCCAAGTGGGAGGGATTCCACAGGGGTGTGAATCCCAGGAGACAAGGATCACTGCGGCCATCTCCCACAAATAGTAGCCACTTCATAGGATTATGAGGACTAAAGAAATTAGTATATGTGGTGTGTTTAAGATAGTCCCAAAAACATAGTAAGTGCTGAGTAACTGTCACCATTTATTATTATGCCTATAATCCCTATGCCAGGGGTTGGCAAATTTTTTCTGTAAAGGGCCAAATAGTAAATATTTTAGTCTTTTCAAGCCATTTGGTCTCTGTGACAGCTACTTAGCTCTGACATTGTCACCTGGAAGCATTCATAGATAATACATAAATGAACGAATATCGCTATGTTCCGATAAAACGTAATTTACAATAACAGATGGTGGGCCAGATTAGGCCATCTCTCTTGAATTCCCTCTTTTCCTGTTTCCTGGGCCTCCCCTCCTGGCCAGTCTCTCTGAAAGGTCAGTCTCCCTGTTCTGGTCCAGCCCATCAGCCACCATGTCAGCACTAAGGGTTTATGGTCATTGAGAACTGACAGTGCTGGGCTCTGTGCCAGGTGCTGGGCATCCCTCACATATGAGCTCACTAACCCCCTTTGAAGTCAGCTCTGGCAGTGCCATGTGGTGCCCAATGCAGGTTCTTAATACTCTCCCCCCAAAGCCAACCCAAATGAACATATACTTTAATTAAAATGGTGCAAATGCAGCTTTGAGAAAAACCTCCTAGCCCCTCCCCAATTGCCACCCAAAGATTGGTATTACCCCCAGTTTACAGATGAGGAAACTGAGGCACAGAGAGGGCAAGTACCTTATTCAAGGTCATATAAACAGAAAATGGTAGGACTGGAATTCAGACGTGGGCAGCATTTTCATGAGCACTGCTCTACACAGCCTCCAGCCAAGGGAGCTGCAAACCTGCCCTGATGGGAGTGGGGGGTGGGCCCCACCTTCCCTGAGGCTCAGTTTGCTGGCCCTGGAGAGGAGACTAGAAGATATCTCAGACCCTTTCCAGCTGAGACTCCGTGATGTTTTTGTATAGCAGGCACCAAATAACAGTAGTCTTCAGGTATGTACCAGGAGAGAATGTCATGCATTGGACATAGATAAAGGGCAAGTTAGCCATTCTATTAAAATTTTAAGTATGCAACCCCTTTGACCTAGCAATTCTACTTCTAAAAAGATAGGTTGTACAATTGTTCACACAGCAGAACAAAAGTCACTGTATGAAAAAGACACCTGCACTCGAATGTTTATAGCATCAGAGTTCACAATTGCAAAGTTGTGGAAACAACCAGGTGCCCATCAATACATGAGTGGATTAACAAAATGTGGTATATGTATACCATGGAGTACCATTCAGCTTTAAGAAACAATGGTGATATAGCACCTCGTGTATATTCCTGGATACAGCTGGAACCCATTCTACTAAGTGAAGTGTCTCAAGAATGGAAAAACAAGCACCACATGTACTCACCAGCAAATTGGTATTAACGGATCAACACCTAAGTTGACATATAGGAATAACATTTGTCGGGTGTTGGGCGGGTGGGAGGGGGGAGGAGGGAATGGGTACATACAAACAAAATGAGTGAGATGTGCAATGTTTGGGGGATGGTCACACTTGAGGCTCTGCCTCAAGGGGGGAGGGGGGACATGGGCAACTGTAATATTTGTACCCCCATAATATGCTGAAATAAAAAATAAATAAAAGTGTTCACACAGGTACACAGAGATATATTATGTACAAGGATGTTCACTGCATCATTGTTCTTAATAGCAGAAAATTGGGGACACTCCAGTTGTCCACCATGAGGGGATCAGATGAATTAATTATGGTTCTTTGATACAGGGGAGTACCATGAAGCTGTTAGAGGCTGAAATAGTGTTGAAATGGCCAATTGTCTGCAAAGTATTGTGAAGTTAAGGAGCCAGTGGAAAAATGGTGTATACCATGGAAGCTCATTCCTGTTTTAAGAATACATGTATCTGCAATATATACTGTTAGTATTTACATGGTGAGGTGAGGACACAGAACTGTCCATTGTAATTAACTCTAGGAGGTAAAAGAATGGGGACTTGTGCCTCAGCTCTAGATTTAAATCATGTTTAAAAATTTTTTAAGATGCTTTTGTTTTCTTATTGATATAGAGAAAATCATATAAGGGAGTTCAGTTTCATCCATAAATATTTCAGTATGTGCCTGTAAAAGATAAGAATTATTTTCAGAAAGTAGCCAAAAATACCATTATCACACCTAAAACAACAATAAATCTTTAATATTATTAAATATCCAATAAGTAGTTTCTAGTTATCTCATAAAACCATGAATTATTTTTGTAATAAGGAAAAAAATTGAAAAACAAGAAAAGGTCAATCTTACTAGTAGATTAGTACAACTTTCCTGGAGCTTTGTTCAGTGATACTTATCAAAAGCCTTGAAAATGTACTTATCTTTTGCCCTAACAATCTTGACCCATGAATTTATTCTAAGAAAAAAATTAAAGAGGTACAAAAACATTGTTCACCAGAGTATAGAGTGTCTGTAGAAATTGCTTGAAAAATGTTTGTTGAATTTGAAGTTGAGCTACAGTTGCAGCTTTGTTTGTAAAAGGAAAAACTGAAAGTAACAGAAGTGCATGACTTTAGGGCACAGGCAAAATAAATAAGGGCAGATCCATAACACAGAGTATTGTTCTGTCATTTAAAATCAGGTTCTAATAATACATGTAGATAACTACCCACTCCGAGAGGTGGAGCTTAATTCTCATCCCCTCTTGAGTGTGGAGTGGACTTTATGATTTTTGTCTGAAGCATGGGGTATGGAAAGGGGAACAAGTACTTTTACAATGGAGAAGCCCAGAAGACGCTTCCTTAACATGGCTAGTGGTAAGTCCTGTGGCCATCAGGTACCCCCCAGGTAAGATGTATCACCAGGTACAAGGGCATCTCACCTCTGTGGTTCTTTCCCTAGAAACTGGTAACCCCAGTCTTATCACAGGAAAAACATTAGAAAAACCTAGATGAGGAGCATTCTACAAAATATCTGAGAAGTAACTCTTTGAAACTGTCAAGGTTGTGAGAAACAAGGAAAGACTCAGAAACTGCCAGGGCCCAGAGGAGCCTAAGGAGGTAATGTAGCCTAAATGTCACGCGAGATCCCAGATGGGATCTTGGAACAGAATAAGGGCATTAGTGGAAAAACTGTCGAAATCCTAATAAAGTCTGTGGTTTAGTTAATAGTATTTAACTAATGTTAATTTTTCAGTGTTTACAAATGTTCCAGGGTTATGTAAGACATTAACTGGGGAAGATGGGTGAAGAGTGTACAGGAACTTTTTTGTGCTCTTTGTGACTTTGCTGTAAATCTAAAATCACTCAAAAGTAAAAAAAAAAAATTATTTTAAAAAACCAGGTTGTAGATATTTATTAAGATAGAAATGGATTCATAATATGTTAAAGGGAAATGTCTGTATGGTCTCAGACAGCTTTTGCTGAATGAGGCCATTTTGTGAAAACATTAACAAGGTGTGTGCATGCGTGAATGGGTATATATGCACACATATGTAGGGAACAAGAGTCTGGAAGCATGGATGTCCAGGGTTGCAGACTCAGAATCCTCCAGAGGCCAGGCAGGGGAGGACCACA
Source organism: Cheirogaleus medius (assembly GCA_008086735.1). Classification (NCBI taxonomy): domain Eukaryota; kingdom Metazoa; phylum Chordata; class Mammalia; order Primates; family Cheirogaleidae; genus Cheirogaleus; species Cheirogaleus medius. Next base: position 262,979 of record VBSM01000725.1, read on the forward strand.
GGGACTTTGGTGAACTTGAGTGTTCATGCTCCGAAAATGGGCAACAGCTCCACAGCCCCAGCCAGTGGCTGTCTTGCAGGATTCAGGCCCATTCCTGACGTATCTTCTAATTTTCCAAAAAGAGACAGGAACTCCAGGTTGTTCCACAAATTTTTAGTGCCCACTCAGCTGTGTGGAGGGGGCCTTGGGTGTCACACGGCCAACGAGAAGAAGGCTGAGACCTCAAGAGGCAGGCAACACAGGCCACAGCTGGCCTGTCCCTGCCTCGGCTCCACCATCTGCACCATGCTCGGAGGACAGCCAGCTGGCAAGGGCAGGGAGAGGCTGCTGCTCTTCCGGCCTGCACGCCTGCATGCGGCCAGCCTAGGGGGTGGAGGTTTGCTCAGAGTCCACATGCCTAGGGGCTGACACTTCTGGTTCTCCAGATCACCGTGGGGCTGTGACTGTGTGTGTGTATGTGTGTGTGAGAGAGAGAGAGTTGGATGCTGGCGGCAGTCAGGGTTCGAGTCACTTACAGTCAGTACCAGCTCCTCAATCCCTTGTGCCTGGTTCCTGCAAGTCCCCACAAGAAGCATGTAGGGCCCAAGCACCCTCTGCCACCCCCGGAATCCCAATCACAGGCATGAGAAGGGTGAGGGTGGGTCAGCTGAAGGGTCCAGGCTCAGAGGACCCCAGAGTTGACCCCTGGTTCACACACATTGCAACTGCTGGTCTGCCTTGACCTGGCTCCTGGGAGACCTTTGCCCTTGGCCAGCTGGATAGTTGTTGACTTGGGACACAGCCCCACAGCCCTCCACCACCTCATTGCATCCCACAAATACTTCCTGAATGCCATTTGTTTATAGGAGATGAGCATAGACAACCTGCTTTGATCCCTCCCTAAACACAGGCTCTGGGTACAGGAAGCACGTGTGTCTACCCTTCATATGAGGTGGCTAAGGAGCCGGGGACTGGCACCCAGAAAAGCAAGGGAGCAGCTTAGGCAGAGTAAGGAAGCAGGAAGCCAGGGAGCCTTAGGGCCAAGGGGCCCTTGGAGACTCTCTGATCTACTGCCCTGTTCTACAAGTAAGTACACCGAACCCAGAGAGGGCAAGATCCTGGCTTGAAGCCACACAGCAAGTCACCAGAAGACCCAGCATTCCTTTCAAAAAGCTCCAGAGTTATGACCCACAGGGATCATTCATTCATTCATCCATTCAGCAATTATGTATTAAGTTCCTATCATATGCCAGGCCCCGTTGTAGACCCCAGGATGCAGCAGCAGTCCAGACAGGCACAGTCCTCACCTCATGGAGCTTAGAGTCTAGTCAGAGAGACAGACAATAAGCAAAGGAATAAGATTCTGTCAAACCGTGCTAAGGGCTAGGAAATAAATTGACACCACTTGATATATTGGAGTCGCTCTGTCCGATACAGTGGCCACTAGCCCCATATGGCTATTTAAGTTTCAAGTAATTAAAACTTGAGAAAATCAACAGTTCAGTTCTTCCTGGCAGAAGCCACATTTCAGGGGCTCAGTAGCTGCTTTGGGCTGGTGGCTACTGTGCTGGACGCACAGGGAGAGCATTTCCATCGCAGAAGGTCGGCTGGACAGTGCTGGTCTGGAGAGTGGATAGAGGGCTGGGGCTTGGGTGGCTGGGATGGCGACAGCTGAGCTGTCGTGCTGTGCAGGAGGGGCCACCTGAAGACACACCAGGAGGGCGGCAGGTGCTGTCTTCGAGATGGGGATGCGCTTGGTGTGCTCAAGGGGTAGCAAGGATGGAGTCAGCGAATGGAGAGGGGAGTGAGGTGGGGACGGGGGCCGCTGGTCCCTTGTTAAGTGTTCTGCTGACATGGAGGCATCAAGACGCCACGGGGGTAAGCAGGGGAGTGGCTTGGTTTCAGAATGGGTGGAGAGGCAAGAGTAGAAGGAGGGAGACCCAGTGTCACAGAGAGGAAGGTGACTGAGATTCGGGTGATATTGGGGGTGGGGGGGAGCCATGAGTCACAGCCCAAACCTCAGGGTCCTGGATCAAGCTGCACTTGAAGCTGACTTGTGTGATCCTCAGGCTCTCTCCTTCCTCTTTTTGGTTACCGGGCACTGACTTGAACACCACTTCATTGGTACCCCCAGGTACCCTTCACTAATTGAAAATTGAGGTTGACTGAAAACCCCTGACTGTCCTTCCGTATGGAGCACTCAGACCAGGGCCCAGGCCTCCCTTGGTGCCTGGGTCCAGTTTCTTTTCCATAGCTTCCCCCGTCTCACCATATCTCAGGACTGGTGAGATGGTCGAAACTAGTCACCTTGGGTTCATGGGAAGATGCTTTAGTCCAAGTGATGTTTCACTGATTTACCCCACCAGGATGGTTTTCTCAGAGCCAATGAGGAGGAGGCAGGAGGAGCCAGCTTGCTCTGGGTCCAGGGTGGCACTCAAAAAGAAGGCCCAGCTTCAGCTACAAATGGAGGGACTTTGGTTTGATCTTAGGAAGAACTTCCTCTCTAAAAACAGCTGATTCCATGTTTGTGCATTGCCAGCGGAGGGTCCCCTAGGGCCCTAAGAACAAGGCAGAGAACCGCTCCCTGGGGCAACACTGCAGAGGCCGCTTTGCTCCTCACCCGCTGGAAGCTCATTCCCCTTCAGGGTCTTTGCGCTTGCCCTTCTCTCTGCCTGGAGCGCTCTCCCCCCAGGCCCCCAGGGCTGGCTCCTTCTCTCTCACTCCAAAATCACCTGCTCAGAGGCGATGGGGACTGCCCAATCAGCAGACCTTACTCTCCAAAATGGTCTCGTGTGTCAGCTGCTGTAGATGTCAGCTCCACAAGGACAGGGCAGTTGCCAGTCTTGTGTCCTCTGTCACCCCATGGCTGACACATGGTAGAGGCCCCCAGAAGGCTTCTGGAATGAGTGGGCGGCTCAGATGAACTTGGGCAGAGCCTGCCAGAGCCCAGAGGCCTTAACCACCTCCTCTCTCTGTGCCCTGCCAACAGCTCCTGGAAGAGGGGGCTCGACCAGGACACCTCACTCGCCCAAGGTTGTGCAGGCAGTGTGTGGGGGCCTGGCCTGGAGAGGCCGGGAGGGGCTCAGAGGGGGCAGTGGTGGGCAAGGGCCTGCAGGCATACTGTCTTTCCGTGTGACAGCTCTTCATTCATCCACAGGCTGTGCCTCCCTGTCAAGCCCCACCTGGAGCATTCCACTCGCCTAAGGTCCTCAGTTAAACCGCCACTTGAGGGCACTTGCCTGTGGTGCACAGTGGCAGGCCCTGCAGCCGAGTCACACAGCAAATGAATGAGGCACCCCTGGAAATCGTGTGCATGGTGGAGCCAGCCCTGGGCACACATGTGGCTCCACCCATCACTGGGCAGGATGACCTGCCTCCTGGGTGCACTTGCCACGCCCTGGGCTTACATCAGCTGGGTGGACATGGGCAGCCTCTTTGAAGAATGCGACTCTTTGTTAGCAATGGCCCAGGATTCCTTCCCTACCAGCCCCACCCAGAGGCGGGTCTATCCAAGCTGAGGACTGGGTGAGGTGCCCGAGGAAACCTGACCCCTCCACCTTGCAACCGTCTGAGCAGCTCCAGGAATTAGGATCTGGGTACCCATCACCATCTGACCTTGCAACACATGTGCATGACTTTTATAATGAGAGAGAAATTATAAAATATATATATGTTATAACATATATAATTATATATTTTTTACATATTATAAAAATAACTTCTACAATATTGCCCAATGCCAGGACTATTCTATGCATGATCTGATTTAACCCTTACAATTCTCTGAGGAGGCAGTATTATATTATTATTACTCACATTTTGTAGATGGGGAAACTGAGTCCTGTATAACTTGTCCAAGTTCACAAAAAATCCATCCAGCAGGGAAGCCAGGATTCATACCCAGCATGAGCATGACCATCCTCCTCACTCTTAAGCAGCACCCGATCAGCTTTCTGAGTCCCGGTGGGCACCAGGTCTCACTCTGGAACCCCATGGTAGGGCTGAGAGAACCTGGGACTCAGGGTGAGTTCCAGCCCTGCTCTACCCCTGCTCGTGACCTTGGGGGGATCATTTTGTCTCCCTAGGTCTCAGTTTCCTCGTCTGTAGAGGGAGGAGTACTGATACTCACCCCAAGCCCCAGTGGGCCATTTAATGAAGTCCTAGATATAAACTGTAAAGTGCTGTGCACACATGAAGAGAACCGTTGGCCTGAGAGTCTATTTTGCATGGTGTTATGGGTATGTGATCCTCTCTTCTCCTTGACTGTAAGTTCCTTGTACATAAGAGCCCACATCAAAATCATCTACCCCGCCACAAGGCCTGGTCCAGAATGTGCTCAAAAATCTTTACTGATCTAATGACACAGCATGCCGCGATGGTGAGAGGTCCAGGCTCTGATGGGTACGATCACTTTGGAAACTATTAAAACTAACAGATGTACACTCAGTGACTCAGCATGCCCAGGCATCAACCCAACAGAAATAGGTGCTTACGCCCACCAAAGAGTCACCCAGAAATGTTCACAGTGGCTTTATTTATAGTACCCAAGAACTGGAATAGGGGAGTGGCAAACGAACTGTGTGCGGTGTGTCCACACATGTTCACGCGTGACGTTCAAACGGCTGCTGGTGACGTGCAGCGGGGCTGAAGGTCAGACTCGTGATGTTGAGGGAAAGAAGCAGACCCAAAAGAAAACACCAGTCCGTTAATAAGAAAGTCACGAAGAGACAAAAGACTCTGGGGCTGACAGGACTGGGGCTCCCTCTGGGAGGGTCCTGCACAGGAAGCAGCCGCTGGGCTTCGAGACACGCCCTGCCTCCGTGTGGTGGTGGCCGCGCGAGCATGTGCGTGTGCTAACTGACACTCACACGGCAGTGCCCTTCAGGTTTGTACTCTCTAAGGCAGGGGGCCTCAGACTTTTTAAACAGGGGGCCAGTTCACTGTCCCTCAGACCGTTGGAGGGCCGGACTATAGTTTAAAAAAACTATGAACAAATTCCTGTGCACACTGCACATATCTTATTTTGAAGTAAAAAACAAACGGGCAAAAACACCCGCATGTGGCCCGTGGGCCGTAGTTTGAGGACGCCTGCTAAGCTATGGAAGTCATACGTAGTCTTTTAAAATAAGTCTGGAAAAAAGAAATACAGGCTCTGGAACGTGGTTTAAATCTCTGCTTTTTCTGGGCGGGGTGACCGTGGTTACTCTGCTGCTCCGTTTCGTCGCCTGCACGTAGATGGCAGTACAGCCACTGTAGTGATAATGGGACTGTCAGGACGGGACACGCCACGCACCCAGCACAGCACCTGGCACACAGGAAGTATACAGTAGTTGGTAGCTACTATTGGTAATGAGACATTCGCTCCACAGCCACGCGCTGAGCGCTCCACGCCAGGCCGGGGGAGAAAGCAGGAGACAGACCAGCGCCTCTGCTCGGGGAGCTGACATTCTAGCTCCTGGGTCATTCAACAAACACTCACTGTGGCTTGCCTGGAGTTGCACAGCCAACAAGTGCTTCGGTTGGGATGTGAGCCCAGCTCCTCCACGGAGGGAGCTTGTCTCCTTGGGCCCTGTGCCTGTGGCCTCCAGAGGGACAAGACCGAGATCCCGGAGTTACTCCCCCTGAGGGACGTGGGCGATCGAGCAAACATGCACTTCCTTGCCTCCACAGGTCTCCAGCGGAAGTGAGCGAAGCGAGACCCTCAAGCTGGCATGCATGGTCTTGGCGTTCCTCCCTGCTGTGTACCTCCTCACCCCTGCTGGTGCTTCCTGAGATCATGTCCCCCAAAAGACAGCTTGCCCCCAAATCCTTGGCTCAGGGTCTGCTTTGGCGGGCATCCCCTGAAAAGAGCTGGCATTGCCATGTGTGGCGGAGAGTCCAAGGGGAGAGGATGGCCCTGGCTGGTGGTGTGGGCCCCGCTGCCCTCTTGACAGCTAGGCAGGAAGCCACTCTTCTCAGGAAGGTTCTGCAGAGAGCACGGGGCCTTGCTGTGGCCTCAGCAGTGCCCTGGCTCTCAGGATGCTACCGGCTGCCCTCCCCAGACCTCGGACTCTCAGGACACCTAGAGGAAGAGGTGAGCTTTCAGAAGACCAGGAGACGGGCCCTGAGCCTGGGGAGATGGGGCCCACCCACTGGGGCATGGTGAGCGGAGTCAGGGTTCCCCAGCAGGCCTCGGCCAGAGCTTTCCTGGGGAAGGGGGATGCCTCAGTTCCCCTTGCTGCCTCCGCCTGCCCTGAGCACTCCAGACACGCAGCTCTGGGCCCTCCTGACTGCCTCTGGACTGCAGGCTGAGGTCTCGGGGGCTTGCCACAGACACCCCCTCGGTGCCCAGGCTTTCTGCCTATACTTTGTTCTTGGGGCCTCTGGGGCTTTGGAACTGGGAGGCTGGGCAGGCTTTTCTGGAATTTGGCACTGGGGACCACAGGGCTTGGGGCTGGGCTGGACCTGGAGCTTGGGGATGGGTGGCAGAGACCCTCAGAGGGCAGGAAACGCTGCCAGCCTGGATTCCAACAGCCGCAGATGCTCTCAAGTCTGTCCTTCTGGCCACGAATCCTCCCAGCTGCGTCAACAACCACCACAACAGAACAGTGTCTCTATTTGGAGATGGCTCTTTATAGAGGTGATCAAATTAAAATGAGGTCACACCAGGTTAGGGTGGGGTCTAATCTGGTGTGACTGGTGTCCTCACAAAAAGGAGAAATTGTAACACAGAGAGGGAAGAGGAGGCGACGAGGCGCAGGGAAAAGATGGCCACCGACACGCCAAGGGGAGCCCGGGACACACCTTCCCACACAGCCCTCAGAGGGAACTCCCCCATGACACCCAGATCCTGGACTTACGGCGTCCAGACTGTGAGACAACGACTTTCTGTTGTTAAGTCACCCAGTGCATGGTACTTTGCTACAGCAATCCTAGTAGATGCATGTCTTTATTGAGATATAATTCACACACCAAAAAATCACCTGTTTAAAGTATACAATTCAATGCTTTTAATTCTGTTAACAGAATTGTGCAACTATCACCGTGATCTAAGTTGAGAACATTTTCTTCCCCTCCAAAGGAAACCCTGCGCCTGTGAAGTGGTCGCCCCAGCCCACTCCCCGCGTCTGGACATTCCACATAAACAGCATCAACAGCAGGGCCTTGTGTGTCCAGTTCTTTCCACTTAGCATCACATTTCCAAGGTTCACCCACATTGCAGCATGTCGGGACATCATTCCTTCTCATGGCTGGATATCAGTCCATTGCACTGACATATCACATTTTAAAAAATCTGTTCCTCTGGCCAGGCATGGTGGCTCACACATGTAATCCTAGCACTCTAGGAGGCCGAGGCGGGAGGATTGCTTGAGCTCAGAGTTCGAGACCAGCCTGAGCAAGAGCAAGACCCTGTCTCTACTATAAATAGAAAGAAATTAGCTGGACTACTAAAAATATAGAAAAAAATTAGCCAGGCATGGTGACACATGTCTGTAGTCTCAGCTACTTAGGAGGCTGAGGCAGAAGGCTTGCTTGAGTTTGAGGTTGCTGTGAGCTAGGCTGACGCCACGACACTCTAGCTGGGCCAACAGAGTGAGACTCTGTCTCAAAAAAAAATAATCTGTTTATCAGTTGCTGTATAACACAATTTTGTTCTAAAAAGAGGATCTAAAGCATAGCAAATGTTCACATTTGTTAAGTTCTAGTGGTAAGAACATGATATTTATGTTTCTTTATATTTTTCTGGATGTTTGAAAGGTTTTATAATTTTAATACTAATAAATATATTTTTAAAATATATATTGAAGGAGACAGAGAATGAGTCTCCAGCCATTGAAGGGAGGTAATGAGTTGCTGACGTTCTAAAGGAAAAGATGTGTCTAGGGAAAAAGGAAAAGGATTCCCTAACCCATCTTTTCCACTTCCTATTTCCCCCTGACCTCAAGGCACAGGGACAGGGCCTCTGCTCACCAACCTCAGCCCCTGAGCCCTGCGAGGGCAGGGCCTGTGTCTGTGGCATTCTCACCTTCCCAAGTCAGTGCTCAGGGAAGGTGTGGGGTGTTTCCTGAGAGTGGACGGGGCCGGCCAGAGGCCCCCAGCCATGGCAGCCGTTCCCTTTCCCCACCGTGGGCTCATCCCCGGCCCAATTTGGTGACCTGCCAGGTGCACCGATGGGGAGCTCACTCCCTCATGAGGTGGTCGTCCCACTGCTGGCCACCAGGGAGGCATACCCAGGATCAGGTCCCACTTGAGATATGGTCTGGTGGCATGGCCCAAGGTCAAAGGGCTCAGAGGTCATATACATTTGGGGACCGTGGTGTGTCTAACTGTCACCACAGACGCTGTACCAGGTATCAGCTCTGGGCTTTACATTGTGTTTCATCCTCCCAACAGCTCCGAGAGGAGGACTATACTCACCCCTATTAAGAGTTGGGTCTCAGAGGGACAGAGCACTGGCTGGAGTCCCATGGCCCTGAGCTCATTCTGCACCCCGCACTCTCCTCGTTAACTCCCCCACACAGCAGCAACCAAAGTGTGGGGCTGTGAGGCTTGCCTGTGCCCAGGGACTCCCAAGTGTGCCCGAGTTCTCATGATGCCAACCCGTGGGGGCAGGCTGCAGGGCACATCTTGAGCCAGGCAGCTCTGGGCCTCCTGGACCAGGTGTACAAAAGCTTTTTGGGGCATTTGTGGCCAGGCATCGAAACAAAGGTGTTTATGTTTCCCTAAGCCCATTTGGATTTCATCCTGCTTGCATTTCACAGTAGGGAAATCTATATTTTTCATCCAAGATGATACCTTAACTGGCACTAACCGTGCCGACTAAAAGGCCAGGCTAGGCCCAGAGGACAGGCAGCTCCAGATCCTCGTGTGGGCTGGAGGTGGGGGAGAGGGCTTGGTGATCCCAGCTTCACAACTGGCCATGCCAGCCCTCCACCCTCCTCGCCAAGGCCCACCTGGTTCCAGCTCAGACAGGCTGAGCAGAAAAACAAGTCAGCAGTCCCTCCTGTCCCTCTGTGTGCCTGGGAGCCCCTCCTGCAGGGAGAAGGTACAATAGTGCTTCTCGGGAACTAGCTTCAGAAGAAGCCAAGATGGGGGCGGGCTGGGGGAGGGGCCCCAGGCTCCCATCCTACAAGACTGGCATTCTTTCCTCGAAACCTTGCAAAATCGGACTGTGCAGCTCCCTGCTGTGGCCCGGTGTTTGTGGCATCGCTGAAATGCCAGGAAGGGCTGGCACCCGGCCGCCTTTGGCCCGAACAGTTGCTGCCCCCGCGCCCTCTGCTATGTGGAGCTGGGCGGGTGGGCCCTGGCCCTCCCTCCCACTTCATCTGAGTCTCAAGAATGTTGTCATCTGGCCACCCACAGCCTTATCAGCTCAGCCTTTCTCAGGATTGCTGGGACAAAGGGTGTGGGCGTCCTCAGGACTTCAGGGATTCTGAGAATGTGTCTTTGCATCCTCCCCCTGACACCACTGGCTCTCTGGGCCAAACAGAACCTTTACCCGCCTCCTCACTGAAGGGGAAACTGAAGCCCAGAGGGGACAGGTACTTGCGTGATGTCACGACTGTTTTATTTGTGAGAATTGGACCTCACTTGGAGCCTATTACCATTTCTAGGTCTCCTTTGACAATGTGAAGAAAGTTCTAGACCATAGTTCCAATTCCTACAGGCCAGGCATGTGGCGCTGACAGGAAGGGTGGCCTGGTGGGTATAGGCCCTGTGGAGCCTCGTTCTCAGCTCTGGCTAACTGCGGACCTGCAGGGTACCAGCTCTTCTAGTTTTTCAGAGAAGCCAAAAATCCATCCTTCTGTGGGAAAACTACTGACTTTCAAATGTTGGCAGTGAATTAAAATTTTAAAAATATATATTCTATCAGCCAAATTAAACACTTCTGTCAGGCAGCTGCAGGGGGAGGACCCCCTAGGTTGGGCCCCCAGGAAAGGATGCATGCTGTATCTCAGGCCCAAGGGACCCCAGTCACCACCTCACTGGGGAGATATGTTTTCAGCGAGAGGCACCGATGGAGTTGACAGAGCACTGGGCGAGGAGTCAGCAGGCCAGGGTGGGCCTCCGCCTGCCCAGACCTGCGGGAGGAACTCTGAGGATCACCTCATTCCAGTTCAGGAGCCTGGAGCCCAGCATGGTTAAACAAGCTGTCCAGGCCCGGGAAGTAGGAGCAGGTGAGGACAGAGGGGCGGGTGCCACATCATGCTGGGCCCTGTGTCGTGAGTAAGCAGCAGGGGGCGTGACCCAGCGTCATTCCTTCATTTGCCCCTCCCCGAGGGTCAGGCATGGCCCTGCTCTTCCTGCCCAGGCAGGATGGTGAGCACAATGGACAGCCACCCACACCGGGACCACGCACTGGGAGGCTGGGAACGGGGCGCATCCACGTGGTAAATGCCCCTGGCTCAGTTTCCCTTCTTCCTTCTCTGCCAAGGCTTCTTACTGGCAGACTAGGCGCCGTGCACGGTTCTGAGAAGAGAGCCGTCCAGGAGCAGGTGCAATTCTGGGCCCTGGCACCTCTCACCCATGTGACCTTGGCCACCCCCTTCCCCTCTTTGAGACTCGGTTTCCTCAGGTGAAGTAGGAGACAGCAGGGGTGAGTGGTGAGCGAGGTCACCGATGGAACACCACGCTGGGGCCACCACATGCCCACTTCCCTCCCCAGGTCCCCTGCTGTGAAAATTGTCACTGGCCACTGTTGGTCTACCTTCCTCTGGGTCAGATCCCAAGTCCTGACTGCACAGGGGTCCATTGAAAACACACATCTAGACTGGCCACCTTCTGGCCTAGCCCTGCTCCATGGCTTCTCAATGGCCCCAGCACCACCTTTCGTGGCCCCTGTGGCTTCCTGGCCCCGCCTCTCTCCCCCACTGCCCCCCACTTCGGGCCTCAGAATGCTTACTCTTTCCTGCTTCAGGCCTTCCGCACTTGCTCCCCTCCCCCGTCACGCTGGTCTTTGCAGGCCACTCTTCCGACCCACCTTCTCCACCTACCCCTCAACAGGCCCCTCTGTCCTCGGCCTGCAGAGCTGCCCTCGGCCCTCCCCAGCACCTGCGTGCCTTGAGCTCCTGTCTCCCTGTCTGTCCACTTGCTCCTCAGCCAGCCCCCGACAAAGCTGGAAGCTCCATCTGATCAGGCAGCAGGTCCTCCCTGCCATGCTGTGTCCCCAGCCCCAGCCCGGAGTCTGGCATGCTGGCGTGTTCATCGGCCACAAACAAATTCTGGAATCCCTCTGGGTTCTTAGAAGAGCTGTGGACTCTGTCCTCGGGTGTGGCCTGGGCACATATAAAGTGGGCCCGTCCAGGGAGGGTCCCTGCAGTGGGAAAGCTGCCCCTTCGCCCTCACCTGAAGCCACCTGGCCCTGAGCATGGACTGTGGTCCCTGCAGCCCTGCACCTGGCCGGACAGGTTCCGCAGCCGGCTTGGCAGGATTGTTGTGGACAGCACTCAGCTGCAGAACAGCCTGTCCAAGACCTTTGGCTGGGTTACCTGGGGAAGACCTGAGGGCTCCTGGCCCAGGAGGTCTGGCTGAGCCTCTCTCCGGCCTCAGAGGCCATCCCTCAGGCTCCCTGGCCTTCTCCGCAAGAACCACACCCCAGGGTCCACCTGGCCGTCCCTCCAACAACACCCACCAGGTATCTGCCACGCACACGGGTCCTTTGGGAAGTGAGAGGGTCCAGCCTTTATGGAAGTTAAGGTTCAGGAATATCAGATGACATTGAGTGGCTGAGGCATGCAAGTGGGGGTGCACTTGGGCTCCCTTAGCCTGAGAGGAAAGTCTGGGTGCCGGGAGCTTACATGGGGGACCCAGCAAACACCAGCGGATGAGTGTGGAAGCGACATGGGGAAGAAAGGGAGCAGAGACAGGCTGAGACAGGGAGCAGGCAGTGCTGTGGGCCCTGGGCTTCCTCCGCTGGGGAGGGGGGACACAGAGCAGAACACGGCTCACAGGCTTCCCAGCCCCACTGCCGGCTGGGGCGTTGACCCCAACTCCCATCGGGCATTGGCAGCCATCTGCTCGAGGTTTGAAGGTTATGGGGCTTAGTCTGCAGTTCCTCTTGGGTGCAGCCCCCAGGCAGTCAGAGCTGGGCTGACATCCCTGTGGCGAGGCCTGGAGTGTGGGTGCTGGCATCGCTCCTGTGACAGTCTTTAAGGCTCTTTTCACAGCTGTCCGAGGAGCGTCCACTTCTACGATAAGCCACATCTCTCCCCTAGCGCCACAACACAAGCACTTAAAACTTCAGGGACAGGAAATTCTTCCCAAGTACACTCAAAATAAAAGCCAGCCTCTCCCTCACGCAGCCTGCCGTGCCCTGTGACTAGGATCCCACCCTCGCTCAGCCTCACCCTGCCCGGCTTTCCACATGCATGCTGTCTGTTCCAGCCAGCCTGGCTTCCAGCAGCTCCTGGAACTCAGCAGCTCCCTCCAGCTGCAAGGCCTCTCCTAGACCACTCCCTGCCTGGAACCCTCTTTGCCCTGTTGCATTTCTACCAAGTCTTGGTCAGAGGCGGGTCTCCCTGACTGATACCCTCCACACTGGGACCCTCTCCCTGGGCCTCCCCACTTCCTGCAGAGCAGTCATGGCTGTATTTGCCTGTGGGGTCGAGCCCTGCCTGCTGGCTGTGGCATTTGGCCACTGACGAATGTTTGCTGAAAGGATGGCGGGGCACTCTGCAGCAATCCAGAACAGGGTCCTAGGCTGCATGTGTCCCTAAAGCAGTGTGTGACCTGAGACAGACTCTCCTCTGCCTCTCCTCCATCCACTGTGGCAGCTGGCCCCCAGGCACCCTGAGGGCCCAGCTGGCTCTGACCTTTGAGATTCTGGGACATAATCATCAAGGGAGACCCACAGCTCACACCCCCAGGGCTGGAGCCCAAACAAGCTCTTAGACCAATCGGTGTCATCACCTTCCAAGCAAAGAAAGCAGGAGCCCTGGTCTAGACACGAGGACAGGGCAGAGGAGGCTGCAATGCCCTGATCTGAGCTGTCTAGTAAGGGTCACTAGTTGTCTGGACCTGGAAGTTGAGGGAGCTGTGGAGAAAGCAGGGAGTCTCAGCTAGAAGACGGGGACAACAAAACAGACCCTTCTCCTTGGAACCTTCAGCTGGTGAGGGAAAGTGTACACATCAGGGCTCTCTAAACCACTGAAATCAACTCTGGCTAAGTCCAGCTAAAATGAAACAAGCAAGAAACGTGTTGGTAGAATATAGGTTAGCTCACAGAATCAAAAAAAATAAATAAATAAACCAGATGTTGCAAAGGACTGGCTTAGACATGAGATTTAGGTAACAGAATTATTGGGCAGTCCTTGGGAGGAATGAATTTTCTCTGCTTCCACGTTAAGTCACTCTACTCAAGATTCAAATTTCCTTAATATGTAAAGAGTTCCTACAAGTCAAATAAAATTGCAATATAAAAACGAGCACAGACTTGACAAGATAGTTCACAGAATGGGAGATACAAATGGTCTTAAACTTAAAAAAGACGTTTACTCTTATTTATAATGAGAGAAGTGCAAATTGAAACTACAGTTCAAGACCATTTTTACCTATCAGATTGGCAATGGTCCAACACTGTGACAACACTGCGTCGGCGTGGGTGTGAGAGATAAGTTCTCTTACACATTACTAGTGGGAGTGTAAACTGGTACAGCCACTATCACATTTTTTAAAAATACACGTGCCTTTTGACCTAAAAACTTACTCCTAGGAATTCATCCCAGAGGCTGGTGAGCACCATATTAATTTGTCCGTTCCATGAACACTGCAACTATTAAAAAGAATGAGGCAGCTTTACACACTCCAGCTTGGAATCATCTTCTAAACTGTTGCGTGAAAAGAGCAAGGCTCAAGGACAAAGCGTTAACTGCGTCCATGTTTGTTAAAGCCTCAGTTTCTTGTCTCTTTATGCAGAATTCTCACTTTTGTCCTGTGACGGCTCCTGTCCATTCTTGGCCAGATCCTGTGCACCCCTGCCCTTACCTGAATGTGCCTTTGCTTCCAACTGTCCACATCTCTGACTCTTCGGAGGAGGGCTGTCCCCAGGCTACTGGAGCTCCTTTGCCCCTTCCTGCAGAGGGCTGGAAGTGTGCCCCTTCCGCAGGCTGCTGATGACTGTCAGGTGGGGTGTGAAAGCCGCACGCTGAGCTCAGGCTGGGAAACTGAGAAGTGACCTTCATGCCACAGACCCCTGAGGGAGCACGCCTGAGCATCTGCCTCTGTCGGGCTTTGCTGGGGTCACAGCCCTGTGCTGCTGTCCCCTTTTCTGTCTGCCACCCTCCATGCCCTTACCGCTCTGTCCTGGGCGCATGTCCTTAATAAGTTGCTGCCATAACAGGGTCTGCTTCTGGGGAATGTGACCAGGACACTTCCTCTCTTACGCTGTTCCTTACTTCTTGCAGGGAGGTTGTGAGCATTTGTAGGTGCGCGATATGACAGAGGTATTGTGGTTATTCCCATTTTGCAGGTGAGGGAACCTAGAGCTAAAGGACTTGTCCTAGGTCCCAGTTAGAAAGTGGCAAGTGGCTTTTAAGCCAATGCCAAACTCACATCCACTATTATATTGAAAGTAATGTGGAGTGGGAAAGCTCGTATGCAAAGATAATCTGCATTTTCAAAGTAGGCCAAATAGGGAAGATTATTTTTCCGAAAGATTCTCTTCTGTGGTCTTCCCTGCATAGACACACATTCCCACTTTCAGGTGCAAATCCTAGGACTAGAAATGGGACATTCAAGGCAGGCAGAACTCCTGGGAACAGCACATTTGCAGAGATGGGAAGGGAACTTGCCACTGGTTTTGGTTTTTTCACCTCTGTGGGCAAGGCCTGCCCTGTTCCACATCCCAGGCCCACCGCAGTGAGTTCCGCTCCTCGGACTTGAGATTTGGGAACTCGGTCAGGCACTGGAAACGTGGTAGATTGGCAGCACACTTGCATTCTGTGCTGGAGAGACTGTGCATTTCAACTCTTGCTCCTTGCTACCCTCTCTGTGCCACCCAGAACTGCAGGACCCCACCCCGGCCCTGAATCTCCATATCATGACGCCAGGCAGGTGACTCAGCTGGTGGGAGGAAGGAGGGTTCCCAGAAGCCAGCCCCCACTGGATGGTGAGAAACAACTTACCTCTATAAGGAAGTGCCTGTGACCCACCTTCTAATAAACCCTAGCCTGACTCACCTCCCCAAAGTGTGGCAGAGGGAAGACACCCCACAGAGAGGGGTGGTCTGAATGCACCATGGTTAAATATTTCACTTGTGCAAAGTTTTACACAAGCATGGCACCTGTGACTCATGACTAGAGGTCCTGCCAGGCTCAGGGCCTTGGAAGGGACTGAGGGCTCCTGAGGCTTAGGCCCCAGCAGTGCTGTGGTGAACCTGCCTCTGCATGGAAGATCGGCGGGGGGTCAGAACCCCATAGCACCTGCGGAGGCGCAGGCTCTTTGTCTGTCCCTCCCTGCTCTGGCCACACTAACCAGGAAGCAGAACCTCTATCCATTCACAGGATCAGCGCCCAGGAAGGGCCCTGGCTGAGTGCCCTGCCAGAGAGGACCCTCACACTGGACGACTGACCACTTGGTGCCCTTTTGTCTACGAAATGGGGCTGGAATTTGAGACCCGCCAAAGACCAGGCAGGAAAAACAAAGGCTACCTCAGAGAAAGCTGAGGACAGAGGGAGATGCTAAGAAAGTGAAAGAGATGTAGTTGTGTCTTATAGGGGCCCTGAGGGGATGAGAGACAGTCACCCTGAATTTTGACCCTCCTTTCTCCTTGAAGCCTGGCCAGCCTGGTGGCTCCTGGGAGTAATCTGGGTTCCTCCTGTCCTGAGTGTCCCTATGACAAGCCCCAGGTGATAAGAACCCTGAGCTCACCTGCACTGCTGCTTGTAACCGGTGGCCCCAGCTCCCACATGAAATCTAACACGGCCTCTCACGCTGTCCACCTGCTTTCACTGCTTGTCAACATCCAACATTCAGTCCCAGATCCTACAGGTCCGTCAGGGGCTCCTGGCCGCATCTGCTGATGATATTAATAAGGACCACTCACGAGTTTTCTCGTTTTTCACTGTAGTTAAGATGATTTAAATAACGTGCAGTTTGCCCAAAACCGTGCAGTCCCTGGCGTATGTCTCAGAGATTTCTATGCGGTACGAAAGGTGTTAGCAGCACTGGACATGAGCCGCGGTGGCCGTCGGGGAGCAGCGACTGCATGTGGAGCCCTCTGCGGAGGGCACGGGTGGGTCATCTAGCTCTGTTCTCGGGACAGCCCCATTTCCAGATGAGTAAATGAAGGCTCAGAAAGGAGAATATGCTCATCCAGGGTCACAAGGAGGTGGTGAGGCTGGGACTTGAACCCCAGCCTGTTGGACTCCACACTTCCTCTGCCTCATTCTGGCTTCAAGGGCTGGCAGGGAGGGCCTGGGCTGGCTACAGGCCTCGCCTCCCTAGCACCACCACACCCAAGTGTTCACAGCTTCCTCCTCCTCCATTCTGCTCTTTTCTTGTCCCGAAGCTCCCACCTTCACTGGCTGGATCCTTTCAGGAGCGCAGAGCAGAGGAGGGAGAGGCCCACCCAAGGAGAATGTGCGGAGTGAAGGGCTGTGCAGAGGACCCCAGGCCCAGGCCCACCTGCAGAGCAGCTCCCTGCAAATTGAGCATCTGTGTGCCCAAAAGTGACATGGGGGTTCAGGGAAGGGACTGAGGGAGGAAGGAAGGGGTCATTCTTCCCCAAAGGGGCGCCGGCCCTCAGTTTATGTCTACAGAGGTCAATCTCAAAGTGCCAGGTGCAACGCCCTCCTCCAGACTCGGGGCTGTCCTCAGAGCAGCCAAGAGGCTCAGCCTGTCCATCCCCACCATAGGCAGGTGGCCTGGGCAGCCACCTCATAGAATTCCTAAGCATCAAATAGGAATATAAAAACAACTTGTGTTCTCTATAGACATTCTAAAAACAGAAGAATACAACAGAAAGATAAAATACCCAACACTTAGAAATAACCACTTTCCCCCCAACATTTTATTTTATTTATTTATTTATTTTTATTTTTATTATTTTTTTAAGACAGAGTCGCACTCTGTTGCCTGGGCTAGAGTGCTGTGGCATCAGCCTAGCTCACAACAACCTCAAACTCCTGGGCTCAAGCAATCCTCCTGCCTCAGCCTCCGGAGTAGCTGGGACTACAGGCATGCGCCACCACACCCAGCTAATTTTTTCTATATATGTTTAGTTGGCCAGCTAATTTCTTTCTGTTTTTTTGGTAGAGACGGGGTCTCACTCTTGCTCAGGCTTGTCTCAAACTCCTGAGCTCAAATGATCTGCCCACTTCGGCCTCCCAGAGTGCTAGGATTACAGGTGTGAGCCACCGCACCTGGTCCCCTCAACATTTTATAATGACACATTTCAAACACCTGGAGCAGTTGAAAGACTCCTGCAAAGAACTGCCCTGTGCTACTGTCCAGATTCTCCAGCTCTCATGCTTTCTCTACTTGCACGCTCAGAACTCCGTCATCCATGCAGGCCTCTATTCATCCACCACTTTATCTCACTTTTTGATGAATTTCAAGGAAAGTTGAAGGCAGAATTATGCACTCCCTAACCACTTTAGCATGAATATTATTAGTTATAATGATATAATAATTTTTAAAAAAAACTTTTGTGATGGAAAAATTCAAATGCATGAAGGTGGAGAGAGCAGGGTGCCCGTACCCTAGCTACATCCACTGCCCACGTTTTCCAATATTGTTTCATCTATTCCCTAGTTTTTTTTAAATGAAAAAAATTGCTACCTTTATAAATGGAAGTATTAATTTAAATCGTGAAAGTAATACATACACTTGCAACCGTTATCATGATAATTGATTTGGGCATTCAGTGGATGCTAAACTCTGAGTAAAAGTGTGATAGGGGACAGGCAATTCACACAGAAATGTCACTCAGATGTGTCTCTCACAATGGGAATGCTTACCTTCACAACGCAGACCTGGCTAGCACCACTCAGCCAGGAGATTAAAGTGAACCTCACCAACGCTGGGACAGTCCAACTCTGTGTGGGATTTGATAAAATGCACCGAGGACTCAGCCTCACTTCCATGATAGTCCAAAAACACAGAGAGTGAATCTGATCATGAGAAAACATTGGACAAGCCCAACGTGAGGGGCATTCTACAGAACTATCTGTCCTTTTCAAAAATTCAAGATCACTAAAAAGAAAGAAAGGTGGAGAACTCTTCCAGATAAAGAACAGGAAGATACAGGACAGGTAAAGGCCATGTGCCACCTTTGTTTGGATCATGGATCAGGAAAAGAAAATGCTATAAAGAGCATTGTTATGACATTTGTCAAAATTTGAATACGGACGGTATACTAGATGGATCTATGCTAAAGTTCTGAATTTCGTCATTGTACTGTGGTTACAAGAATGTCCTTGAGAATGCTTATACACCATTCGTGGGAATGTAAACTAGTACAACCTCCATGGAAAACAGTATGGGGATTCCTCAAAGAACTAAAAGTAGACCTGCCATTCGATCCAGCAGTCCCACTGCTGGGTATCTACCCAAAGGAAAATAAGTCATTTTACAAAAAAGACACCTGCACCCAAATGTTTATCACAGCACAATTCACAATTGCAAAGATGAGCCCATCAACTGAGAGATGGATAAAGAAACTGTGGTATATATACCATGTGGTACTACTCAAACATAAAAAAGAATGAAATAGTGTCTTTTGCAGCAACGTGGATAGAACTGGAGAGCATTATCCTAGGTGCAGAATCGCATGAAAGGAAAAACAAACACCACATGTTCTCACTTATAAGTAGGAGGTAAATGAGGGGTACATGTGGTCACAAGGTGGTATAATGGACATTGAAAACTAAGAAGGGCGGAGATTGGGGGGAGAAGAATAAAAATTACCTATCAGGTGAAATGTGCACTATTCTGGTGAAGAGTACACTAAAAGCCCTGACTTCAGGCCTTTTCATCCATGTAACAAAAAACACTTGTGCTCCCCAAACCCATTGAAATTAAAAAAAGAAAATAAATTGGAAAAAGTGGACAAAACTAGAAGCAGAGCTATTTTTTGAGCTAAAAGGTAATGCTCTAATAGGATGTCAACAATGACCTTTCTAATATTAAAAATATAATAATAATAAGAAGAATGTCCTTGATCTTAGGAGACCACACTGAAGTAATCAGGGCTAAAGGTCTGCAATTGGTCTACTCTCAAATGGCTCAGAAAATCAATCTCATATACATATATATGTTATATTATTATATGTAGACATATAATAATAATATATAATGTATAATATGCAATATTAGTATGTATATAAAATTACAAAGAGTGAGGCAGAAAATAAATGTGATAAAAAGTTAACAATGGATAACTATAGGAGAAAGGTATAAGGCAGGTTTTTTTTATTCTTGCAAATTTTGTGTAGGTTTTAAATTATTCCAGAATAGAAAATATAAAAATAATCCCCGTACCTGCCTGAAAGATTTCATCTGTTCATGGGGCAGGAGCAGGTGGCAAGTCTCTCGACTGACCCCCACCCCAGGCACTCAGCCCACTTCGGGAAGCAGCGGACGGCCAGCCACCCTCAGGACACACAGAGTTTTATATCCTGTCTTTTTCGTGTAGCGTTATATCATGTGCATTTGCCAGTGTTTTAAATATTCCCTCAAACAATCATTTTTTATGGCTCCTTACTATTCTGCCTGTGCTTTCTTCAGCGACTCTGCTTTGCTGGGTCTGTGCACTCTCCCGCTTTTTGCCATCGCAGACAACGCTGCCAGGAGAGGTTTGTACCTTTCCTGGTGCCGCGCCTCTGAGCAGGCTCTTCGGGAAGAGTCTGAGGGGGGAGGACAGGGCAAAGACTGCTGGCCTTTAAAGGTGTTTGGTGGGTCCTGCTAGGCTGCATCCCAGCATTCCAGAAAGTTGGTACCACAGACTCACCTGCTCCATGGCCCCCTGGCCAACCCAGCATCTGTATAAATAAAAATTAAAACATCTGCCAATCAAGATGCACCAATGGCTCTCATTGCTCTCTGTGGTTACTGACGTACCCATTTTTGCTTCTTTCCCTTCTGTGCGTGGTCTAGGACTGTGCACTTCCCCAGGACCGCGGCGGTGGTGCTCTTGTCCAGCGGCGGCAGTGAGGGTTGGGGCGGGTGAAGGCCTGCGGAGCGTGCTGGAGCAGCACAGGAAAACACCCAGCGCTGCCGCTGCGGCGCTGCTGACGGGCCAGATTCCAGTTCTGCCCTTGCTGTGTGCCCCTCAGCTAGGCCACGTAGTTTCCTCCTCTGTAACAGGGGCACCTTCTCCCAGGTGGCAAGAAGAGTTATTGCATGTAAAGTACCTAGACCAGCATCCCATCCAAACTCGGGACTCAACAAATGCTACTATTAAATATTGTTTATGTATTAAGGAAAGCAGCCATGGGGGGTGGGGTCCCACCAGCCCTCCTGCCCAGCCGGCCCTGCTCAAGCGCTGGCGTGCAGCCGGTGCTCCCTGAGCACCGTCGAGGAAGAAATGTCTCGCACTTGAAAACATTCTTAGAGCCAAAAAGATAGGCCTGGCTGGCCCCAGACCAAACCCCAAATTTGTCCCAAGGAAGATTTCGCAACTTCCTTTGAGAGATGCCTCCCAGTGTCACCCAGCTTGGGTCAGGAAGTCCTTCTGTAGAGCTAAACCCTTCCTGCTCACCTTCCTCACACTCAGGAGAGGAGGCAGGGACTGTACCCCCAAGAGGCCCTGGAAGGTGGGGACAGCTAGGAGTCTCACCTCAGAGCCCAGAAGAGGTCCCAAGAGGGTGAGGCTGTGCCCCAAGTAGCTTCAGCCCACGCCCTGTTTCCATTTTCCTTTCCCTTCCTGTGACTCAGCAGGGGAGGGACCCCTGTGCCACGCCCCTGCTTGGATTCCTGGGACACGCGGCTCCCTCGAGTCTGTGGAGGAACTGGGAACAGCCTGAGCCAGAAGTGGGTGTTCAAGCTGGGCTGAGTCACCCCTCAAAATTACGACTGGTGAGGGCTTGAGGAGGGCACCCCCTTCCTGACAGCCTGGCTGGAGTGGGTCACTTTTCCACCTCTGGGAGAGTGGCCTGGAGCTTGCATGGCACCTCAGCCCAGCCTCTGCCACTGACCTGCACTGTCCCCCGCATCACCTGCCTGCACGGTGACCCTCCTTCTGGCATTTAGACAGCTCCACCTGCTGCCTCTCACAAGACTCTGCCGTCCTGCCTCAAACACCAGCCAGCTGCGCGGCTCTTTAGGAGTCTTTCCCGTGTCTGAAACCGTGCTGGGAGGATGCCGTGCCCTTGCCGCAGTGGCCATCGCGGCCCGTCATGGGAAAAGCATTTCTTCCGCCACCGCTACATGCGGCGCGGGATTCCCGGGCCTTGTCCCCGCCCCACAGAGCCGGTGCCGACAGGCGCCCTCAAGCCGCAAGCACGGCTCCGGTTCCCAGCGCGGGGCGCCGCGCCTCAGGTGCTCTGAATCACCTACCTGGAGCTCCGGCCTGGCCGGGCCCCAGGGGCTGAGACGACAGACCCCTGGCTGAGCCGGAAGAGCAGCTCCCTCAAGTGGGAGGGACCTGCCTCTGCTGGCACTCAGGCTCCGAGTACCTGCGGACCGGAGCAGCCTGCCCTGCCGGCCAGGCCGCGTGGGCGGAGCCAAACTGCTCGCCCTCGGAGAGCTTAGAAGCCAGGGTCAAAAGGCATGGGAAAGGGTCAGACACTCAGGAGAAACAAGCGCTAATGTCCACCAAAAGAAAGCTTATGGCATTCTGTAAAAACTGGAAACAAGCAAGTGTTCTCCAACATTGTGGCACAGCCACATCATGGAATACTATATGGCAACGAAAAAGACCAAACTACTCCTACGAGCAACGACCAGGATATGTCACAGACTAAGTTGGACAAGAGAATCCAGACACAGAAGAGCACATACAGCATGGTTCTGTTTATATGGAGTTCAAAACCAGCCAAAATTAACAGTGATGAAGTCAGGGCAGTGGTTTCCTTGGCGAGGGGCATGGGGAGGAGCCACAAGGGAGCTTTCCAGGGTGCTGGAAATGTCCTAAATCTCCATCTAAGGAGTGGACACGTTAGTAAAAAGGCATTGAATTGTACACCTCGGTGTGTGCACTTTGCTGTAAATTTTGCCTCAATTTAAAAAAGAAGAGAAGGGAAGAAGAACCCGTGGGGAGACCAGCTGGAGTCCGCTGCTGCCATTCTTGGGCGTTTCCTGTGCGCCTTAGGAGTGCTGGCTCATTCGGTCCTCCTAGCAGATCCAGAACTATCTATGTCAGTAAGCAGATTGCTGGCTCTACCCACAGTTTCTGAGTCAGGAGGTCTGGAATTAGCATTTCCAAGTTCACAGGCCATGCTGAGTTTGCTGACCCAGGAGTGTGCTTTAGAATAAAAGGTAGGATGTGCTACTGGCTGCAGCAAGGGCTGTGGGATCCCTCCAAGCTGTGAGGAAATGACCTCGAAGGATCAATAAGCTCTGAAAATGCCAAATAAGCAGAAACTGGTGATTCCAGGGAGGGAGGCAGGAAAATGAGATGAATAGCGTTCCCATCCTCAGGAGTGCAGGGTGGGTGGAAGAAATGTCTTAGTCTGTTTTGTGTGGCCACCACAGCACACCTGAGACTGGGTAATTTATAATGAACAGAATGTATTTGGCTCATGGTCTGGAGGCTGGGAAGTCCAAGAGCTTGATGCCGGCATCTGCTCACATCTGGTGAGGGCCTCCATGCTGTGCCATACCACAGCAGAGAGCAAGAGGGTGAGGGAGACTGAACTCGCAGCCTCAAGCCCTTCACAGTCGGCATGAATGCATTCATGAGGGTGGCGCCCTCAGGACCGAAACCCTCAGGTGAGGCCCCACTTCCCCATACTGTTGCCTTAGGGATTAAGTATCCAATACATGCCTTTTTGGAGACACATTCAAACCATAGCATGAGAACATTTCAAAGCTTGAAAATAGGAGGAAAGTCATGAACACTCTGGAAAAATGCCACACACCCACTGGGAGTTTATGCTCCAAAGTCAGGAGGTGAAGCAAAAGCCACCTGTGGTCATTTACCTGTGACAACCCTATAAATGACCTTGGAAGGGTTGAGTAGCCCAGCTCCATACTGGAGGGCTGGAGCAGGTGTTTACCTCATAGGTCAAGCACCAGGTGAAGTCATCTGTGTGCACTGAGTGGTCACATTGGATGGCCATCCTGGACAAAGAGCACTCAAGCTCTTCCCTGTGACACACAAGAGCTGGGGGGCTGGGCAGAGGCACAGGGCATCTGAGTCTAATGTGGGGAGCAGACTTGGGGGTAGGGCTGGGGGGCTGCACCTGTTGGTAGGTAAGAGGATGACTCGTCAGGGAGCTACCCCGAGCTACCTTCCCTGCAGGTCTTGTGGGCTCCCTGGCACTTGTCCCGCTGCCTTTTCAGCTTTGTCCTATAGCATCATGTCAAGATGCCACGCTAAAAAGCAGTTAAAAAGTCATTGTGGGCCGGGCACGGTGGCTCATTCCTGTAATCCTAGCACTCTGGGAGGCCGAGGCAGGTGGACCGTTTGAGCTCAGGAGTTCAAGACCAGCCTGAGCAAGAGAGAGATCCCATTTCTACTAAAAATATAGAAAGAAATTAGCTGGACAACTAAAAATATATATATATAAAATTAGCCAGGCATGGTGGCACATGCCTGTAGTCCCAGCTACTCGGGAGGCTGAGACAGAAGGATGGCTTGAGCCCAGGAGTTGGAGGTTGCTGTGAGCGAGGCTGACGCCACGGCACTCTAGCCCGGGCAACAGAGCAAGACTCTGTCTCAAAAAAAAAAAAAAAAAAAAGTCATTGTGTAGAATTACCACAAGATTCAACAATTCCACTTCTGGGAATGTACCCAAGATAATTGGAATCCAGTTCTCAAAGAGATATTTTTGCACCCACGTTCACAGCAGCATTATTTACAGCAGCCAAAAGGTGGAAGCAACCTCAGTGTCCATTGCAGATGGATGGCTGAACGAAATGGGGTCTAGCCATACAATGGAATATTATTTAGTCTTAAAAAGAAAGAAAATTCTGACACATGCTGTAGCATGGATAAACTTGAGGACATTATGTTATGTGAAATAAGCCAATCACAAAAAGACAGATGCTGTGTGACGTGAGGTGCTTAGAGTAGTCACATCCATAGAGACATAAAGTCACATGAAGGGTGCCAGCGTCTGGGGGAAAGGGAGGGCAGTTAATGTTTACTGGGTGCAGAGTTTTAGTTTGGGAAGATGAAAAAGTTCTAGATGAGCGTGGTGTAATCGCTGCACAGCAATGTGAGTGTGCTTAGTGTCGATGAACTGCACACTTAAAAATGGTTAAGATGGTACATTTCATGTGGACAAAAAGAGCAGGATCCTTGCATTTAGGATCCAGGTCCAGCTGCATGCGACAACAGTGGCTGACACAAGGTGCAGATTCGCTTCTCCAGCACACGGTCCGGAGGGGCAGGGCAGGGCTGTTGTGGAGACTCAGCTCCCAGGGACCCAGGCTCCTCTTTGCACTCTGCCATCCCTAGGATGTCCCTCTCATCCATGTGGCTCAAGACAGCTCACCACCATGTCCAAGTCCCAAGCAGCAGGGTGAAGAAAGGACGGAAGAAGCGGTATACCTCCTCCCTTTAAGCTACTGCCTTCAGGGCCTCTGTTCTAGAAGGGAAATGCAGCTGCTGCTTGGTTCATCGCCTGTCCCCTGTATCCCTCAGCAAGATGTCAGCTGCCATTCATCTCGCTGCGGCTGCCATGGAGGAGTGCTGTTCAGACCACACGCAAGGAGTGCAGTCAGCTGACGGCCTGCGCTACGTGAGCTCCTCTACCACGGCTGAGTCCTCCTGCCCATGGTGGGCGTCCAACACGCAGCCTTTGTTCTGCGGCTCCCCAGGGGCTGGCCGAGGCTCTCCAGCAGCACTGCGGGCTGCAGCTCCCTGCCCAGCCTGGCCCAGCACCCTTTCGGGGTCAGTCCTTGGTGGGCTTGAGGCTCACCTCACCAGCTCCTGCCTCCTCATGCCTCCGCCCTCGCAGCTCATCCCCCCAACACATCTCTTGCATTTCTAGCTCCATCTGATCATCTGCCTCCCAGAGGACCCAAACTAATGCCTTTGCTGGAGGCTGTATCCTAGCACTAGCAGAGTCCTAGAACATACTAGGTGCTCAACAAAATGTCCCACATGAACCAGCAAAACACAGTGGGCACTCAGTGAATGTGTGTTGAACTGAGCGATCCCAAAGCAGCTGGGAGACAGCCGTCACCGGTTCCCCTGAGAGGCGCTCCCCCTGCCCCACCCCGTGTCAGCCGGGGCCTCTGCCAAGGCAAACAGGAATGGAGAGTTAGCGCCAGACTGGCTCCAGCCGCAGGGGCCCCTTGCTCAACACAGTCCCTTCCTGCCACCTGCAGGGTGGGGTCTTCCCGAGCCCAGAGAGGGCACAAAAGGAAACATCTGCTCTGGGCCATGCAGGCCACCCTGGCATGGGCACCCTGAGAGCCTGGTCCCGGGAGCCAGGAATGACAAGGTGGCTGCCAGGACCAGGATGCTGGCCCAGGCAGGGCGTGACTCTCTGGCTTCCTGGGCAGGAGGCTGATTGGGCTAAATGGAGTTTGCAGACGGTGACCCCCTTTTCCCCTGTGATGCCTCCATCTGAGGAGATAGTTTTGAGGTCGTTCATTTCCGTACTTCCCCTGCTGCCAGCTTAGAGGCCAAGGGAGAAGTGCCCCAATGGCCTGTTTGTTTGTAAAAGAATAACAGAGTCCATTGCAGGACTTGCATCACGTGCTTCTCTGGACTCAGAGTCTGTGATGCGGAGTGGCAGGTTTGGCCTTTAGGCTGACGTGCTGCAGGCGGTGTCACGGGTGGCGGACGGCCCAGCAGGGAGCTGCAAATGGCTCGGGCCACAGGGAGGGACATGGGGAAGTTTGGCCTGAGAAAGCAAGAAGGAGACATCAGCAGGAACAGACCTGGGGAAAGGCCATGGATGATTCTGGATCACTCCAGAATCATCTGGATCTCTCCAGAATCATCTGGATGACTGGACGATCCCTTCTGGTAGAAACAATGACCTCGAATCCTGGGTCCAAGCTTGGCCGTGTCTTGGCCTGGCCAGGGATGGTGGCAGCACTGGCCACACCTAGGAAGGGCATCGGCATCAGGCCAGGGTGTGCCCAGGCTCCACACCTGAGGCTCCTGAAGAAGGAAAGAGAGAGGTGGCTAGGGCGGGACAGGTGTCGGTGGTACAGTGCAGGTGGGGTTTAGGACGGGTCTTGAGCAAGGCGAAGGCTGGGAGCTTGCGCTCTCAGGGGTCGGAGCAGGAGGATGGCCACGTGGTCTCAACACAGGGCCCGGGAGAGTGGCACAGAGGGAGAGTCCGATCTGGAGAGAGCGGCAAGCCGGTCTGCAAAGAGAGGCCGAGGAGTTGAAAAGCGGGGAATTTCTAGCGCAAAACCAGAAATGCCAAAGGAAAAGAATGACGACTCAGATGACAGGGACAGGGAAAAGTTCCCAATGCCAATCACAAAACAAAACAAACAAGTCCCCACCAACAGGGTCAACAGTGAAATGATTAGCTGGGGAAAAATATTTGTCGCCTTCAGTGCATGGCAGACAGAGAGTTAAAATCCATTATGCGAAAACACCCTACAAATCCATAAGAAAAAACCTCAATCAAATAGCAACTTGGAGAAAGACACAAAGAGGCATGAGCAGTGGAAGACGAGCCAGCAGCTGTCAGACTCACAGTGCACGAACCCTGGATCACAGAGGACAGACGCTGCTCTCTGCCCATCGGGTCGGCACAGAGTCAAGCTGGTACTGCCAG
The DNA here is from genome assembly GCA_008086735.1 of Cheirogaleus medius. Taxonomy (NCBI): domain Eukaryota; kingdom Metazoa; phylum Chordata; class Mammalia; order Primates; family Cheirogaleidae; genus Cheirogaleus; species Cheirogaleus medius. The sequence continues at coordinate 289,789 of VBSM01000725.1, forward strand.
GGACTTGGGCCAAGAGGCCTCTGGGTGAAGGTGTAAATTGGGCCTGTCTGTCAGCTGGTGGGGTGGTCGCATGTGCTTTCCCTTTGATCCAAGAATCCCACTGTGAGGAATATTTGTTCAGGTGCGAGAAGACACAGGCATAAAGTTTTTCATCTCAGTTTTGTGTGTGATGGTGAAAAATTGGTAACAATTCAAATTTCTATCAAAAGGAGAATCATTATAGCATGTTCACAATGTGGAAAACCACATGGCAGCTACAAACATGAGGTAGGTAGAGCTACGTGGCCTTCGTGGAAACAGGCTGTTGAATGAAAACATGAAAATGCAGAGTATGACGCCATTTATGTATTTAAAAACAGAAAACAATTCTATACATTTTCTATGAAAGTAAGTGTTTAGGAAAAGATGTGCAAATGCACATATCAGAAAGATGACCGTGGTGAAGGGAGGAGATGCAGAGCCTCCATGTATAGTCGGTCAGGTTGTGCCCTGCATAAGTTGCCCAACCATAGGGGAAATGGCGTCTGTCCAGCCCATTCTCCAAGCCAGGTGCCTGCAGAACTGAGTTCACCCAGAACGGGAGCATTTTTCTGATTCTTCCAAAGGTTCCATATGGATGGCTTTGTCCTGGGAAGAGAACCACAACTTGGGAGTCAGGGATGTTAGTGGGATAATCAGTCATGCTTGCATTTTTTTTTTGAAACAGAGTCTCACTCGCTCTGTCACCCAGGCTGGAGTGCAGTGGTGCAATCACAGCTCACTGTAACCTCAAACACTGTAACTCAAGCAATCCTCCCACCTCAGCCACCTAAGTAGCTGGGACTATAGACATGTGCCACCACACCTGGCTGATTAAAAAAAATTTTTTTTTGAGATGGGGTCTTGCCATGCTGACCAGGCTGGTTTCCAACTCCTGGCTCCAAATGATCCTCCTGGCTCAGCCTCCCAAACTGCTGGGATTACAGGAATGAGCCACTGTGCCTGGCCTGAATTTTTTTTAAGAAGAAAAATATGTATGAAGCACTTTTATAATCTCACACACGCACACCCAAATGCTTTTTCAGTATGGGCTTTGGAGTCACACAGACCTGAGTTAACTTTGGCTCCGTGGTTTACCAGCTGTGTGGCTGGGAGCAAGTCACGCTCCCTCTGTGAGCCTCAGTCTCCACACCTGTCGTGTGGAGTAGGGTGGGTGTTTGCATTTTTGCTCACTTGGCATCCAACAGAACCTGAGTTTTCCTGGGAAGCCACCACACCGCCCTCAGCCCTTACTGCCCGTGGGGCTGACTTCAGCCCCATTCAGGTATGAGCATGTGATGGAGACCTAGACAGGCAGGTAACACCCCCGAGCCTCGGTGATTGGTTCAAGAAAGGACACATGGCCACATTTGGACCAAGAAGCTCCACTTCTGTGACTTCTGCCGGAACAGCAAGAGCAGCACTCTTTCCACAAGGTTGCGGGTGCAGGGAGGATGTGATGGACCGCCATGTGGCGATGTCTGAGCACCTGGAAAAGCTGAGGGAAGGCAGGGAGGAGGGGATGGCCAATGACACCACCTGGGGGCCTGTGTCCAGCCGGCCTGCTTTCCTGTGAACTGGCTGAGGCAAACGCCTTTGGTCCCTTGCCGTGTCCCTTTGGTCTTCACAGAAGTCGCCTGTAGAACTCACTGGCAGGACCTGCACTGTGCCACAGTTAGCGCCCCCAGAGTGACCCTCAGCCAGTGAGCAACTGCATTGGCCGGTGATATCTGCCCGGCCTCCTTGGAGCCAGGTACAGGTCCACGGGCTGCCGGAGCTCCCCAGCAGGATGGAGACGCCGGCACCCACAGGGGTCGCCCACACAGATAAACCCTGACTGGTTTTCTTCCTGCCCCTCTCTTGCTTCCCCACACCCACCTAGTGTTTTCTGGGACCAATTTCCAAATACGTGATTTTGGAGGGGAACCCAAGCTAAGATACTGAACCAAGAAATCTCTCTATGTAAGCAAATTCGAGTTAGTTTTCTCACTTGCAACCAAGAGGGCCTCGACTAACACTGTGGTTCTGGCAATAACAACTAGCTTCTGGAATTATGTCAAGACCACCTGCCACGTGGGAAACACTTCCCCCACGCCGGGGGCACCGCAGACGCTCCCTGTGGCTTCCCAGGCCCTGGCTTCTCTCTGAGTCTGCAAAATATGACACACAGACAAGCCGAGCCTCTCAAGTGGAAGGCTGGGAACAGCCTCCTGCGGTGGCTTGGTGGGGCTGTTAGGCCTCCTGGCTAGACATACGCCACAGACAATGGCCATTCTTGGGCGTAAGTCCCCTTTTTGAAGCCGACTCACCTGCTGAGGAGCACCCAGCCCTTGCCATCGGCGGGTCGACACTGACCACAGCACCACTTATGGAGATCCCAGTATGTGCCTAGCCCCTCTAGGAATGGTGTTCCGTGATCTGCCAGAATGAGGGGACTTCCTCTGGGTGCCATCACTACTGATTCTTCTGAATACAAATTTTACTGACATTTAAGACACACACAGAAATGTGCACAAATCCTCATTATTCGGCCCAGCAAATCTCACAAAGTGAGCACACTTATATGATTACCACCCAGAAAAGGGACAGAACACCACCAGCACCACCCTCACCTCCCGTCTGTGGCCTTTGCTGAGGGTGACTGCTATGCAGATGTCCCGCCCACAGCTGAGCTTTGGCTGGTTTTGAACTTTATGTGAAAGAAGTCACACAGCAGACACTGTGGCGCCTGCCTGCTTCTGCCTGCCGGGCCTGCGAGAGGTGTGTGCTGCGTGCGCAGCAGGGCCGGCCCGTGTGCCCGCTAGACAGTGAACCTTTGGGGACACACTGCACGTGGGCACTTGGTTTTGTTTTTCTGCTGTTGTGAACAGTGCCACTTTGGCACTTTGATTCTTTTTATTGTACTTAGATGGAGATTTTGGAGCCCCATTGGGAGAGACTGGACAGGTGTTTTGCCCTCCTTTCTCCCGATTCTGTGCAGCACTGGGAAGTCCCCGGGTGTTACCCGCCCCACCCTGGCCTTCTGCCCAGAGGTGGAATTCACCAATTGTCTTAAGCAGGCCTGGACCCCAGAGCACAGTGGCTTCCTCAGTGACGTAAAGGGACCCCTTGCCATCAAATCTCTGTGAGTAGGACCGGGTGACCCTGTTGGGGGAGGGGCTTGGAAGACAGAGTCCTATTATTTTTCACTTAGGAACAAAATTGTAGACCTGTGGTGACATCCATATCAGTTAGGAATTGTATCCAGCTGCAAGTTGCAGAGATCCAGAAAATAGTGGCTTAGATAGAGTAGAGGTTTATTCTCACAGGTCAGAGAAGTCAGGGACTCCCAGGACAGGTACAGTAGCTCTAGACAGTCTTCAGGAACCCATAATTCCTCTGTCTTTCTGCTCTATCATATCTTTTTTTATCCTCAAGATAGATCACAAAATGGCCACTGGAGTGTCAATCATCACATATGCGTTCCAGGCAGGAAGACAGAAGAAGACTAAAAAGGCACATGCTAAGACTTTTGGTTTTTTTCCCAAATACATTCTAGCTTTTTGGGGGCTACTTGAAAGTCCTGTCCAACAACTTCTGATTGTAGCTCATCGGTCATCTTTATTTGCCAAGGAAGCTGGAATATGAAGTCTTTTAGCTTCTTACCTGGCCACCTTGAATAAAATCAGAGTTCTATGAAAGAAGGGGAGAATGAATGTTGGGCAGGCAATGACTACACTCTTGCTCAGCATCCAGTCCCAGTTTTCTTCTACCTTATTTAGGATACTGAGGGACAAGGAACTCTCTAATGTTAGCAGTTGCTAAAAGCAAGGAAGCGTGATTTCTGAAACAAAGTGCTCTGCACAGGGCTTTGCTAACGCTGCTGGTTCTTCTCCATTCTAGATGGGAGGCCCTTCCATTAGAGTAAGTAAGAAGTGAACACTACAGCCTATTACTCTCTTTTGCTCTCCAACATAAGGAAAGGTTACATTACCCAATAACGTATGGTGGTCTCAAGCTCTGTGTGTGTGTGTGTGTGGGGGGATTGATGCATGAGTCTTTCACATCCCTGAGAGGTCAGATAGGGAAACTGAAGCTTGAGGAAGGAAAGTGATTTGTACAAGTGACAGAGCTGGGATTCTAACCCACACCTTCATGTCCCCAAAGACCCAGGTTACAGCTAAAGTTTACATTCGTTCCTGTGTATTCAATAAACCACCAGGCATTTGCTAAGTGCCTACTGTATACAAAACTCTGGGCCCCCCAGCTGTCCAGATGGGAGACTGCCAATCCAGTGTGCTCCTGGGGGTGGTCATCTTGCAGGGGAGCCTCAGACTCATCTGCTCGCTTTGCCTCTGCAGATGTCGCCAGGAAACAGGCCATCTAAGGCAAATCAAAGTGGTCAGCTGTGTAAACTCAGGGCCTCCACTTCCTCGTGTGTACAGTGAGAAGAGACATCACAGAGAGTGGCGGGTGTTCTGGGAGCTGTGAGAGCAGTGGCTGGCACGCCGTGAGTACTCCCTCGTGTTGGTGACGGCTGCTGGAGGGGTCGACAGGGCTGTCCAGAGGCGGAGGCCTTTCCCTCCTGCCCAGGGCATGCTCGCAATAAATCACCTCTGTCCCAGCTGCCCGCTTGGGTCCTGCTGCCTCAGAGCTTTGCTCTCCTGCCCCACAGCCACTGAATCTGCCTGCACACGCCTATGGCAGATGGCTTTGTTCTGCCTGCATGTTAATAAAGATAAAGAATAAATCATAATGAGTTTATTAAATAAAATATATAATATTTATAAATATACATATAATGAATTAATATGAATAATGGTATGATAATAAACAAATACTGTCAGGTAGCATTTCTTGAGTGCTCAAGATATGCTTGACTCTGTGCTGAAGAAGCACTCTCCATGGATTCTCCCATTTTATCCACACCTGTGGGAGGGTACGCCACCATCTGCCTCCCAGACCAGGGCCTGCGGCCCAGGGAGGCCCCCTGCTGCTCTCAGCAGAGCTCCCCGCCATGCTCTTTAGCTGCCTCTCCCGAGACCCCAGCTGCACAGCTGGGGGGCCTCCCAAGTTGGCATCTCTGCCCCGTGTCTGAAAGCCGTCCCAAGGCCTGGGACTCTCGCTGTGAGCTCAGGTGTCCCCAGCCGGTGGCCTGGGGACTCACGGGGCCTTCTGAGCCCTGTGCTGCAGGTGGGCGGGCACAGGAAAGGGCACACTGGGGGTCTGGCTGTGTGATTTTGGAACATGCAAGTCACTTTCTGGACATGTTTCCTTCCCACTGTCAAAGGGAGCAGAGACTCCCTTCCCAGGGGCCATCTTCCTCAGCCCCCATGCATGCTGGGGCCCCGTGCCCGCCCAGAGCTCCTGTGAGCCCCGAGTGCTGCAGGGCCCGACCCCAATAGCTAGCCTGGGCCCAGCACAGAGAAGGGGCTGAGGAGGACTGTCGGCAAAGGAACGGGCGAACCCGCAAACGCCAGCGAATACTCCGTTCCGCAGGAGGCCTCGCCTTCTCTGTGCCAAGGGACAAGCTGTTCTCGGGTGTTTGCTTCCAAGTATTCTGAGCAATGTCCAGCCGAAAGGAGACGGCCAGCAGCCATGGGGAAGAGCGGCCTGGCTGCTCTGCACCAGGCCTCACATTGGCACGTAGGCCGGGGCACGAGGGCTCTGCAGGCGGCCTCCTACAACCAGGGGCGCTCATCAGGCTCCGGGAATCGCTGCGGGACTCTTCCCCTCTGGCTGCTTCCTGCCTGCTGGACACCACTGGGCATGGCCCAGAGCTGCCCACAGCCAGCAGTGCCTCTTCACCTTCGGTGGGCCCTCGAGGGAAGCCAAGCAGGTGTACCTGTGCATGGTGTGTGAGTGTATGTAGGTGCACTTGTCTGTGGGCTGTGTTTGTGTGCAGGTGTACCTGTGTGTTGTGTGTGTGTATGTAGGTGTACCTGTGTGTGGGCTGTGTTTGTGTACAGGTGTACCTGTGTGTGGTGTGTGTGTATGTAGGTGTACCTGTGTGTGGGCTGTGTTTGTGTGCAGGTGTACCTGTGCGTGGTGTGTGTGTGTATGTAGGTGTACCTTTGTGTGGTCTGTGTCTGTGTGCAGGTGTACCTGTGCATGGTGTGTGTGTGTATGTAGGTGTACTTTTTTGTGGGTTGTGTTTGTGTGCAGGTGTACCTGTGTGTGGTGTGTGTATCTATGTTGTGTAACTTTGTGTGGACTGTGTTTGTGTGCAGGTGTACCTGTGCGTGGGTTGTTTGTGTGCTGGTGTACCTTTGCATGGGGTGTGTTTTGGGCCTCCTTGGCTGCACATGTGGCTTCCGTGCAGGGTCTCAGATAGCTGTGCTGGGGAGTAGGGAGCGAAAGGAGCAGGTTGTCCGCTGGGCTGCGGGAACAGCCCCCGAGCAGAGGGAACAGCAGCAGCAAAAGCCCCAAGCAAGACTTGTCTTACGGGTGAGGACCTGCAATTGTTCCCCAGCAGGGACGGGCAGAGTCGGGGCAGAGGAGGGGCAGAGGCGGCCCAGCGCGCTCGTGGGCTGTGACTCTGCGTGAAGTGTGTGCCTTTCAGCACAATGGATCCCTAAACACTGTCAAAAGGTGCCGGGAGCTTAGGGTGGACAGATGGCTTTGGGTTTGGGGCACAGAGGGGCGCCGAGGTGGGGGCGGGGGGCACTCAGAGAGGGAAGCTGGGCCTGCATCGAGCAGGGTGCCTGTGAGCAGAGTTTCCCACCCGTGGGCACCGGAGTGAGGTCGGGCATCCACAAGGTGAGACGCGGCTCAGCACCTGCGACAGAACCTTCTGTGCTGGCTGCAATCGGCCTGTGGCCACGCGTCCTGGGCGGCAGCCACCAGCAGCAAGTGCATGGGTGAGAAGCTGGAATGTGTACTTCGTGGAGCTGGAAAGCAGTTTTTAATTTTACTAAATTTAAATTTAAATCGCCACAAGAGACTGGTGGCCACCACATTGGAGAACGCGAGTCCAGGTGGCCATCTCTTCTGCGCGCACACAAATAGTTCCGGCCGCTGATGTTTCTTCCAACACGTCCTCAACCGTGGGTGCCTACCAGGGGCTGCCAGGGCTGAGCCAGGCCCTAGCTGCCTGGCCCCGTCTCATCCTGAGGGAACAGTCCATGCGTCTCTCCATTCCACTGGGAACATCATTTCCTGTTTGCACGAGAGTCTCAGTCTTTGCCTGCCCGGCTATGGCTGCCGGACATCTGCCCCCCTCTTGCTAGGAGTGGACGGTGCAGGTCAGAGCAGACCCCCAGCTGCAGCAGAGGGGCTCTGGGGAGGGATTCCACCGGCCTTGCCCACCAGACGCGGGCAGTACTCAGGTTGCTAATTTGAACCCAAGTAGTGAAGTTTCTCTGTCTCTCTGTCTCTCTCTCTCTCAATTTCGATTTTCAAAAACAAAACCTTTCCATGACACAAAGTTCTCAGAGCCAGTGTGGTCTCCCTTGTGTTTCTTGTAAAACAGATAAATGCATTTTGCTCATGGTTCCACGAAGTCTCGTAACTATCCCCGGTTGGAGCTGTCCAGTTTTGAAGTGGGTGGCCCGACATCTCTGTTGCAGGGCTGTCCTGTGTACCCTAGGATGTTTGGTAGCGTCCTCGGCCTCCACATGGGCCAGTAGCAGCCCAACCCCCGCCCCGCCACTGGGACAACTGCAAATGTCCCCCGACATTGCCACATCACTCCTCACGGTGAGGGCAGATCACGTTGGTTGAGAACCACAGGTGTAGAGAAAAGTGGCAGGGGATGAGAAGAAACCACAGAAGTCACCCCTCTTGGAGGTGAAGGCACAGAGACTCTGGCCCCACAACACAAGCGTTTCCCTGGACAGCGGTGCGTGTGGGGGTGTCTGGGCCTCAGGTGCAAATCCCGTTCCTCATGTATTTATTGTCCTGAGGGCTGGGTACTGGGGCTGTGGCGATGGATAAACAGACAAGCTCATTACTTCATTAGATAAATATAAATACGTATATGTTGAGCCCCTGCTCTGTGGCAGGCACCATTCTAGGCACAGCAGGAAGCAAGACAGACGCGCTTGAGTGCGTGTTTCTCTGTGTGTACACAGCTAATAAATCAATGAATAAAGAAACAAGGTAATTTCAGAAAATCACAAGTGGTCTGCAGATGACAGAGAAGAGCATTGAATTGGGGCTGGGTGGGGAAGTTCTGTCTCAGGCAGGGAAGACCTCCTGGAGGAGATAATATTTGAGTTGCTACTTGAAAAGATGACAGCCATGGAATAACCTAGGTAAGAGCATTCCAGGCCAAGGGAACGGCAAGTGCAAAAGCCCTGGGGCAGGAAAGTGTTTGAGGTCCAGTGTGGCTGTCTTGAGTGGGGGACTGAGGCAGGTACAGGATCAGGAGTCAGACCACGGCTTCTGTAGGTGTCACCATTGCAGGTTTCGTGACACAGGAAGAGGCGTTCCTTTCCTGGGGCTGCTATAACCAATGACCACAAACTGGGCAGCTTAAAACAACGGGAATTAATTCTCTCCTAGTTCTGGGGATCAGAAGACCTAAATCAGTATCACTGGGCCAAAATCAAGGTGTCAGCAGGGCCACACTCCTGCCAGAGGCCCTGGGGGCTGCCGGCCTTCATTAGCTTACTGCCAAGTCACTGGTCTCTTCCTTCTTGGTAACACTGTCTTCTCTTCTGCCTGTCAAGAAGTCCCCCTCTGCCTCCCCTTGTAAGAATAGATGTGGCCGGGTGTGGTGGCTCACGCCTGTAATTCCAGCACTTTGGGAGGCCGAGATGGGAGGATTGCTTGAGCTCAAGACCAGTCTGAGCAACATACCAAGACTCCAACTCTGTAAAGAAAAGACAAAAACAAAAAAGCTAATCACCCCATCTCAGTACCCTTCACTTAATCGCATCTACAAAGATCATCTCTCCTGTAGAAGAGAACACTCGTAGTTTCCAGGAACCAGCACCTGATACCTTGGGGGCCACTGCACAGCCTCCTACAGAAGCCAGTAAAAGGTTCTGAGCAGGAAATGGCATGGTCAAATAAAGGAATTTTCTAAATGATTCCTCTCTGCTGTGGGGAGAATGGATGCTGTGAAGAAGACAGTGGGAGGCTGGTTTTGGAGGCGTTGTTCCTGGGAAGACACCAGGGGGCGTCGGGGCGCCGTGGTGGATGTGACTGCGCAGTGGCCAGGCTGGGTCAAAAGGAATTAAGAAAGAGATGAAGGCCATGTAAGAGCTGGGTTTTAAGATGAGCAATAGTCTCTGAGGCAGAGGACGACCGAAGTGGAGGGAACGCACACAAGCGGAGGGTGGGAAGAGAAGGAAGGGTTTGGGGGACAGGCAGATGATGGCAAAGTGGCCAGGGAGGCTGGGGCAGAAAGGGATGTTAATCCCACGCATCTTTCCTGTAAGCACTGGCACTGACATCTGGGAGCCCATCCCCTTTCCCCAGGACTTGAATGATGGTGGTCACCACTGGCCCCAGAGGAGCCATGACTCAAGACTGGCCAGTCAACCTGCTGTGGCTCCGACAGCCGCCCTGGGCCCAGGATGGGCACATGACCTGAGCCAGGCCAGTCAGAGACCCCATCTGCAGGACTCGATGGGCTCTCAGGGAGGCCAGCCCTCTGTTTACCTGGGCTCCTGGGGACATGGGAGATGGCCTGAGATCTCCAGGTAGACCAGGATCCAGCCATCCTGAAGTCAGCCCTACTCCCAACAAAAAATTAGTTCCCTATAGGTTTAAGCCAGTTCGGGATGAGCTTTCCAGTCTCTGAAGGCCATGAGGAAGGGCTCAGTTGACATCTATCACCCGAGTAAATCCTCAAAACAGCCCTGCGGCGTAGGAGGCTGGAAATTATTACTCTTGCTTTTCCAAAAATGGTTTTTAAATTTGTCTTGTTTTAAAGTCTAACAGAAGCAAAGTGATTTTCCTTGTTACCATATTTGTATAAAGAAAAACAGCTACCACACCCTAAAAAATGAAGTTGTTTGCTTGATACGAGACACGCCACACCTCCAGGAACCAGACTGCCTTTAGGCGCTTGGAGACTTTGTGTAAGTCTTGGAATCTAGAGCAGGGAAGAAGAGTGTGAGTGCCCAGCATTGGCACAGCACTGGCCCACTTACTCTTTGCGGGGTTGGCATCATGAACCTGTTTTACAGATGAGAACACTGAGGCTGGGGGGAACAGCGTGATTCCTCAGAGATCTTGCAGCAAGTAGGCAGGGGATCCAGGATTTGAACCCAAATCCTCTGGCTCCACCCTGGGGCTCTTCCTCACATGCCCTGTGTCCTCGCTGCAGAGGATGGCTAAGCCCATTCTGTCACCTCCCGCTTGACCTTAGCTCCTCTGGAGATGACCGCTACCATGTCACAGGTGGAGCAAGGGGACTGTGGTTGGTGACTCCCACATTTCCCCAGACGTCCCACGTGTTGCCCCTCACTGTCCTCGCCCACACTAACCCCTGGCCTGGGCTGTCACTACCTCCTGCTCTCCACTAGTGAGCTCTCACTAGTCGACACCCTTCCTTCTCTGTCCAGGAAGAAGAACCCAGACCAGGTCAGCAAAGACAAGGCAGCTCTTGCCCAGCTCCCTGGGATGCTCGCGATGGGCCTCGGGCTGCCAAGTAAGCAGTCCTGCTGACTGAGGCCACTATACTGTGAGGAAGCCAAACTTGCCCATGAGGGGAGGCAGAGATGCACGTGCTAACCACGGTGGAGTAGGTGTCACTCGCTTGGCCTGCCGCCGCGCCTCAGGAATGTGAGACGCGCCATCAGACTCCATCCAACCCAGGCAGCCCTCTGAGGACCCCTGATGAGATGGCAGCTGGTCCCAGGACGTCCTCACCTCTAGTTCTCGCTGCACACGGTGGCTGGAAACATGTCTGGCCTGCCCTGTGGACAGAATGAGCCTTCAGTGCAGGCGAGAGTGCAGAAAGGCGGGGAGGCGCTTGCTCATCTCTTGCTGCATAACTGACCGCCCTAAGGGTTCCTTGCTCGCAAGTTGTGTGTCAGCAGCTTAGGCAGGACTCGGCAGAGCCAGTCTCTGCTCCACCAGGCATGGGCTAGGTTGGTTTGGTGGCAAGAGGCCTCACTCACGTGCCTGGTACCTCGGTTGGGATGGTTCAAAAAGGGGCTGGCAGGGATGACTGGGCTTTCCCGTCTCCTGGTGCAGACTGAGCTGCCTCATATATCTGGACCGTGTTCATATGACAGCTGGGTTCCCCTATGCAAAGGCAGAAGCTATAAGACCTCTTGCGCCCCAGGGTAGGAAGACATAGAACATCACTTCTGCATGTCGTGTGGGTTAAAGCCACAGGGCCACATACATTCCAAGGAAGGAAAGCAGACTCCCCTCCTGACAGGGAGAGTGGCATTAGACCAGAGGGGTAGGGACACCTCTGCAGGTCACCTGCATCTAAAGGAGGCCTTAGAGGGAGCCACCGGCCTTCCATGACAGAGTGTGGTAATTGTGAGCGCGCTTTCGATAAATGTCCTAGTTCTCTTCCTCTAAGGGACTTAGTAGGAGAAAGCACTTCCCTGTCCTTTGGGGCGAAGATATGGCCATGTGACCTGCTCTGTCCAGCGCAGTGGAGCGGAAGGGACCTGTGCCATTTCTGGGCAGAAGCTGTTAAGAGCTAGTGGTGAGTCACCCCATCATTTCTCCTCCCTCAGCAATTCTGGAGACACAGAAATGGGGTGTAATAGGCTAACTGTGTCCCTTTCGGATTTCGTATGTTGAAATCCTAACTTCTAGTACCTCAGAGTGGGACCATATTGGAGGTGGGGTCTCTAAAGATGTAATTAAGGTGAAATGAGACCATATGGGTGGGCCCTAACCCAATCGTCCCCCTGTCCTTGTAAGAAGAGATTAGGTCACAGACAGGCACAGACAGAAAACCACGAGAAGAAGGTGGCCGCTTACAAGCCAAGGAACAAGGCCTTAGTGGGAACCTGTGGCTTCGGGGCCACATGTAGCCTTCAGATCTGTGAGTACAGCCTTTTAACTGAATCTGAACTTCACAAAACGAGTCCTTTTAATAAAGGGATGTGTTCTGTGAAGTTTGGATTCGGTTGAGGGGCTGCACTGGGGACCCGGAGGCCACGTGTGTCCGTGAGGCCGCAGGCCACCCCCCCCCACAGAAGAAGCCAACCCTGCTGACACCTCGACTGTGGACTTCCTCCAGAACTGTGAGAAAAAATTGCTGTTGTTTAAGTCCCCAGTCTGTGATATTTTGTTATGGTGGCTCTAGAAAACCCATACAGACTTCAGAACCAGGCAGTGGGGGCTGCTGTAACCAGCATCTAAAAGCATGGACGTGGCTTTGGAACTGGGCTAGGTAGAGGCTGGAAGGGTTTGGAGATATCTACTAGAAAAGGCCTAGATTGGCCTTTTCATTTATCTTTTGGTCAAAAAATTTTAGTTGTGTTTTCAAAGAGTTCTGGAAAAATAATCACATAAGGAATAGAAATAGGAACGTTAAAATCTGGTTTGAATATCAGCCCTGTAGATTTGCTGAGAAGTTGAAGAAATCTTGATTAGAGTGCTGAATTGCATTAAATAGGGCAGGGGGCATAAAGTGGCTGTTTTTGTGTTTTTTACTTTTGGCTTGGGGTCTTTGGTGGTCACTGTTGTCCTAAGTAAGTCGAAAACCCAACAGGGCAGACAACGTTAAATTTTAAGGCTTGAAAATAATCTTCTCTGACTCCTTGTCCCAGCTTCTGTGCATGCTGGGTGGGGGCTGGGCTCCAGACTCCAGGCGGCCCCAGCATGGCGCTGTTGGCGCAGCCCATGCCGAGCGCTCACACACTGGGGTTGGGAGCCTGAGGCCCCAGGGAGGAGTTGCACGCTGATGGCTCTGCCGTTCTGGAGTCTTGAGGATGGCGTTGTCCCTGTGGCTCCGTTGGGTATTGCCCTGGTGGGGATTTTCTGCAGTGACCCTGCCCATGTGGCAGTTTTCTGCCTGGCCTCCGATCCTCTCTGGGACATCTGTTGACATTTGGTAGAGGCAGCCATGCTCCGTAGCTCCTACACTCTGCACGCCTGAAGAATTGGCACCATGTGGACGCTGCCAAGATTTCCCACCTGTGTCATCTGGAGGGGCAGCCATTGCAGCCCACATTGCACCTGGCCCGCTAGAGCCACACCTGGTGCAACCAAGGAGTGGGGCACCAGGTGTGGGGACCAGAGACTTAAAGTGGTGCTGGGCAGTGAGCCCCAAGACACTTAGGGTACTCATGGGTACCCTAGGCCCCTCCTCTGAAACTGCAGGGCCCTCAAGGCCCCAGAACTCTGGGCCTGTGGAGAGTGGCAGCCCCAGCCACTCTGAAATGCCTTCGGGTCACTCTTCAGTTGTCCTGACGAATAGCACAGGTCTGATCCTTGCAGATCTCCCTATCCACACCCTTTGTGTTCTCTCCCCAGCATGCTTTCTCATTTGTTGTGATATAGACAGGCTGAGAAGGCTGAAAATCCTACAACTCTTTAAGTTCTGCTTCCATTTTCATTATAAATTGTCCTTAAATCATTCCTCTCTTCTTGCATTTTATTATAAACATTCAAGAGAATCAAGCTGCTCCTTCAACACTTGCTTAAATGTTTCTTCCAACAAATACCCAATTTAATTTCATCACTCACAAGCTCTGCCTTCCACAAAACACTAGGACAGGCAAATGATTCAGCCAAGTTCTTTGCCACTTTATAACAAGCATCATCTTTCCTCCAGTGTCCAATAACATGCTCCTCATTTCCATCTAAGACCTCATCAGAATGACCTTTCCCATCCACGTTTCTGCCAGCATTCAGTTCATGACCACTTAAGTAATCTCCAAAAGACTGAGGCACTCAGAAGCTCTACTCTTCTCCTGAGGCCTTGCCAGACTTGCCCTTGCTAGTCTGTTCACAGAAACGTAAGCTGTTTCTAGCCTGCTGCTCCAATTCTTCCAGCCTCTGCACATTACCCAGTTCCAAAGCTGCTTTCATATTTTTAGGTATTTGTTATAGCAGCATCCTACTTCTTGGTACCAATTTTTTAGTCTGTTCAGGCTGCTATGACAAAAGACCTTAGACTGGGTAATTTATAAACAACACACATTTCTTGTTCACAGTTCTGGAGGCTGTGAAGTCCAAGATAAAGTTGCCAGCACATTTGGTGTCTGGCAAGGGGTCACTCTTTCCTTCATAGATGGCGCCTTCTGGCTGCATCCTCACGTGTCAGAAGGCACAAACACACTCCCCCAAACCACTTTCATAAGGTCATTAATCCCATTCGTCAGGGTGGAGCCCTCATGACCTAATCACCACCTAAAAGCTCCATCTCTTAATACTACAACATTGGGGATTAGGTTTCAACATATGAATTTTGGGGGAACACAAAACACTCAGACCATCGCAATCATCTTAGAAATATACATATATCATCATGAACAGAATATTGGTGGAAATATGAACATTAAGGGTGTTTGCAGTTATAATGCAATTCCATATGAGTTTGGGGGTGGGCTTTCGTGTTTCTAAAAAAAATGTCATTGGGATTTTGATGGAGATTATATTGAATCTGTAGATCACTTTGGATAGTATTGGCATCTTAACAACATTGTCTTCTAATCTGTGAATATGAGATGTTTCCACTTATGATGTCTTTTTAAATTTCTTTCACCAATATTTTATAGTTTTTATCAAACAAGTCTTTCACCTCCTTGGTTAAGTTAATTCCTAAATACTTTCTTCTTTTTAATGCTATTGTAAGTAAAATTGCTTTTGTAATTTCCTTTCCAGGTTGTTCATTGTATAGGAGTGCAACTGATTTTTTGTGTGTTAATTTTGTATTCTGCTCCTTTGATAAATTCGTTTATTAGTTCTAACAGTTTTTAGTGGAATCACCAGGGTTTTTTACATACAAGATCATATCTTCTTTGAACAGAGATAATTTTACTTCTTCCTTTTCAGTTCAGATCCCTTTTATTTCCTTTTCTTACCTAGCTTCTCTGCTAGCACTTCCAGCACTCTGCTAAATAGAAGTGGCTAAAGCAATACTCCTTGTTTTGTTCCTGACTATAGAAGAAAAGCTTTCAGTCATTCACCATTGAGCATGAGGTTTGCTGTGAGTTTTCCATATGTGGTTTTTATTTTGTTGAGGTAGTTTCCTTCTATTCCTGGTTTGTTGAGTGTTTTCATCATGAAAAGGTGTTGAATTTTATCAAATGCTTTTTCTGCATCAATTCAGATGATCATCTTGGGGTCTTTTCCTTCTTCCTGTTACTACGATGTATTACACTGACCCGTTTTCATATGTCAGTTCCTTGCATTCCAGGAATAAATCCCACTTAGTCATGATATATAAGTCTGTTAATATGTTGCTGAGTTTGGTTTGCTAGCATTTTGTCAAAGGTTCTTGCTTCAATCCTCATAATGGATATTGGTCTATAGTTTTTTTATAGTGTCTTTATCTGGCTTTGATGTTGATGTTATGCTGGCATAGAATAAGTTAGAAATTTTTTCACCTCTTCAATTCTTTGGGCAAGTTTGAGAAGAAAATTGGTGTTAGTTCTTCTTTAAATGTTTGGTAGATTTCATCAGTGAGGCCATCAAACCCAGGGCTTTTCTTTGTTGATAGGTTTCTGATTACTGATTCAATCTCCTTACTAGTGATAGGTCTATTCAGATTTTCTGTTTATTTATTTATTTATTTGTCATATCTTTTTATGTTTTTATTAAAATTTTTTTCCTTTTATTTCATCATATAATGGGGGTACAAATATTGTTAG
>VBSM01000725.1:305628-321152 GCA_008086735.1 Cheirogaleus medius
AGTATTTTGCTTTGGAGGTGACTTTTCTCTTGGCTCCTTCATGTTTCCTGTGAAACAGGTTCTTTCTCATCTGGTTTTTTCTCTTTTTCTCTTTCTCACTGGTTCTTTCTCATCTGTTTGCTTTATCGAGGATCAGAGGCGACGGGGCTGGATTATGAGGTAAAATCTAGAATTCAGGAGGAATGATCCTTGGCAGATCTGGGGATATGTGCTCTGGACCTCTTCACGCTGACTTCAGGCACTTCCCTGCTTGCGTGGGTGTGGAGGTCAGCGAAGGAGAAGTCGTCCTGCTGTGGCACAAATCACACAGTCCCGTTCGGCTAGCTGCTGAGCGCAGCCAGCTTGCACTCCAATCCCCGCTGCACCACTCGGATTCTCGGAACTTCACGGCAAATCCACTGTGTCACTTTCCTCCTTTTCCCAGCACTGCTGCCCCTCGAAGCTTCCCTGTAATTCCGTGGAGCTGATCCTGTGGGAGAACTACCCCCTTGAGTGATTCGGGTCGCCTTCTTCACCTCCCAGTCTTGCCAGTGCCTTGATCTTGGACTTCTCAGCCTCTAGAACTTAGTAGGCTCCTTCCGAATATCCCTTCTGTGCCCCGGGCAATGTGACACCTGGGTGCGCAGGATCTGGTCCACAGGTCTGACCTCTGGGCCCTAGAGTTCAATCCCTGACCCCACCAGGGAGAGGAGTGCCAGTAATTCCCCCACGGGGAGCCCCAGCTGGGTAGATGTCTCTCAGCCTCAGGGTCTGCCCCGTTCTCCCGGACTCACCAGGCCAGCAGCACCTGAGAGGGCTGGCAGGTAGGGAGCTCCGCGTCTGAGTACCCCTCAGACAGCTGTAGGGCCCAAAAAGGGAAGGTCCTGTTCCCTGGAGATGCCTCCGGCTGGAGGCTATATTGTCTCTCTCGGCAGCCGCGGTAGGGGCGGGGGAGGGAGAGTGCAGCAAAATGGCGCCTGCTGCGCGGTCGGGGACTGTGCACACGGAGGGGCCCCGAGGGGGTTGGGAGCCTGGTGCCGCGTCCGCTACAGGCTCACCGCTCGCTGGCGGCGGCCGTCTCTGGACTGGTGTCCGCGGGTCTCTCCAACCGCTGGGGAGCCCGCCAGGAGTCCGAGATGCAAGGGAGGGGAGGTTAACCGCTCCACCCACCCTTGCTGCTGGTCTCCAAACTACTGGCTTGGGAGGTTTCTCCTTCCAGTTCTCCTCCGCAACCTCCTCCCGTGGAGTCTCCCGTAGTCTCCGGCACTCCTCCGTCCATCCCCCGTCCAATGTATGGTCATTTGCTTGCTTCTTTCTTCTAATATCTTCTAGAAGCTGTCTTTTCTGCAGAGACGCTCTGTATTGCGGTGTTTCTCGTCTGCCATCTTGCTCCGCCTCCCCCTTTATATCTCAGATTTTCTGTTTATTAGTGATTTAGTCTCAGTGGATTTTGTGTTTCTAGGAATTTCTCCATTTTATCTAGGTTATCCAATTTGTTGGCATACAACTGTTCGAAGTAGTCTTTTATAATTCCTTTTATTTCTGTAGAATTGGTAGTAATGTCTGCAATTTCATTTCTTTTTTTTAAACTTTTTTATTTATTTCTTACAGACAAGCAGATGCAATTTCATTTCTGACTTTAGTAATTTGAGTCTTCTCTTCCTCTTAGCCTATCTAGCTAAAGGTTTGTCAATTTTGTTGATCTTTTCAAAAAACTAACTTTTGGTTTCTCTGATTTTCTCTATTATTTTTCTATTCTCTATTTCATTGATTTCTCTTCTAATCTTTATTATTTCTTCCTTTCTGCTGACTTTGAGTTTAGTTTATTCTTCTTTTTCTAGTTCCTTAAGTTGTAAAGTTAGGTTTTTGATTTGAGATCTTTCTTGTTTTTTTTTAATGTAAGCATTTATAGCTATCAATTTCCCTCTTAGCACTGCTTTCTCTGTGTCCCAAAAGTTTGATACGTTGTGTTTTTGTTTTCATGCCTCTAAGTATTTTCCAATTTCGTTTTTGATTTCTTTTTTTGAGCCATTGGTTATTTGAGTATATTGTCTCATTTACACAAATTTGCTAATTTTCCAGTTTTACTTTGGTTATTGATTTCTAATTTCATTCCACTGTGGTTGGAGAAGATACTGTGTATTATATCTATCTTCTTAAATCTACTGAGACTTTGTGACCTAACATATGGTCCATACAGGAGGTGTTCCATGTGCACTTGAAAAGGATGTTTACACTCTTTTTGTTGGGTGGAGTGTTCTGTATATTTTAAATATCTGTTAGATTTAGTTGATTTGTTGTGTTGTTAAAGTCCTCTATTTCTTTACTTAGCTTCTATCTGGTTGTTCTATCTATTATTGAGATTAGGATATTGAAGTTTCCAACTATTATTGTGGAACTATTTCTCCCTCCAATTCTGTCAGTTTTTGCTTAATATAATTTGATAGTTTGTCATTAGGTGCAAAATGTTTATAATTGTATATCTTCTTGCTATATTGAATTTCTTATTAAAATATAATGGCCTTCATTGTCTCTTACAAGCTTTTTGATTTAAAATCAATTTTGTCTGATATTAGTATAGCTACCCCAGCTCTCTCTCTCTTTTTTTTTTTTTTTTTGAGACAGAGTCTCACTTTGTTGTCTAGGTTAGAGTGAGTGCCGTGGCATCGGCCTGGCTCACAGCAACCTCAATCTCCTGAGCTCAAGCGATCCTACTGCCTCAGCCTCCCGAGTAGCTGGGACTACATGCACGCGCCACCATGCCCTGCTCATTTTTTTGTATATATATTTTTTTAGTTGGTCAATTAATTTCTTTCTATTTTTAGTAGAGACGGGGTCTCACTCTTGCTCAGGCTGGTTTCGAGCGCCTGACCTTGAGCGATCCACCCACCTCGGCCTCCCAGAGTGCTAGTCCCAGCTCTCTTTTGGTTACTATTTGCATGGGATATCTTTTTTTCATCCTTCACTTTCAACTTATTTGTGTCTTCGGATTTAATGTGAACCTCTTATAGACAGTATATAGTTGGATTAAGATTTTTCTTTTTTTCATTCTGCCCACCTCTGTCTTTTGATTGGAGAGTTTAATCCATTTACATTTAAAGTAATTACTGATAAGTAAAGACTTATTTTTGTCATTTTGGCGCTCATTTTCTATATGGCTCATAATTTTGTGGGGTTTTTGCCTCATTTCCTGCATTGCTGACTTATTTATGCTTAGTTGATTTTTTATAGTGAAATGTGTAAATTCCTTTCTCATTCCCTTTGTATACATTTCCTAGTTATTTTCTTTTTGGTTACCATGGGGATTACATTTAACATCCTAAACTATAACACTAACTTGAATTTATACCAGCTTAACTTCAATAACATACAAAAACTCTATTCCTTTAACAGCTCCATCCCCACCCCTTTCAGTTGTTGATGTCACAAAATACATCTTTATACATGTGTGCCTCCAAACATAACCTAAATATTCTTTGAAATGCAGTAGCCTCTTAAAGTATATAGAAAGCAAATGTGGAGTTACACACCAAAGTTTCAATGATACTAATACTTAAGATTTTTAAATGTATTTCTCTTAAATCATGTATAAAACAAAAAGTGCAATTACAAACTGTTGTTACTATAGTACTAGCTTTTATAACTGTCCATTCACTTACCTTTATTGAGATCATTATTTCTTCATACTGCTTCTAGCGACTATCACTATGAAGGACACTAGTCCTTTCTTTGCAACCTGCAGGACTCCCTTGAGCATTACTCCTGGAGCATGAATGTCCTCAGCTTTTGTTTATCTTGGAATATCTTAATTTCTCCCTCACTTTTGAGGGACAGTTTTGCCAGATATAGGATTCTTGGTTGACAGTTGGGTTGTTTGTTTTTTTTCAATTTTCTTTTAGCACTTTGAATATATCACCTCACTATCTTCTGGCCTCAGAAGTTTCCAGTGAGAAATCTGGAGATAATCTTATTGAGAATCCCTTGTAAGTGAGTAACATCTCTCTTGCTGCTTCCAAGATTCTCTCTTTGTCTTTGTCTTTCAAACCTTTGACTGTGTGTCTTGGTTCAGTGTCTTTGAGTTCATCTTACTTGGAATTTGTTGAGCTTCTTTGTTGTTTATATTCATGTCTTTCATCAAATTTGGGAAGTTTTCAGCCATTATCTCTTCAAATATATTCTCTGCCCTTTTTTTCTCTTTTCTCCTTCTGGGTCCCCCACCATACATATGTTGGTCCATTTGTTGGTGTCCTACATGCCTCTTCGGTGCTGTTCACTTTTCTCCAACCTGTTTTCTTTCTGTTTCTTGGACTCAATAATGTCCATTTTCTTACCTTCAAGTTTGCTGATTCTTTCTTTTGCCTGAACTTACGTTTTATTTTTTCTTTCTTTCTTTTTTTGTTTGAGACAAGGTCTTACTCTGTTGCCCAGGCTAGAGTGCAGTGGCACAATCATAGCTCACAGCACCCTCAACTCTGGGCTTAAACAATCCTCCTGGCTCAGCCTACCAAGTATGTGGGACTACAGGTGCATGCCACCACACCTGGCTGATTTAAAAAAAATTTTTTTTGCAAGGCCAGCCTATGTTGTTCAGGCTGGCCTCAGGAGATCCTCCTTCCTCAGATTCCCAAAGTGCTGGGATTACAGGCATGAGCCACCATGCCTGGCCTCAAATATGCTTTTGAATCCCTGTAGTGAAATTTTTGTTTCAGTTATTATACTTTTCAACTCTAGAATTTCTTTTTGGTTTCTTTTTAGGTTTTCTATCTATTAATATCACATTTTTGGTTATACATTATTTTCTTCACTTTCTCCATATCTTCTTTTAGTTCTTTGTGCATCTTTAAGAAAGTTATTTCAAAGTCTTTGTCAAGTAGATTTGCCATCACCTCTTTTTCAGGGACAATTTCAGATGATTGATTGCTTTCCTTTGAATGGGTTATATTTTCTCTTTCTTTGCATGCATTGTGATTTTTTTGTTAAAAACCGAGCATTTGAATTCAATATTGTAGTAATTCTATAACTAAGATTCTTCCCCTTCTGTTGAAAAGTTGAGTTTTTTTTGTTACTACAGCATAATCTAACCTCTCCTGACTGACACACAGAGCATGAGAGGGTTCAAATAATTCACTGAAAAAAAAAGAGGTTAATTTAATGTATTTAATGCATTATTTTGTTAAATTTTTAGCATTTTACCCTGAAAATTTTCAAATATACAGAAAAGTTATGACTAATACAATGAATATTCATATTCCCACCATCTAATAATTGTTAACATTTGCTGAACATATATCTATACATATATATTAGACATATATAATTATATATACATGCTTTTGCTGAATCATTTCCAAATGAATCGCCAATGTTATGCTATTTTACCCACTAAATGTTTCAGCATGCTTCTCCTGAAAATAAGGGTGTGGAGAGCCTAATTCAACATTCATACAATCTAGTGAGTAATGCCTACAACATGGGAAAGTGGACTCCCAAACCAGGGTCCAGCCTGAAGGCCAAGAGAGTCCTTGGCTTCTTGCAGGAAAGAATTCAAGCATGAGCCTTAAGCCTGCTGGTTTCCTATCTCACCTACAATATGTTAGACATTTCTAGGTGCTACGGATGCTGTGGTAAATGAGACACACAAGGCTTCTACTCTTTTGGAGCTCAAAGTCAGGGGAAAGAGACAGATAATAAGCATACCAAAAATAAATAAGAAAATTTTAGATAATGAAAAGTGCTATGGTGAGACTTCCATTGCTGACCAAGATGGAATAAAGAGTCCAGATTTATCTTCCCATGTGCAACAGCTGAGTAGATCTATATTTATTGAAGAAGTTGAATTTATAGTTTAAAGCCTTCTGACAAAAGAGACTCCTGGTCCAGACAGCTTCACTGGTGAATTCTATCAAATATTTATGGAAGAAATGCTTCTAGTTCTTTACAAACTCTTCGAAGAAATTGGAAATAAAGGACTACTTTCCAGTTCTCCCAGGAGACCAGCATTACCCTAACACAAAAATCAGACAAAAACATTACGAGAAATGGAAACCACAGATCAATCTCTCACATGAACATAAATGTAAAAGTTCTAAATAAAATTTTAGGAAATTGAATTCAACAACATATTAAAAGGGTGACACATCATGACCAAGTAGGATTTATCTTAGGAATGCAAGGTTAGTATTTGAAAATTAATTTAATTAGCCATATTAACAAACTAAAAAAGAAATTAAAAAAATCCTACCACGTGATGATCTCAATAAATACATTTGACAAAATTAGAACTTCATTCCTGATAAAAACTCTCAGCAAAATAGGAATAGGAGGGGACTTCCTCAACTTGAAAGAGGACATCTGTGGAAACCCTTCAGGTTACACAGGGTGTAATGATGGAGGGATGAATACTTTTCCCTAAATCAGGAACGAACGAGGCAAATGCGTCTGCTCTTACCACTTCTATTCAACATTATATGGCATCAGAAGTCCTAGCCAGTGCTACAGGGCAATAAGACAAGAAAAAGAAATAAAAAGTATTTAGATTTGAAAGGAAGAAGTAAATCTGTCTTTATTCTTAGACAATATAATTGTCTATGTAGAAAATTCTATGCAATCTACAGAAGAGCTATTAGAGCTAATAAGTGACTTTACTAAAGTTCCAGGATATAAGATCAATATACAAAAATCAATTGTATTTCATAGACTAGTAACAAACAATAAGAAATTGAAATTTTTTAAATTTACAAAAGTCTCAAAAACATGAAATAGGGATAAATCTGACCAAAGGTATGAAAAGCGTAAACCAAAAATCACAAAACATTATCAAGATAAATTAAAGGAGCCCTAAATAAATGGAGAGATATACTATGTTTATAGATCAGAAAATTCAAAATTATAAAGTTGCCAATTATCCCTAACTTGATCTACAGATTCAATGTAATCTCAATCAAAATTTCAGCAGACTTGTTTTTTTTTGGTAGAAATTAACCAACTGATTCTAAAATTCATATGGAAATGCAGCAGGCCTAGAACAGTGGAAACAACCTTCAAAAAGATGAAAGTTGGAGGCTAACACTACGCAGTTTAAAGCTAGAATTAAAGCTACAGTAGTCAAGAAAGTATGGTATTGCTGTCGAGATAAACAAATAGATCAAGGGACAGAAACAGAATAGAGACTCAAAAAATAGAACCACATATATAGACAAGCCATTTTCAACAAAGGTGCAAAAGTGGTGTCATCATAGCTCACTGCAGCCTCAAATTCCTGGGCTTAAGCGATTCCCCGACCAGGGTAATCTTTTTAACAAATGATACTGGAACAATTTGAAATCCACATGCAAAAATAATGAACTTGGGTCCATACCATACACCAAATACAAAAATTAACCCAAAATGGATCATAGACCCAAATGTAAAAGCTTAAAGTATAAAACTTCTAGTAGAAAACACATGAGAAAACCTTGGTTAGGCAAAGATTTCTCAGATATAACACGAATAGCTTACTCCACAAAAGAAGTAACTGATAGGCTGAGCACAGTGGCTCACGCCTGTAATCCCAGCACTTTGGGAGGCTGAGGCAGGAGGATCACTTGAAGCCAGGAATTGGAGGCTATAGTGAGCCACAATCACACCAGTGCACTCTGGCCTGGGCGACTGAACAAGACCCTGTCTCAGAAAAAAAAAGAAAGAAAAAAGAAAGAAAGGAATGAATGAATGAATAACTGATAAATTGACTTTATCCAAATTAAAAACTTCTGGTCTTTAATAGATGCTTTTAAGAGAATGAAAAGACACACTATAGACAAATCTTATATCTGATAAAGAATTTGCATCCAGAATATACAAAGCACTCTCAAAACCCAATGAGAAAATAACCTAGTTTTTAAAAACAGGCAAACAATTTGAACAGAAATTTCATCAAAGAAGATACACGAATGGCAAATAAGCATGTGAAAGGATACTCAATGTCACTAGTCATTAGGGAAATGAAAATTAAAACCACAATGAGATACCACTGCACACCTACTAGAATGGCTAAAATTAAAAAGACTGGCTGTAGGCCAGGTGTGGTAGTTCACACCTGTGATCCTAGCACTCTGGAAGGCTGAGGTGGGAGGATCGCTTGAGGTCAGGAATTCGAGAACAGCAGCGCAAAAGCAAGACCCCGTCTCTACTAAAAAATAGAAAAAATTAGCCGGGTATTGTGGCGAGCGCCTGTAGCCTCAGCTACTCGGGAGGCTGAGGCAGGAGGATAGCTTGAGCCCAGGAGTTTGAGGTTCCTGTAAGCTAGGCTGATGCACTGTATCAAGCACTGATGAGGATGTGGAGTGACTCTCATTCCCTAATGGTCAGGATGTATACTGTACAGCTACTTTTGAAAATAATTTGATAAATTCTTGAAATTTTAAACATATACCCATAATATGATCCACAAGTTTCACTTCTAGACATTTGTCCAAGGCAAATGAAAGACTATGTCCACACAAATGCATACATAAATGTTTATAACAGCCTTACTTGTAATCACCAAAAATTGGAAACAACTGATGTTAGGATGTCAATCAACAGGCAAATGACAAACTAATTGTGATGACCCCATACAATGGAGTATTACTCAGTAGTGAAAAGGAATGAGTGTGTCCTGGAGGGAACGTGTCCTCCAGAACCGTGTGGCCTGGGGCCAGGCGCTCCATTTTAGAGACGGGCCAGTCAGGCCCTTCAAGCCTTCCCCTGGCTCCCATCTCACCCGGAGGGATAGCCAACTTTCTCACAGTGGCCACAGGCCCTGAGCGCTTGGAAGTCCTTACCTTTCCTTCCTCCCTTCCTGCCACCCCACCCCTCAGTCGCCCGCTGCTGCCACACTCGCCTCCCTCCTTGCTGTTCCTGAAAGCCAGGAACGCTGCCCCACAGAGAGCCAGGGTGCCCTGCCCGTCTAATTCAGATCTTTACTCACGTGTCGCTTTGTCCGTGAGGTGAGGCTGTGTTTGTGACCCATGGTAGGCTAAGTAATGGCGCCAGAGACACCCAGGGCCCGATCCTGGAATTTGGGAAGATTCCCTTGGATGACAGAAGGGACTATGGATGTGTGATTAAGTTAAGGACCTTGAGATGAGACTGTCCTGGATTACTGGGTGGGCCCCAGATGCAATCACAAGGGGCTTCATGAGAGGGAGGCGGCGGGGGCGGGCGGTTGCGGATTCAGCCAGAGGAGAGCTGACCACGGAAGCAGGATGCCCCCCTGCCAGCCTCAGGGCTGGAGAAAGGGCCGGGGAACGTGGATCCAGAGGCAGAAAGAGGACGCAGGAGTGGATCCTTCCCAGAGGCTCCAGAATGTGCCGGCCGCCATGCCTGGGCTCTCACCCAGCGAGGCGGATTTGGAGCGGTAAGAGCAAATGTGCCGCTCTCAGCCTCCAACTGGTCCTTTGCCCTGGTGCCCTGGGGAAGCCAGGCTGCACCCTACTCACAGCGACAGTTCCCGCACGCGTTCCTGTCCCCCTCCCTGCTTCCTTCTCCCTCACAGACCTGCCCGCACCCGAGACAGTCACTTACTCACCTTCTGACGGTGGCCTCTGCTGAGCAGCCCAGGAACCCCAGGGGGCAGGATGTCTGGCCTGTCTTGTCCTGCCCAGTAGGGTCCACATCCACACAGCCAGGCCCAGCGAACTATGTGTTGAAATACAGCAGTTGAGAATTAAGAGCAACGCAAGAAAAAATCTAACAAACACCCTAGTAGGTCTCGCTGACGGCTGGTGGAGTTTGCTCTTTTTATTTTTTAAGTCATAGAGCGTTGCAGATAAGCCAAGTCCCTCTTGACAAAGCCAACCAGCTTCCTTCCCCTCCCTGGAGGTGAGCAGCCCTGGAGCTGTGTGTTTCACGTGGGTGGAGGCGTTTATTAGTGATGCCTGGAGCTATTTGGGTCCGAGTGTAGAGTGCGACCACACTCTGAGCTGCCTTTCTGCGCTCTTCATCCTGTTAGCTCATTTCTTTGACCTGCTGCGTTATGTTCCATTAGAAGAACACATCACATTGTCTGTCCATTTCCCGTTGCTGTCGGGCGGAGTCTGGGCAGGAAACAGATGGAGGTTGAAAATGGAACGGAACTGAAGGAAGGAACTCTTTAGAAAGGTGTGGCCGGGTCATAAGAGCAGCACCCTATTGTGTCCCCAGGGTTGCAGCTTCTCACGCTGCGGCAGTGCGCGGTCCTGCTCACTTCTCCTACCGCCCACGCACAAGCTCCTCCAAAGTCCCCTGCAAGGCACTTGCTGGAGGCCAAGTTATCCTCAGACACTGTGATGTCCCAAATCTACTTTTACCGAAGAAGGTAGGGGCGACTATCTTGATCTAGAAGTGAATGCACCTCCCAGAGGGATCCACCCTGGGCTACCTCCTCCTGGACTCCCCGTGGGGCTTCCCTACACACCAGGGTCCCCTGCAGTGGAACAAGGAGTCCTGGGTCCGGCTTCAGCTGCCTCCCTCTTCTCCCCCGTCTTGCCAACCCCACAGTGGTGGGGTGGTCTGTGCCGGGCCCTGGGGAGTGCCTGGCGGGTCACTGCAGAAACAGCACTTTCTGCGGGAAGAACAAAAGTGCCCACCTTTCTCTCACTTCCTTTATGGGGCCTGAGCAGGCTGGCCTGCGAGTGGTCGGCTGCTATTTTCGGGCCTCGACTGCTCTGTGTGAAACCCTGGTCCCTCCCAAGAGGAAAGAGTGGTGGTGGGAGGCACCAGGTGACGCTGTCTTTGGTCTGTGGGGCACAGTCGGCCCAGGTGCAGCTGTCACAGTGTCAGAGTGAAACCCACTCTGGAAGGTCAGGATGGTCCTGCGTGGCAGGTTTCTTAACCGATGAGCTCTGTGTTCACTGTACTCACAAGGGCTCGGTCCAGAGTGGGGCTGTCTGCTAGCTGCCGGCGTCCCATGCCCCTGAGTTTGACAGAGGGCAGACAGAGGCCCTGAGGGTTAAGTGCCTAGTCTGAGGTCACACACTGAGCTTGGGACATTGACAGGACTAGAGTCAGCGTCTGGACTTTCATTCCAGTGCTCTTCCTCTCCTTGGGGGTGGCAGGGTCCCCCGTTTGGAGCAGAAGCAAGATGAGTTTCAAGGGCGTTGAGCACCTTCCCCACCCCTGGCCACTCCTGGGGCCCTGAGGGAACAACGGAGAGTGAGGTCGGGAGGGTGGGGAAGAGGCTGCCCAGACACGGGACTCCTCACCCTTCTGGAGTCTCCAAATCTGCATCAGGACGGACAAGAAGCGCTCTCCCACCTGTTCCTGCTGGCCGTTGTGATCTCTCTTTTTGCCCCATCTGGGTTGCCCTTGGGTGTTCATTATAACCTGATTTAAAAGTTGCCACGTGGCATTCCTTCCTTCCTTCCCCATTCTTGTCAAGCACATACAACGTGCTCTGTCCATGCAGACAGACAGCCAGGTTGTCCTCATTGCCCGGATGAGATTTGGACAAGGTTTGTAGGTGGTGTTGGGTTACCCAAGAAGATATCTGGGCAAATAGCATTCCAGGTAGAGGGAACAGCCCAGGCAAAGGCCCTGAGGCATGAGTGAGAGTGACATGCCTGAGGCCCAGTCCGTGTCTGGAGCGGCGTGAGCAGTGGGGAGCGGAGCGAGGCAGATAGCTCAAGGGCCCCGGTTCACCCAGCTGAGGCCATTACTAGGATCTGAGCTCTCAGAGCAGCTGGGGAGCCGGCAGGGGTTCCTGGGGCAGAGTAGGACTAAGCTGTGGCTTGGGCGTTAACGGGCCACACCTGGGTGGGATCACCCTGCAGAGGGGCAGGAGCAGAGGAGAGGTGTGGGAGAGGCCGGCTGGTCCTGGTCAGCAGTAAGGTGGCTCGACTAGGTGGGGGCAGGGAGGTGGTGATGCCTGCACAGTTTGCTCTCAGATTGGATGGGGGTGGGGTCTGGAAGGGAAGGGGGAGTCCAGTCCACGGTCCCCGTGTGCAGTGCAGGGAGCCAGGCTGATGGGTTCCAATTTCCGCTCAGCTAGTGACTGTCTGTGCACGTTGCTCGGCGCGGGAGCGGCCTGTCTCTGAATGCCTGCCGGCACCCCTGGGGCCCCGAGCGCACATGTCCCGGGTCCAGCTCAGCGCCTGGCTCCCATGGGCACTTGGGAAACACTGCTGCGGTCATGAGAATACCAGAAGTCACAGTTCCCTGTGACCTGAGGCAGGTCTCTTCTCATCTCCAGATCTGTCTTCTGCTTTGTAAAAGCACACAGCCACTGGACAAATCTGGTTCCAGACATCAGGGACACATCAGCAGGTTGACAAAATCCCACCCAGGCTGCATTCCTCTCAGGGAGGCAGACGACGGCAGGCAAGCCGCTAAAGCATGCAGTTGTCGAAACTGCAAAGGACTCTTGGGGGCTGAGGGTGCAGAGGCCAGCCCAGGCGGTGGCTGGGAAAGCGGAACCCAGGGCCAGGCAAGGCCGAGTCGTCCTGATCCCAGAGGTGGTTACGTCTGGGAGCAAAACTCCAGGCTCAGCCTCCTGGAATGAGTGAGCTGGTGCCTTTCGCCCTCCCCACGCCTTCACGCCGGGCCATGGGGCACCTTCCTGCTGAGTGGAGAGGTGTGTGGCTCCGGGCCTCGGCTTTGCTCTCACTCAGTCCTCACAGCAACCCTGTGAGGGGAGAGCCACCACCACCCCAATTCGCAGATAAGGGCACGGGGGCTCGCGGAAGTCATGCGGTTTGCCCAGAGTGCCATGACTACTAAGCAGTTGAGTGGAATTTGAACCCAGGCCTTCCTGAGACCACTCCAGCTGGCGTTAGAATGCTCGGGTACAAATAAAATAAAATAAATAAATAAAAGAATGCTCGGGTACAGCTGGAGGGAGGGAAAAGTGATAAAAGCACTTTGAAAAGTGGTGAGATGATTTGGCAGTATTCACTAAAGCTAAAGGTTTGCCTCCCATAAGCTAGCAATTTCATTCCTGGGTATGTGCCCCGAGCACAGATGTGTCCGTATGTTCACTAAAGTACATGTAAAAGAATGTTCACAGCAGCCCTATTTTTAACAGCACCAAACTAGGAACTTCCCAAATGTCCATCAGCAGGAGAATGGATAAAAGAACTGTGGTCTATTCATAGAATAGAAACTACACAGTAATAAAAATGAATGAATTAGGGCTATACACACAGCGTGAATGAATCTCACAGACATAATGGCAAGTGAAAGAAGCTAGGCGCACAAGAGTAGATATCGGGTGATTCATGGTCAGGCGAAACCAATCTGCAGTGATAGAGGTTCCCTGCCAGGCGGGCAGTGAAGTGGGCCTTCTGCGGGCCTGGAGACATGTGCGGTCCCCCATCAGTGTCCGTGGGGGACTGGCTTCAGCACATCCTGTGCGAACCAAGATCCATGGACGCTCATGTCCCAGATATGAAATGACGAAGTGTTTGCATATTACCTACACACACACTTCTGTATACTTTCTGTACAGATCATCTCTAGAGGCTCAGTCACGTGCCAAATAACGACCTTTCGATCAGTGACAGACTGCGTAGATGATGGTGGTCCTGCAAAATTGTAATGGAGCAGCCCTATACAGGTGTGCCATTTTTTAGCTTTTATACCGTGTTTTTACTGTGCCATCTCTGTGTTTAGATCTGTTCAGATACAGCAATATCACCATGTCAGAGTTGCCCACAGTCTTCAGCACAGTAACGTGCAGCCCAGGAGCAGGGGGCTGTACTACCCGGTGTGTGGGTACACCCTGTGACATTTGCACAACAAAATCACCTAACACTGCATTTCGCAGAACCTATCCTATCATTAATCGGCTCATGATTGTAATATCTAATACAAAGTAAATGCTCTGTAAATAGTTCTTATACTGTATTGTTTAGGGAATAGTGCCAAGAAAAAAAGTCTGATGTGTTCAGTTCAGACACAATTTTTTCAGATATTTTCAGTCCTCTGTTGAATCCATGGATGTGGATGTGGAGCCCCGGACGTAGAGGGTGGCCTGTGTTTCCATCCAAGTGGCAATTGCATGGGGACCCTCACGGGGAGAGGCCTGGAGCTGTCTACCCGAGGTGTGTGCACTCCGCTCGGTTTCCGTTCACGCTTGACAAGAGACAAACCCACCTGCGCTCCTCCCCACTCTAACACGAGGTCCCAGCAGACCCAGGGCTTCACACGGTCGCAGGAAACTGAATCCCAGGCCCCAGGCCAGTTGCTGATGCTTTGAAGATACTCCCAGCACTCACCCTGGGGAGGGCCGCACCCGTGGTGATCTGGGCCACAGGCTGCAGACACAGCTGGGAGGGAAGGGGAAGGGAGTCCAATGCTAACAACAGCTGGAACTTTCCAGAAAGCCCATCACAGGGTGCAGAACCAGCCTGATGCCACTTTACCGGTTCCCCCATCCCTTAGCAGTATTTAGTGGGTGTGCTTGTTCCCTGTCCCTGGCTGAAGACTTGGGCAACCTCGGCTCTTCTGGGTGCTTTCTGATCATGAGAATCCCCCGGAACTGACATCTAGGAGGCAGTTTCCAGCCCCAGGCAGTAGGCACAGTTTGGCACCTGACCTGGGGTGACCCACTCCCTTCCCCAGCCTCAGCCTCTTACCCTCGGAAAACAAAAGGGGGACACTGGGATCCTCGACCCTCTGCTGTCCTCTTGACCCCTGCCCTCACCTTGCCTGGTCTGGGGCTGCTTGGGGAGGGGGCGTCTGGAGAGGGAGGTGAGAGGCCTCCACCCTCCCTGGGCCAGCAGACCTGGTGATGCTGCAACAAGACCAACGTCATTTAGGGCTGAGGCAGCGCTGGGTGCTGTGCAGAGAGAGCAGAGCTCATGGTAGCCCTGAGAAGCAGGCGCTGTCGGTGACCCTATTTCACAGAGAAGACAACTGAGGCCCAGAGAGGGGTTACTTGCTAGTGGAGAGCAGAGAGTGAACCCAAACGACCCAGGCTGTCCCTGCTGAGGGCTCCGTGGCCCTCACCACCCTGGCAGCCTCCCCTGGTACCTCCAGGACAGCAGTTCTCAAAGTGTGCCCCAGGGGTCTCAGTGGCAACCTGAGGCCTTCCCAGGGATCCTCTTGGTTCCCCCTCACCAACCACAGTGAGGCGGATCCTCTCCAACACTTTCACCAAGCAACAGGCTCCCAGGGGACCGGCTGCAGTTGCAGATGTCAGGGTCTAGTTGCCTTGTCTTAAGCCAGACATAAAAGAGGTTTGCAAAAATGTAAGACGGTGCTGCTCTTCTCACTCGTTTTCTTTCAATACATAGTTTTTCATAATATGTCCTACATGGAACAAGTCAGGAGTTTAGTATTACCTTAAATAAGTGAATAAATCTGTCTTTAAATTCTCAGTTTTAGTTTCCTGTGTGGTGGCTGTTGACGGCTGTGGCCTCCAAAGCAGCGAGCAGCCCTCCAGGATCTCGCAGCGTTTGGGACTGAGCAAGGGTCTCAGTGGGCAGGTGGCAGGGGCACTGGACTGCGGCTGACCCTGCCAGGTGTGGGGGACATGTGTCCAGGTCCTCCTGGGGAGGAGGCTCCTCACCGGGCAGTGGTGAGATTCTCCCTCCAGAGTCCCGGGGAGC
>VBSM01000725.1:321252-331829 GCA_008086735.1 Cheirogaleus medius
CCTAACAATATCTGTACCCCCATAATATAATGAAATAAAAGAAAAAAAATGGAAGTGGCTGCCATTCTGTGTGTGTAAAGTACAGAGACAGGCCTGTACCCCAAGGTGGGGACAGCGCTCACCCCTGCAGGGGTGTGGCCAGGGTGGGGCACATTCTCCTTCAGGATCTGGGGGCCAGAGTATCCCATCTGTGAAGGTCCTTTCAGCTGTGCACTTATAACAGATGCAAGTCATATCTTAATGAATTTTCACAATTTTATAATAATTAACAAAAAACTAGGTCAGGAAGTGTGTTTGGGCTACGGGGCCTCAGATGCTTACCCAGGTGAGCCCTGGGTGGAGCCGCCCACGAGCCCTGGGAGCAAAGGAGTCCAGACCTGGCACTGGGCCAGGGAGCGGGGGGAGGACCCGCAGTTTCCAGTGAGGTCAAGGAGTAGTCACTGGGAAGGGAATGTCCGGGCAAAGAGCTGCAGAGAGCAGGGGACTGGGATGGACACTGATGAAGAACATTCCAGGCAGAGAGTACTGAGGCCCTGACGGGGAGCGTGCCTGGCTGGTCTTGGGAACAGCAAAAATGCCCAAAGAATGGGGACAGGAGATGGGTGGGAGAAGGCCAAGGCCATGTGGGGCTTGGGTGCTTTGAGTGGCCAGGGGAGATGAGCGTGGTTGAAGCATGTGTGCAGGTGGTGAGCAGTGGTCAGGTGACTCTGGGCACGTGCTGAAGGTAAAGCCAACAGGGTTTGCTGGTGGGTTGAAGGGAGAGAGACAGAGAAAGAGAAAGAGAGAGAAGGGGTTGGGGGCCCGTCTCAGTCCATTTTGTGCTGCTATAACAGAATTCCTGAGACTGGGTGATTTATTTAGGTTATTAAGTATGAAATATCCAATTTCCTTCAGTACTAAGTTCGACAGTTGACATTTCACTTTGACACTTCTTGTTTTATGTTTATTGGGAAGGTATATCCTCAGTCTTTCAAATGCATGGTTTGGCTTGTAATTATCTTTCGCATTTTTTAGAGCAATTTTTGTGAAACCATGGATAAGTAAAAAATTCATGTTATTTTTGAATATGAGTTCCATTGTGGAATAAATGCAGTGCAGACAGCTTGAAATATCAACCAAGTGTTCTGGAAGAACGTGGCTGATGAACATATAGTACGGTGATGGTTTGAGAAGTTCTGTTCTGATGACTTTAATCTTGAAAATGAGCCACGTGGACGACCTGAGATCAAGGTGGATGATGATGAGCTGAAAGCTGCAGTGGAAGCGAATCCATCTCGACCTACACATGAATGAGGAGCAAGTTTTGATGTTACTATTCCAACAATATTGGACCATTTGAAACAAATTGGCAGGTAAAGAAGCTGGACAAATGGTTCTGTGTGAGTTAAATGAGCATCAGAAGATGCTCCTGGCCTTGGGCAGAGAGTCAGGTCTTAATTCCCAAAAATCTTCCTTTTGACAATCACAAGCATTTAGCACAATGGTTAGATAAAGATGAAGTGTTGAAACATGGTCCAAAACCAAATATTCATTTTTTAAAAAGCTCATGGTGTCTGTCTGGTGGTCCAACATTGGTATTATCCACTACAGCTTCATGAAACCTGGTCAATTGATTACAGCGGATGTCTCCTGCAACCAATTGGATGAAATGATGAGGATGCTTGTGATTAAGTAGCCGAGACTGGTCAAGAGAGACAGGCCGATCCTCTTGCAAGACAACGCTCCACCACGTGTCACACAGACAACACTGCTCAACTGACTCCCACTTCTTCCAGGCTTTGGACCACTTCTTGCAGGGGATAATATTCAATTCTCAACAAGCTGTGGAAAACGCCTTTCCAAATTTCATCACCACTCGCTCGCCAGCTTCTTCGCTGCTGGCGTAAACAAGCTGCTGTTAGATGGCGAGACTGTGTCCATAGTTTAGGCGCATACTTTGATTAATTGTACTGTTTCTTATTTGAGATATAATAAACTAAACATTTGATTCGAAATCAGACATTTCATATTTAACGACATCCAACTCAAGATGTCACGTCAGTGGTTAACCACCAGGCAACCAACAGGAGGTTCACAGTCACTGCCCTCCCTGAAGGAATTTTTCTGTGAGACAGGCCCCACCAGACAGGCTCTCTGTTTCTGCCGAGCAAGGGCACTGAGTTGACCCAAGCCAACTCCAGGCCCACATTTCTGGAGGGCCTTGTTCGCGCCAGGCAGTGGGAGAGCCCCGGCCTATTTCAGCCGTCCTTCCCTCAGCGTGTGCTTCCCGCTTGCTTCCCTCCGCTGACATGCTGAGGCCACCTCTTCTAACTGCACCAGCCGCCCGGCAGCCCTCCCCTGGCTAGGCCCGCCCAGGTCAGCCCCAGCACTCCAGGGCCTGCTCGGTCCCTGCGCTCAGTGCCCGCGGTCTGCGCCTCTGCGTGCTTCCCGGCTGTCTCTTCCCCACCCGCCCCCTGGAGCCCCGTAGACTGTGAGCTCCACCAGTGCAGGAGCTTTAGCCTAAGTCTGCTGTATCCCCAGCAGCCCTGCACACCACAGGTGCACAATTAATGTGTGTGGACTGAGCGGATGACTCTGCTTCTGGGCCTGACTGGCCTCTCTGAGAGGGCCGGGGGTCCCTGGGCAGAAGAACAGCAGGATCACCAGGAATTGGGCTAATAGCTGGGGCCTGATGAAGTGGGTGCCCCCCCATCCAGCGCCCGCCCAGGAAGAGCTCGGGCTCTGCAGGAGCACATCGCAGCTCCCCACATCCCAGGCTGTCGGAAAACGCCCTGTCTCTCCGAGCCTCATTCCCTTACTTGTAAAAAGGGGGTCATAGCAGCACCTGCCTTATTCTGAGGAGAGAGTGATTTAAACATCAAGCTCATGCCTGGCACATAGTAGGTGTTCAGCTAACTGTGCCAGGTATTATTAGCCTAATGCCCACCACCTACACAGTGCATCATCACCACCACCTTACCCATGCGCCCCTGCCGCGTCTCCAGCTGCGTCTCCTCACGGCTGGGAGGCGAATGTTGCCAGAGGCCTCAGCACGCACTCAGCCCTGGCCCCTTCTTTCTCTCGTTCTTGCACCCGCTGTCTGGTGGGTGCCTGTCACATGCCAGGTGCAGCTCCAGGTGCCAGGGCATGGTGACATGAGGATAAGGGTCCCCGCCTCCTGGAGCTGACATTCCAGGTGGAGAAGCAGACAACCCAGCAGCAAGCACTTGACCACGCCAGCTCAGCCTAAGCAGAGTGCTCAGGGGGAAATAAACCAAATCGAAGAGGTCGGGGGCGGCTGGGGTGTGGACCCTGGTCAGAGTGGCCAGGAAGTCCTCTCTGAGGAGGTGACGTGGGAACGGGGACCCAGCCATGCAGAGAGCCAGCGCTGAGCAGTGTGGGCGGGCGCTGCAGGGGCACAGGCCCTGGGGGACAGCAGTGAGCCGGCAGAGGTGGGGAAGGAGAGCAGGAAGGTGGGGTCCGGTGGGGCAGGGTGGGGTCGCGGGACAGGAGGGGTCTTCCAGACTCTGCTCTGGGCCTTTGTGCATCTCCCTGGGGATATCTGTGAGTCGCTGGGCTGTGGACTGGGAGAGCTTGCTGAGGCACGTGGGCCGCACGGCGGGGCCTGGCCCCATCTTCTCACGAAGGACCCAGTTCATCGATTCTCCTTGCTCGAACGGGTGCCCTCCACCCAGCAGAGCCCAACGGAATCAAAAGTTTGGTTGTTTTGTTCATTTGTTTTTAATTTCCAGCCTTTTTAATCATTCGACAAACGTCTGAAATGCACATTGTGAGCTGAATACCTTGCTAGGCGCAGCACAGGTAAGACACGTGGGTGCCCGGAGCAGCACAGCCCTGGAGGTTTCCGTGCCTCGGCTCTCCTGCCTCTTACATCGGCAGGCGGGACTGGGAGCCCAGGTTCATCCACCTGCGAGACGCCTCTCTTCCAGAGTTCTGATGAGGCTAGAGAAGTCTGTAAGTATCTCTGCCCAATACCAGGTGTACAACAGAGAACTTTAACAAGAGAAAGATTCTTTTTTTTCCAACTTCAGATCTAAAAGTTTCTCAAATGTTCAGTCCTGTAGCTCCATTCCCCACCCAAATTACCCACCCTGGCTACAACCAACCTAGGAACTATAAGCAACCCACCTTTCTTTCCTGGGCTGCAATGAGAGAGAAATACAGTTGTCCCTCAGTATCCACAGGGCGTTGGTTCCAGGACCCCTGCAGATACCAAGATCCGCAGATGCTTAAGTCCTTTAATAGA
Source organism: Cheirogaleus medius (assembly GCA_008086735.1). Taxonomy (NCBI): domain Eukaryota; kingdom Metazoa; phylum Chordata; class Mammalia; order Primates; family Cheirogaleidae; genus Cheirogaleus; species Cheirogaleus medius. Next base: position 325,499 of record VBSM01000725.1, read on the forward strand.
ATGATGTGGTGTTTACATGTAACCTATGCACATCCTCCTCCATATTTCAGAACATCTCTAGACTACTTATAATACCTAATACAACGTAAATGCTGCGTAAATAGTTACTATGCTGTATTGTTCTTATTGTACTATCTTTTATTGTTATTTTTTTTTCCAAATATTTTCTCCCTGTGGTTGGTTGCATCTGCATATGCAGAACCGCAGATATGGAGGCCGACTGTACTTTAAACTGCCTTCTCATTTGTGTCCTGACCCAGAAACCTGGGTCAGTGGGCTGGGAGCTATTTGCAAGGCTGCACTTTTTGGTTAACAAACTTCTCTGCTCATAGTCATGGGAGCCAGGGATGGGGTGGGGCAGAAAAAACAGAACCTGTCTCTCCAGTAACTCTCCAGGCATCTGGGAGGAGTATGGAGAAGCAATACTGTCCAGAGGGAAGGGTGTGGGTTCTGGAGTCAGATCACTTGCCAGCTCTACAACCTTAGGCAAGTTACTATGCCTCTCTGACCCTCAGTCTCCTCTTCAGCAAAATGGGAATACTAATAAATGAATTCCTGAGAGGATTAAATAAGGCAGGTAAAGTGCTTGGCACACAATAAGCCAGTAATAGGTGGCAAGCATTATTATTTCTAGAAATGTACGGACATTGTAAATTAAGAATAATTACATTCCCTCCATGATAGCCACCTGATTGTGAGCGCCTCTACCGGCTTGGAGTGGGCTCTCTAGAGGAGAGACCAAGTATTCACAGACAGCTCAGGTCCACTGAGCCGTGCATCCCCGCCCCCACCATTTGGCTGACAAATGTCTGTGCACAGCCTGGAGAATAATTGGGAAATGTGAATTAAAGCAACAAACACCATTTCTCGACTATCAGTTTGGCACAAAATGAACAGTCTGATACTCTCCCATGAAGACGAAGATATGGAGACGGGGACAACGACATGTTGCTAGTGGGAGTGAATATTAGTGTGGTCATTTGGGCAACACCGGAAAGCTGCAGATCCCACACACAGCTCAGAGATCCCCTTTGAGAGCATCTTCCTCGGAGAGACTCTCGTAAATTCGCATGGATTTATATGAGCTGATCTCAACCGTGTTGGGCAAGAAAAGGAAGATACATAGTGATATATACAGAATACTATTTGTGGAAAAAGTTTAAAAATAACTCATGTAAAATAATGCCATTTATTGACTGTTTATAGCTAAACACATACTGTACTTACAAAAGTATAAAATGTCACAGAGGGAACAGTCTGGAAAAGGGTAAAATGTTTCACAAGTTTTCTGTTTAAAACCCCTCCACTCTTTGGGAATGAAAACCTGTCTCCCTGCCCAAGGCCAGTAATCCGAGGGGCGGGGAGCGTCCTTGCTCTTTGTGCCACAGGCGGCGAATCAATGGCGTTGTCTTCACTGGAGACACCACGGTGACATGCAGTAGCCTAGAGCGGAAGGCCCTTTAGATGCTCTGTATTTCTGCTTGTAGAGGGGACGGTGGCTCGTTAAGATGAGAGCCTGCCATCCTCCTCATTTGTCAGCAAATTAATAAACTTCTGTTTCCTTCTCCTTAAACCGCTGTCCTCAATCTTCGTACTGGACTTTCTGTAACAGAAATGAGCAACATTTATGCTGCTGGTTCCTTCTGGCGAGGGGAGCAAGCGGGTGGAGCAGGTTTCAGAGATTTCACTGTCATGTTTTCTTTCTTAAAAGAAAAACTTGAAGGTAAACCTGCCAACATTTTAACACACAATTCTGGTTGGTGAAAATATGGGTATTTGTTCTATTATTCATGGTTAGGGTCTGCATGTTGTTTTCAAAAGGGGGAAATATAAAGAAAGTTCTCCTTACAGAAAAATACCAGCTAAATATGTAGAAGGAATGGTGGGGTTAGAAAGTTGCCACCTTGCAAGTATAATATTTATTTTGGCTAAGGACACTAAAGTGACCAACAGAAACATTGTCCTGGGGCCGAGGATGTTCACAATGTGCCAAAGCATCATCCACATGTGACCCTGATTGTAAAGACAGTGTGCCTTCACATGGGCACACCTGGCGTCTCCACCGTAAGGAGGGGGTCTGATTTAGCGTCACTGTGAGGGGGGGAAAGCCGAGGTCATGCACCTCCCGGCGTCTCAGAGGACAGAGCGACGTGCTAAACAATACCAGGAGGAAACGGCCAGAGAGATCCAGGTGTGGGACATGCTATAGAAGCATGGCCAAGTCTCTTCACAGGTCAATGTCAAACAAACTGAAGAGAGGAAAAGAAGACGAAAGAAAAGAAAAAAGAGCAAAAAGGAGGGGACTGCTCTTGATGAAAAAGGACTAAAGACCCAGATGCAATGTGTGACCCTCGGTCAGATTCTGATTCAAAAGAAGCAGCCATGAAAAACTTCTTAGGATGACGGGGGGACATTTACATATTGACTAAATAGCGGAAGATCTTAACCGACTATCACTGACTTTCTCAGGCGTGAGCACAGCAGCCGATGCAAGGGAATGTCCATTGTCTTAGGAAGCATCTGCTGAAGCCTGTAGGAATAAACTGTCATGATGTCTGCAAATTTCTGTTCCTTCGCAGCAAGAAGGTAGAGACAGAGATGGATGTAGCTGCACAAACATGATGTGATGAGTTGTTGGACCTAGGTAGAGAGCACATGGGTGTTCATTATACTTTACTTTTAACCTTTCTCTAAGTGTTGAATTTTTCATAATAAAAAGTTATGAGGGAAATTTTTTTAATAAAGAAACTAGGTCTTCCCACAAAAGGTTGGGGATTCATTTTTAAAAACCTGCTGTTTGCTTTTTTGAGTCTTGATAAAATAATGGTATCTAGCATTTGTGAGAACCAATGCAAATGGAAGGAACAGCTACATTCGCAACGTAGGAAACCCTGTGTGTCTGAGCCACATATGTAAATTGCAATAATGAAAATGAGGCTTTTGCTGCATGCCTAAGACATGTCCTCTTTTGGCTACTCTTGCTTTTGTCTCATCTCCAGAACTGTCTCAGAGAAGGTTCAATAGCGTGGCCTCAAACAGGACGGGGGCAGGTGTGGACACGAGGGAGCTCAAAGAGACTGAAACAGCAAGAGTGGGAGTGGGTCTTTAGGGTCAAAACGCCACAGGTGCACTCGGGCTCGCGCAGAGTGGGACGATCTCCCTGGGAAATACTGACCAATGCGATGATGTCCCCTTTGAGCAAACAATGCCTCTTAAGGAGCCCACCCTTCCAGCAAGACATGAGGAAGGTAAAATCCGTATAGAGTGGACAGTAAAGTGTTCAGAGCAGAACCCAGACACAGTAAGCACTACAGAAATTCCCCCTCTTATTATTCCTAATGAACATTTTAATAGCTCATTTAAAAAGAGAAGAACTGATTGGCCAGATTTAGTAAATGAAGAAAATGGCATGCTACACATGTGTTCGATCTACATCAGCCAGCAATCATGTGAAAAAAGGTGTGGGGAGGAATGGAGGGATGAGGAGAAAGGTGTCACCAGGTGACGCACACATTCGCGGAGCTGCCTGGACGCCGCCGGGAGGCTGTGTGAACAAGAGCTGCTCATAGCTGCTGCCTTCGAGTAGAGAAGCGGTGGCTGTAGGGTGAGTCTAGACGGCAGAGAAGCTGACTTTTCACTATCCTCCCTTTTACACTGTTTGAATTTTTTTTCTTTACTATGTGTGCGTTTTAACCTTTAATATAGTTATATTGAAGAGTTAAAATATGTAATTAAAGAGTTAAAATGCATGCACACATGGTAAAGAAAAACAAACCAGCTCCAAAGCCTTGAGGTATACAAGGTATCTTTACTCTGGGTTCCAAAGCTCTTCTGTCACCTTGCCCTGGGGAACTTAAAATTAGAATCCTGCATCCCCCTGGGAGACAGCTCAGAAACAGCTGGTCTCAGAATGAGGTTTAGAAGGTTCAGAATGAGGTTCAGAAACCTCTAGCACCTGTTTTGAGGCAGCCCAGTGTGGAGGGGAATCTATTTTCACAAGTCATGAAATGATTCCATTTATACAAAGTTCAGGAACAGGCAACGCTTATCTATAGTGACAGGAGTCAGAACAGTGGCTCTCTATGGGGTGGGGCTGCGTGTACCGCCTGGGAGGGGGAGTGAGGGGCTGCAATTGTCCTAAGTCTTGGTCTGGATTCGGGTTGCCTGGGTATGCACATATATAAACATTTACTGAACTTCCCATTTAAAATGCATGCCTTTCACTGTATGTAAATCACATCTCTAATTAAAGAAAATAGAAAGCAAATAAAATCTACATTTGAGAAAAAACATTAACAAGCTGAGATCAGCAATGAGACTAGCTTAGGGAACCCTACCTTCAATTCCCAGCCACCCCAGATATCAGGCTGGGTTTTCTTTATTTTTCATTTCATGAGTAACACATGCTGGTTTTAAAACTCCATGGTACGACACAGTGACCGAGATGACCTATGTGGCTTTAGAGAGCAGCTGGGTCCAGCGGGTCCATTTCTGGAAGGCACAGTCTGTTGGACAGAGCTGAGCTTTCTGACCGCCAGGGGTAACCCCCAGGGAGCCAGCTGCTTTGTGAAGTGGTGAGAGCCCCAGCCCTGGAGGTGTGCAATCAGAAGGTGAGGAGGGGACATAGTGAGGGCATCCCGCATGACTTTGGGCTTGCCTGTTTTGATAGACAGAAAGTTCCTGGCAATGGGATCACCTCTCCCGTAGAAATCTATCCTGCCAGAACCCAGCTGTGGTTTTGTTACTTTTCACTGACGCAGGTAATGAAAATCTCCAAGTAAAAATTAAAACATTACAAATAGGGCTAAAGTCACCTTTGACTGTCACCCTCAGTCCTGATCTCCTTTTGCCACCCAGAGGTAGCCAGTGCCATGCATATGGATCGTTTCCCTTCTTATGTGTGGCATACATGATAATGGACAACACAGAGCAGATCGTCTGTATGTGTGTGTGATTCGTTGGCTGTGTTTCACTAAAAGGAGTGATGTTGTAAGGATCATGTTATAAACTGCTTTTTTTCACCTGACAATCTGTCCTGACAAGCTTCCAGATCTTATTCTAACTGTGGCATAGATTCCTGGCTATGACCTCCGCACCCTGTTTATATAGACATCCTCTATTGGATGGATGTTTACACTGTTTAAACCTTGTTATCAACCTGATAGATGAACATTAGCTTTTCATTGTTACACAGTATTTTTCTGATAACTGATGAGACTGAGCATTTTCTGCTTGCTGACCATCGGCATTTCCTCTCCTGTCCTATGTACCACCTGCTGTAACTGCTTCAGGAACGTCCCCCTCTTTCTGCTCCACCTACCTGATCCCTCTCATCTTTCAAAGGTTTCTTCCTAAACACCTTAAATTTCTCTCACTCCAGCTTTGGCTGTTGCTGGACTTCCTATGCCCCAGGGAGTTTCAGAGAAGTTGAGAAAACATAGAAATAAAGTTGCAATCCAATATAATAAGGCCTACAGCGTTAATCTTTGACATCATTTATTGAGAATTTACTAAGTGCCAAGAACCCGCTCTAAGCATAACTGTGTTAACTCATTTCATTCTCATAAAACCTGTGAGATAGGCAATGTTATTATAAATAACATGTTTCCCATTTTTCAGAAGAGAAAATGGAGGCACAGAGAAGTTAGGTAAATTGCCACTAAGGCCTCCCGCTGGAATGCGTCAGAGTCCAGATTCAAAGCCAGGCTGCCCGGCCGGCTCTGGGTTCAGTGCTTTGACGGCTGTAAGACAAGGCTGAGGAAGCACAGAGAACCGGCGTCTGATTTGGGGTGGGGCAGTCAGGGACAGCTTCCTGGAGGAGGTGACACCTCAACTGAGCCTCGAGGAAGGAGCAGGAGGCGCTGACCATGCAGTGAAACAGGGTAAGGGTGTCCAGGAAGAGCGAAGGGCCTGAGCGAGGCTGGGAGGCCGCAGAGCTAGCTCCAGGCAGCCTGGCCCGGGGTGTGAGGGGCGCGGGCAGGAGAGCAGGCGCAAGGGGTGGGCAAGGGCCAGACCAAAAGGGCCTGGGCCCCCACAGCTGATGCCTCGCGCCAAGGCCAGGCCTGGCCCCTGCTCTGTGCGCAGGTGGGCAGCGTCGCGGGCTCCCCGGTGGCCACGGCCCCTACCAGGGCGCGGAGCGGGGGCACGGCCGCTAGCAGCCTGCAGGGCGAGGGGAAACCCAGGAAGCGCGCCCGGCTCTAACCAAATCGAGGCTAATAATAAACGTCCTGAGTAAGGAGGCCGGAGCAGACGCGGCTGCGGAGCCGGCGGCCGGGCGGAGCCGCGTGAGTGGCGGGCGGGGCGCGGGGGACGCGGGGGACGCGGGGGGCGC
>VBSM01000725.1:344331-355306 GCA_008086735.1 Cheirogaleus medius
CTCCTAAGATTAATTCTTAAGCTGCACAATTATATGGCAAGCCCTCAACAAGTGACCTCCTTTATCTCTTTAACCTTTTTTGATTTAGTCTATGTCTATTTTGTCTGATAATATTATAGTTGTCCCAGCTCTCTTTCGTTTACTATTTGCATAAAATTTCTTTTTTCCATCCTTTTACATTTAACCTTTGTGTCCTTTGATCTAAAGTAAGTCTCTTGGTCAGGCACAGTGGCTCACGCCTGTAATCCTAACAGTCTGGGAGGCCAACGTGGGAGGATCGCTTGAGGGCAGGAGTTCAAGACCAGCCTGAGCAAGGGCAAGACCCCGTCTCTATTAAAAATAGCAAAATTAGCTGGGTGTGGTGGTACACGCCTGTAGTCCCAGTTGCTCAGCAGTCTGTGGCGGGAGAATCCCTTGAGCCCAGGAGTTTGAGGCTGCAGTGAGCTATGATCACACCATTGCACTCTAGCCCAGGCAACAGAGCAAGACTCTGTCTCAAAAAAGAAAAACATAATAAAGTAAGTCTCTTATAGATAGTATATAGATAATCCCATGTGTTTTTTGTTTATCTAATCAGCCAGTTTCTGCTTTTTAATAGCAGAATTTAGTTCATTTACATTTAATATTATTACCAATAAAGATTTACTTCTGCTATTTATTTGTTTTCTGTATGTTTTTGGTTCTTCAATTCCTCCATTTTTGTATTTAGTTGATTTTTTGGGTAGTATATCATTTTGAGTCCCCTTTTCTTTCCTTTTCTGTATATTTTTTAGTTATTTTCTTATTGGTTATCTTGGGGATTACAATTAACATCTTAAATTTATAACACCCTAGTTTGAATTATACCAACTTAATTTCAATAGGATACAAAAGCTCTGGTCCTATACATCTCTGTCCATTCCCTTTATATTGTTATTGTTGCATATTAAGTCTTTGTGCATTGTATGACCATTAACGTAGGTTTATAATCATTGTTTTATGCATTGCCTATTAAATCATATAGGAAAAGATAAGAGTTACAAACCATATCAAAAATACGATAATTCTGGCTTTTATATTTTCTAAAATACTTACCTTTACCAGTGTTTTTAATTTTTTCTGATGGCTTTAAGGTACTGTCTAGTACACTTTCATTTCAGCCTGAAAGATCCTCTTTAGCATTTCTCATAGGGCAGATCTGCTAACGCACTCCTCAGACTTTATCTGGAAATGCCTTAGTTTGTCCTTCATTATTGAAAGATAGCTTTGCAGTGTATACAATTCCTGTTTGATAGTTTGTTTGTTTGTTTGTTTGTTTTCTATCAGGACTTTAAGTATATCATCCTACTACATTTTGGCCCCTGTGGTTTCTGAGGCAAAATCAGCTGTGAGTCTTACTGAGGGTCCCTTGTACATGACAAGTTGCTACTCTCTTGCTGCTTTCGCAGCTCTCTCTGTTCTCCTGTTTCCACAGTTTTATGGGAGTATGTCTTGGTGCGGATTTCTTTGAGTTTTTCCTGCTTGGAGTTTGTTGAGCTTTTTGAATGTGTATATTGGCATGTTTCCTTAGATTTGGGAAATTTTGGAAATTATTTCTTCAAATATTTTTTCTATCCTTTTTGTTCTTCTCCTTCTGGAACTCCTATAAGTACATGTTGGTACATTTGGTGGGGTCCTGCAGGTCCATCAGGCTCTGTTCAATTTTCCTCAATCTTTTTAAAATTTTGCCCCACAATTATTTTAATTATCTTTTAAATTCACCGATCCTTTATTTTCCTACTCAAATTTGCTGATAGATTCCTTCAGTGAATTTTTCATTTCAGTTATTGGATATTTCAGTTCCAGAATGTTTGTTTCCTTTAAGAAAAAACAGGCTATTTTTAGAGCAGTTTTGGGTTCACAGAAAAATTGAGCAAAAGCACAGGGTTCCCAGATAGCCCTGCCCTCCCTCCACCCACAGACAGCATCCCCCACCAGAGGGTACAATTGTTACAATTAATGAACCTGCACTGACACATCGTTACCACCCAAAGTGCACAGTTTGCGCTAGAGTTCATTCTTGGTGCTGTTCATGCTATGGGTTGGAACAAATGTATATTGAAATGTGTCCACGAATGTATCATACAGAGTGCTTTCCCTGACGTAAAAATCCTCTGTGCTCCGCCTGTTCATCCCTCCCTTCCCACAACCCCTGGTCACCACAGATCTTTTTATTATTTCCCTAGTTTTGACTTTTCCAAAATGTCATAGAGTTGGAATCATACAGCTGACTTTAGCTTTGTTTCTCTCACTTAGTAATATGCATTTCAGGTCACTCCATATCTTCCCATGGCTTGATAGCTCATTTTTTTTAACATTGAATAATATTCTTTTGTTTGTATGTACCACAATTTATTTATACATTCACCTACTGAAGGATATTTTGGGTTTTTTAAAAATATTTTTAATTGTTAAAAATTTTTAAATTTATTTTTATTTTTTTGAGCTTTTTTTGTTTTGTTTTCTGAGACAGTGTCTCACTCTGTCACCCAGGCTGGAGTGCAGTGGCATCATCACAACTCACTGCAGCCTCAAAGTCCTGGGCTCAAGCCATCCTCCCATCTCAGCCTCCGCAAGTGCAGGGATTACAGGTATGAGCCACTGCGCCCGGCCTGAAGGACATTTTTGTTGCTTTCAAGTTTTGGTTCCTTTTTTACAACTTCTGTCTCTTTATTCATATTTTCATTTTGTTCATACACTATTTTCCTGATTTGCTTTAGTTCTTTGTCTATGGTTTCCTTTAGATCACTGAACATATTTAAGACAAATCTTGATTTAACATCTTTGACTAATAATTCCAATGTGCAGGCTTAGAAATGGTTTGTGTCACATTCTTTATTTCCCATGAATGTGACACCGTTCCTGCTTCTTTGTATATTTTGTAATTTTTTTTTTTGAGTACTGGACATTTCGAGTATTATGTTGTGGTAACTCTGGAAATCAAATTTTACTGCTCTTCAGGGATTGCTGAGTTGCTGGTTAAGGGCTGGAGCCATCTCTTTATCACTTTTTCAAACTTTTATTTTTAAATTTTAATTGTTTTCCTAATTTTATTCTTATTTTTGCACAGTATATATTTCTTATTGTATGTGGTCACTAAAGTTTCTGTTCTTTTATCTCTGCAGTCAGCCAGCGACCTGGCAAAGATTTCCACTGCCTCTTTAAATCCCCTAAAAGCCACTCCAGCTGTTTCAGGTGGAAACAATGGCTGTTGTCTTCCATGCCAGCTCCTCCGTGATTAACAGCCATGGTCAGCAGCCAGAACCCACAAGCCCATATTTGGAGGACAAGGTCCTTCTTGGCCACCCTGGCTCCAGAAGCTGCACAAGGAACTTGGGCAACTGTCCCCACTGCAGCCTGTGTGTGGCTCAGGACATGGAATGGTAGTGACTGTCACACAAAAGGCTGAAATTCACCCAAATTCCTGAAATTTACCATGCAGCTCTCCCCTAGACAACACCAGAGTTCCAAAATAGTTGCTTCCAATGGACGCTGCTCGCCCATAGTTGTTTAGCAGGAGGGGCAGACTCCTCAGGCTTCCGGCTCCACCATCCTCCCTGCTGTTGCTCTCCTCACGTCCCTGTGTTGGGATGGCAACGTTTTGTGGATGACGTGCTTGTTTTGAAGAAGGATTTTAGAATGTCTCCAGTGCTCTCTGGCACATCTCAATCTCTGACGCTCCCGAGAGTCACGACAATGCACCCTGGTTTGTGGGATTTACTACACTGGTCACATGGTCGGCTCTTTCAATGTGGAAGCTCATCTCCTTCAAATCATTATTCAACCTTTGAACCTCCTGAACTGATTCCAAAATTTCATATCTTTTGTCTCCTATTTTCTTTTTTATTCATTTATTTTTATTTCAGGGTATTATGAGGGTACAAACATTCTGGTTACATTTTATGTCTTTGCCTCAACCAAGCAAGGATTAGAGGCCTGCCCTTCCCCTCTACAATGCTCACCACATCCATTAGTTGTAGTTTACTCCCCCCAATCCCCTAATCCCTGGAGAATATTACTACTGTGTGAGCACCGTAGTGTTGATCAGTCAGTGCCAATTTGATGGCGAGTACATGTGGGGCCTATTCTTGCGATCTTGTGACATCTCGCTTCAGAGGATGGGCTCAACCTCAATCCAGGAAAATATAAGAGGTGCTAGATCACTGTCATTTCTTATAATTGCGTAATATTCCATTGTATACATATATCAAATTTTAATAATCCACTCATGAATTGACGGGTACTTGGGTTGTTTTCATATCCTTGCAATAGTGAATTGTGCTGCCAAAAACATGTGGGTGCAGGTGTCTTTATTATACAATGTCTTTTGCTCTTTTGGGTAGATGCCTAATAGTGCTATTGCTGGATCGAATGGTATTTCTATTTTTAGCTCTTTGAGGTATCTCCAAATTCTTTTCCACAGAGGTTGCACTAATTTGCAGTCCCACCAGCAGTGTAAGAGTGTTCCTATCTCTCCATATCCTCGCCAGCATTTGTTGTTTTGGGATTTTTTGATAGAGGCCAATCTCACTGGGGTTAGGTGATATCTCATTGTGGTTTTGATTTGCATTTCTCTAATGACTAGAGATGTTGAACATTTTTTTATATGCTTGCTGGCCATTATTCTGTCTTCTTTGGAAAAGATTCTGTTCATTTCCATTGCCCATTTATTGATGGGGTTGTTTGATTTTTTTCTCGTTGATTTTTTTAAGTTCTAGATAGATTCTTGTTATCAGCCCTTTATCAGATGCATAGAGAGCAAATATTTTCTCACATTCTGTAGGCTGTCTCTTCACTCTAATGATAGTTTCCTTGGCTGTGCAGAAGCTTTTTAATTTTATCAGATCCCATTTATTTATTTTTGTTGCTGTGGTGATTGCTTTGGGAGTCTTCTTCAAAAATTCTTTGCCTAGGCTGATGTCTAAAAAGGTCTTCCCAAAATCTTCTACTAGAATTCTTAAGGTTTCATGCCTTAGGTTTAAGTCTGTTGTCCATCTTGAATTGATTTTGGTGAGAGGTGAGAGGTGGGGATCCAGTTTCGATCTTCTACATGTAGCTATCCAGTTTTCCCAGCACCATTTATTGAAAAGATATTCTTTTCCCCAGTGTAAATTTTTGTCTGTTTTGTCAAAGATTAGATTACCATATGTGGATGGTTTCGTCTCTGGATTCTCAGTCCTGTTCCAAAGGTCTATGTCTCTGTTCTTGTCCCAATAACATGCTGTTTTAGTTACTATAGCCTTGTATTACAGCTTGAAGTCTGGTAGTCTGATACCTCCCAGTTTGTTCTTTTTACTTAAGATTGCTTTGGCTATACGAGATCTTCTGTGGTTCATACAAAGCATAGAATTATTTTTTCTCGATCTGTAAAGAATGATGATGGTACTTTGATAGGGATTGCATTAATTCTATGGATCACTTTAGGTAGTATGGACATTTTAATGATACTGATTCTACCAATCCATGAGCAAGGTAGATTTTTCCATCTTGTTACATCTTCTATAATTTCTTTTCTTAGTGTTTCATAGTATACGTATATGGCTCTCACATCTTTCATTAAATATATTCCTAGATATTTAATTTTCTTTGAGGCTATTGTAAAAGATATTGCGTTTTTTATTTGAATTTCCACTTGACTGTTATTGGCGTATATGAATGCCGCTGATTTGTGTGTATTGATTTTGTGTCCTGAGACTTTGCTGAATTCATTTATCAATTCTAGGAGTCTTTTGGTTGAATCATTGGGGTTTTCTAGATATAATATCATATCATTGGCAAAGAGTGAGAGTTTGATCTCATCTGCCCCCATTTGGACGCCTTTAATCCCCCTCTCTTGTCTAATTGCTCTAGCAAGGACTTCCAGCACTATGTTGAATAGAAGTGGAGATAGTAGGCAACCTTGCCTGGTTATGGTTCTAAGTGGGAATGGTTTCAATTTTTCCCCATTCATAATGATATTGGCCATGGATTTGTCATAAATGGACTTGATAATTTTAAGATATGACCTATCTATGCCTATTTTGTTAAGAGTTTTTATCATAAAGGTGTGCTGGACTTTGTCAAATTCTTTTTCTGCATCTGTTGAGAGAATCATATGGTCTTTGTTCTTGCTTTTATTTATGAGGCGAATTGCATTTATAGATTTACGTATGTTGAACCAGCCTTGCATCCCTAGAATAAAGCCCACCTGGTCATGGTGAATTATTTTTTTGATATGCTGCTGAATTCGATTTGCTCAAATTTTGTTGAGGATTTTTGCATCTATATTCACAAAGGATATTAGTCTGTAGTTTTTTTTGTTGTTGTTGTGTCCTTTGCTGGCTTTGGTATCAAGGTGATATTGGCTTCATAGAATGAGTTAGGAAGGATACCGTCTTTCTCAATGTTGTGGAATAATTTCTGTAGTATAGGTATGAGTTTTTCTCTGTATGTTTGGTAAAACTCTGAAGTGTAGCCATCTGGTCCAGGACTTTTCTGTTTGGGGAGGTTTTTAATTGCTGCTCCAATTTCTGAGCTTGAGATTGGTCTATTCAGAAATTCTATTACCTCCTGGGTGAACTTAGGGAGGTTGTTGTTTCTGGGAATTTGCCCATTTCCTCCTCATTATGTAGTTTTGGGGCTTACAGGGTTTTATAGAAGCAATTCTCCAAGCAGTGAGATGAAAGCAACAAATAAACTACAAAGGAAAGCCTATCAGACTAACTGAAGATTTCTCAACTGAAATTTTACAAGCCAGAAGGGATTAGATGCCTATCCTTAATCTTCTAAAACAGAATAATGCCCAACCTAGAATTCTTTATCCAGCAAAATTAAGTTTCATCTATGAGGGAGAAATAAAGTCTTTCCCAGACAAGTAATCACTGATAGAATTTGCAAAGACCAGACCAGCCCTACAAGAAGTACTCAGACCAGCATTATACATCAAACAGTGCAGTAGACACTCTTCAAAGTAAAATCATTCAAGAGTTAAAGCCTAGAACTTGGACTTCATGATGGCTCAAGGAGTAAAACAAAACAACAGGATTTCGCCCAACAATATGAATAGAAATCTACCTCAAATTTCAATCCTCTCAATAAATGTGAATGGCTTAAACTGTCCTCTGAAGAGACATAGACTGGCAGAATGGATAAAAATCCACAAGCCTAGTATCTGCTATCTACAGGAAACGCATCTAACCCACAAAGATACCTTCAGGCTCAAGGTCAAGGGATGGAAAACAATCATTCAGGCAAATGGAAGTCAAAAAAAAGCAGGGGTAGCTATACTATTTTCAGATAACATAAGCTTTAAAATAACAAAAGTTTAAAAGGACAAAGATGACCACTATATAGTTGTGAAAGGAAAGATCCAACAAGAAGAATTAATAATTCTTAATATTTATGCACCCAACTCAGGAACACCCAGTTACATAAAGCAAACCTTCTGTGATCTAAATATCATGATAAACAATAATGCCATAGTTAGCAGGGGACTTCAACACGCCACTAAATGAACTGGACAGATCCTCGAAACAGAAAATAAGCAAAGAAATAATGGACTTAAACAGAGCTCTTGAACAAAAAGGTCTGACAGACCTCTACAGAACATTCCACTCAAATAAAGCCGAATATACATTCTTCTCATCAGCCCGTGGAACTTTCTCCAAAATTGATCACATATTAGGCCACAAATCAGACCTCAACAAATTTAAAACAATAGAAATTATGCCGTGTATCTTCTCTGATCATAGTGGTATAAAATTGGAGTTCAATTCCAACAGAAATACTCACCACCTCACAAAGTCATGGAAATTAAACAATCTATTGTTGAGTAACTATTGGGTCAAGGAGGAAATACAGAGGGAAATCAAGAGTTTCTTCGAACTAAATGAAAATGGACACAAGTTATCAAAACCTGTGGGATACAGCAAAAGCATACCTGAGAGGAAAACTAATAGCAATAAATGCTCACATCCAAAAAACAGAAAGCTATCAACAGAAATCAACAATCTAATAAACAGTCTCAAGGAATTGGAAAAGGAAGAGCAAATCAATTCCAATCCTAGTAGAAGAAAAGAATAATAACTAAGATCAAAGCAGAACTAAATGAAATTGAGAACAAGAGAATTATATGGAAGATCAACAAAACCAAAAGCTGGTTTTTCGAAAAGATAAATAAAATTGACAGCCCTCTTGTGAGATTGACAAGAATTCAAAGGGAAAGGACTCTAACAAACTCAGTTAGAAATGAAAAAGGAGAGGTCACAACAGACACCGCAGAAATACAAAACATTATTTTTGTCTCCTGTTTTCTGGGAAATTTCTTCAATTACCAACCCTTCTACCAGTGTTTTTACTCTGGATGTTATATTTTTAATTTCTAATAATTTTAATTTGTTCTATGAATAGTCTTTAAAAATGACCCACTGTCATGTTTCATGAATGCAAAATCCTCTCTTATATTTCTGAAGATATCAACTGTTGCTGCTGTTTGGTTTGAGTTCTCTTTCCTGGTAGAGGCAGTGCTTCAAATCAGGTGGTCCTTGACTGTGGGTTCCCAACTCAGACTGAGGCACTGACAACTGGCTGTGAGTTCTGGGTGGCTGCTGCAGACACTTTGTATGGACTGTGTGATCAGGCAGGGACTTGGCCATTTTCTGGAGAGAATCTCCCGCTTGGTCAGTGCCTCTAAGTCTTTTCCTTTGCATCCATTTTCCCAAAGCAGAGTCTTCTGACTTCCTGCCATTTGTAGGGCAGAGAGGGAGCCGTTTCTAGGAACCCTAGCTGTGGCACTTCTTAGGCAGAAGCAGGGGTGAGTAGGGAGAGGGGAGACTGACTTCAGGAGGAAGATTCTCTCTCACCCAGTCACCGTATTGCCAGGAAGGACCTTGCTGCTACCCTCAGCTCTGCCTGAGGAGACCCCAGTCTTATGCTCGGGTGGGTGAGGGGCTGCACCTGCCTGGGAATGGGGACCTGCTTGGGGTCAAGCCCTTTTTATATGAGTTTCCATAACATCCCACCTCCTACCAGTCCCCTACTGTCGGAGACACCTGGCGCGTCAGTTCTGGACACTTGCTGGAGTTCTGTGGCTCGAGACGGCTTCCATGCCCTGTGGGCATAAAAGTGGAGAGAGCTTCACCTGCATCCAGGCACTTCAGTCCTGCCTCCTTCCAAAATGTTGCTGACACCTGTTCCCTGCCATAGAAACTTCTGCCATTCCCTGCATCTTTGAGGACAAATGTGCTTACTGTCAGCATATAGGGTTTCAGGAGGGAAGGAAGATAAGCTCGCGTGTTTGAGCTGCCATGCTAACCAGGAAGCCGCAGTGTCTTCTCAGTTTGCTTTCATTATAGAATAAAGAGATGCCTTGCAAAATGTGTAAAAGGAGAATTTGCTGGGGGAAGCAAATGTCATGAAATCAGACCAGATTGTAGTGGAGATGATGGGTCACACCGTAGAAGACTCGCAGCAATACAAAAACAGACTGCACAGGCAGCAGGGCACGGGGCAGGCTCAGACCAGACGCAGAAGGCCAAGACGGGCAGCGTTAGCCAGTAGCAACGAGTCCCGACAGCAGTTACCACTGACAGTGCTACTGGATGGGAGGGACCCAAGGGGGTGCAGGAAATAAATGTTCTAGATCTCCACGTGGGCTGCAAAGACACAGGTGTGTGCATTTGTAAAATTTCACCAGGCTGCATCCTTAGGATCTGTGCACTTTACACACGTCATTGTGCATGTTTCATAGCTCAATAAAAAAGGAAAAGGGAAGGAAATTGGCATTTATTGAGTCCTTGCTGTATGAGAGGCACTGACTAGGTCTGCTTTTTAAAAGTGCATTCATTTAATGAGCACCTACCCTGTCCTAAGCACTGGGAGGTTCTGAGGACCCAGCAATGAACACAACTAGGCAGAGTTCCTGCCACATGATGCACACAGTGAGTGCAGGGGACACTATCAAACAGCCACACATGTAGAAGGAAAGTAACCACAGTGACAAGTAGAGGGTGTTGTGAGTGTATAGAACAAGGGCTGTGCCCTAGTCTGGGGGGAGGGTCAGAAAGGTTTCCTTGAGGAACTAAAGTTTAAACATGGATCTCCAGGATGAGGAAGAAATAACCAGCGAGGGGTGGGGAGTGGGGCAGAAGAGCATTTTATGCAAAGGGAAAGCATGTGCGAAGGTCCTGTGGTAGGAGGGCATAGAGCAGGGCTGAGCACGGCACTGCTGATTGCGGGGGCAGGGGCCTCAGAACCACCATTTCACAGATGGGGAAACTGAGGCTCAGAGAGGTGGCTGCCCCAGATTGCCCAGTGAGCACAACTGGGGGCGGAAGCCAGCTTTGTCTGGCTCCCCTCTGCCTGCTGAGACAAGGGTGTCTGTGGGATGTGAGCGAGAGAGACTGCTGGGTTCCAATCAAGAACAGGAGGCCGGGCTGCGGCGCCTGCCCACAGCCCTCATGCTCCTGGTCTCTTGGCTCCACAGGGCCTGCGGACGGGGTGGCTATGGGACCCTGCCCCGAAGAGCAGTACTGGGATCCCCTGCTGCGCAGCTGCATCTCCTGCAAATCTACCTGCAACCATCGGAACCAGCGCACCTGTGCAGCCTTCTGCAGTGAGTTCTGGGGCCTGAGCCCAGGGGACAGCTGATAACCCTTCCCCTCAGAACCCCCTCTGGCCCCACTGCAGTCAGGTAGCTGGGCTGGGGCAGTGGGAGATGTGCAATGTGGCCTCTTCACTCCTTCGTCCTTCTGCTCTGCCACACTGCCTCCTTTCCGGCCCCCAGCCCTTTGCACATGCTGTTCCCTCTGCCTGGAATGCGTTTCCTCAATTCATCCTTCCTCAGCTCCTTCCTCCCCAGTCTTCAGGTGTCAGCCCAACGTCAGAGGTCGTCTCTGACTACCCAGTAGAAATTGGGCCCTCCTTTGCCACAGTTGTTACTTTCTTTTGAAACTTTTTATTATAGAAATTATCAGGCCGG
>VBSM01000725.1:363917-381637 GCA_008086735.1 Cheirogaleus medius
CCCCCCCCGCCCCCCCCGTGGACAGCCCTTTGCTGGCTGAGCTGCCAGGCGTGGCAATGCCTGGTGACTTGCTGGAATGTTCCACCCAGGCCCAGCTGCCTCATATGCACAGTTACATGTATTACCCCACCGCTGCCAAGCCACAATGCTTAGAGAGAGGAATATCGTGTTCCGTTTTACACAGGAGGAAACTGAGGCCGAAAAAAGCTGAATAAAATGTCCAGAACCACATTTGGTTGCGGCGGCAGGGCCGGGGCTGGGCGGCACTGTGCCTCCTGCCCTGCCCCTGCGTGACAAGCCATAGCGCTGCTGACGGGCGGCCGAGCCTGGGCTGGGGCAGCAGCCAAGGGGAAAGTCCACTTTTAGGCGAGAAATGGCTTTGAAAACAAAAACAATCGGCTCAGAAATAAACTGCACGGGAGCCGCCTGGTGGCCGGACCTGCACTGCGCCTGCGGGCCGGTTTCCTCTAGACTTGACTCCCCCCGACGCGGCCGAGTCCCTCTTCGGACAAAAACCTGGACTGGGCCCTTTGAACAGCACACAGCGAGACGGGCGAGGCCTCGCCCCCCTGTGGCTCCGGCCCGTCCCTTCACACACAGTCTACACGGGGCGCGCTCACGCTGCCTCATCTGACACCAGCGGTGGCTGCGGAGTCTCGTGGCGACGGCTCCCTCTGAGAAACGCGCGCGCCTCCGTTGCCGTCGTGACTGCGCGGCGGCGCGTCCCGCGTGTGCCGCAGCGCGTCCAGCCATCCGTCCCCCGCTGGCGGACGACAGGGCCGAGTCCAGCGCTTTGCAGGCGGGAACGCTGCTACCACAGACACCTGGGCTGGGAGGGACCAGCCCTAGAGGCGAAACCCGCACGTTCAGCAGGAATCAGGAAAGTATGTTTTAAATGGTGGTAGATGGTTCCAAATGGCCCTGAAGAGGCCACCCCCACCAGCAGTGTGTGAGGTGCCTGTTTTCCTACTCCCTGTGTGACAGGTAGAAAGTGATATTTTTGGTAGTTATAATTTGCATTTCTCTTCTTAAACCAGGAGCTTTGACAAGCATGTCTTAGGGACAGGCCTTCAGGCAGGAACTCTTTTTGCGTTTCCCACAGGACACCTCAGATCACTGGGAAAGGGGCTTGAGAAGCTTGGACAGGTTCTTAACGCCATCCACCCAAAACTTAGGGCCCTAAAAATAACAACCATGCCATTACCTCTCACGGTCCTGTGTGGGGCTGAGCTCAGCGGGGTGGGTCTTCTGGTGGTCTCCCTCGGCTGTCGTGTGGTCGCGGCAGATGGTGCAGGGATGGAGCTGCTGGACACTTGACCATGATGCTGGGCTGGCCTCGCTTCTCCGCCAGCTGGTCTCAGGGGGGTCCCTCTCCACCGGCCTCTCCAGCTGGACTTCTCACTTGGTGGCTCAGGGCTTCCAAGGGAGCAAATGCCAAGCTGCCAGGCCTTCCGAAGGCCTAGTAGGACCAGGACCGGTGCAGCATCACCTCCACAGCATTCAGCTGGATAAAACGAGTCCCAGCCCAGCCCAGATTTGAACAGAGGGGAATCCACAAGGGCATGATGTCGGGTGGCCATGCTCTGTGAGCCATCTCCACCTCTGCAGTCTCAGAGTGTGGTCTGGGTGTTGAAAACCTTTGAAATACTCCTTGAATCAACACAGCAATTCATTTCCTCTCAGAAAGTCTCACAACCAGGCCTTCTGTGCCGTGCCAGTTTCTGCTCTGCCGATCCAGCCAGTGCGTTTTCTTTTGATTCCAGAGGCAGGAGCAGGTGGGCCTCTGTCGCACCAGGCTTGCAGGTCCTGAGAACCACAGGGCCAGCATTTGGTGCCTGCATGATGGGGGGGTCTTTGCTTCCCTCCTCCATGGCCTCTCTGAGCCCCAAGCATGGCACCACCAGCTTGGAGTGTGGCACAAGCTCACCCTGGGCTCCCGTCTCCCTTCTGTAGACATCAGGGTGACACCAATGACCCTTTAGAAGAGTCCTGCCAGCTCCGTCACTTTGTAAAACTCCCAAATCTAGGAGCATGTGTGAGGAGGCAAGGCAGTACCTGCCTGTGGCCCCTGTGTGGCCTGCTGGCCCAGAGCACTGGCCTGGAAGTCGGTTGAACCTGCTTCCCAGGTGCAGGTCCGAGGCTGGGAGCAATGTGACTTAGAGACTCAGTTTTTTCATCTGCAAAATGGAGCATGAAATGGTAGGGGTGCTGTGGAAAGCAGACTGGCAGTTCCTCAAACAGTGAAACAGACGTATCCTAGGACCTAGCCATGCATCTCCTGGGTATACACCCAAGAAAACTGAAAATACGCGTCCACATAAACAGTGAACCTGCAGGAGCATGCCAGTGTTGCTCACAGCGGCCAGGACGTGGAACCACGCAAGTGCCCACCAGCTGAGGAACAAGACGTGTCTGTACACACAAAGTACTATTTGGCCATAAAAAGGAACAAAGTTCCGACACAAGGCACTATAGGGACGAACCTTGAAAACATCACGCTGAATGAAAGAAACCAGACACAAAAGGCCACATGCTTTATGATCCCATTGACAGGAGACGTCCAGAACAGGCATATCCACAGAGATGAGGGTCGCCTGGGGCTGCGACGGGGTTTCTGTTGACAGGATGGCAACGGGCTCAAACTACGCAGTGGTGATAGTTTCACAACCTTGTGAATATGCTAAAAACCACGAATTGCACACCTTATAATGGTGAATTTGATGGTATAGGGATTGTATCTCAATGTTTTTTCAATGGAGATGATCAGTCCTCCCTCAGAGCAGGAGGATCAAGGAAGATCCTGTATGGGAAGTAACTGGCACACAGCCAGGGCTCACTAAATGGCCCAAGTCATGAGTACATTTTCTTAAATCTGGCTTGTATCTGTCCTTCAACCCCAGGGCCTAGGCAAGGGTCCTCAAACTTTTTAAACAGGGGGCCAGTTCACTGTCCCTCAGACCGTTGGAGGGCCGGACTATAGTTTATAAAAAACTACGAACAAATTCCTATGCACACTGCACATATCTTATTTTGAAGTAAAAAAACAAACGGGCAGAAACACCCACTTGTGGCCCACGGGCTGTAGTTTGAGGACGCCTGGCCTAGGGGATGCCCAATTCCAGAGACCAAGAACAGCCTGGGATAAAGGGAAATTTCAAGGGAGGGTTTTGACCCTGGGCTGTCTTCCTCTGGCATCCCAACCCGGAGGCTCAAGTCCTGAGAAAATGGAGAGGCCAGATGCCCATTTCCCCAGGGCCCTCCTGGTTGACACCTGCTGTCCCCAACACATTAGGAATTTCACCCATCCCAGTCTCAAAGTCCAGTCGGCCCTCTGTATCCATGGGTTCTGCCCCGTGGGTTCAACCAACAACAGATCGAAAATATTTAGGGAAAACAATGGATGGTTGCATCTGTACTAAACACATACACTTTTTTCCTTGTCATTATTCCCTAAACAACATAGAACAACCATCTACATAGCACTTACACTGTATTAGGTATTATAAATAATCGAGAGATAATTTAATGTATATGGGAGGATTTTGTAGGTTATATGCAAATATTAGGCCATTTGAGCATCTGTGGACTCTGCTATCCGAAGGAAGTCCTGGAACCAATTCCCCGTGGATTCAGAGGGATGATGATCTACGCTTACCCAGGATAGCATCTCCTTGGAGGAAGGGCCCAGTTCAAGACAGAAGGGACATCCTTCCTGGACTACTGTCTCTTCCTTGGTCCATTCGCTCATTGGTCCACTTCTGGCACTGTCCCAGTCTGCATCCCCAGCAAGTGGGGACAACAAAACAGACCAGCTTGAGCTGTCCAGCTTTGAGGTCTTGCGGGAAGTTGCTGCCAGTATGATGTAGAGAGAGTCGGTTTCCGTAGGATCCAGAGAGCACACCCGCCAAGCCTCTGTCAGGAAGGGGTCCCGGCCTAGCCATGACCCCCAGCAGGGGCTGGCCACGTGGATGGCCTGGGCCATGAAAAGGGAGCCCGTGGGGTGGCGGAGGGAGCACTTCAGAGAGGGGCCATCGGGAGTGCAGCCCCCCCACTCAGGGTCTCCCCGCTGTGTTGCAGCTCCCCCCGGGCCCAAGCTGAGTGCGGACCAGCTGGCGCTGGTCTACAGCACGCTGGGGCTCTGCCTGTGCGCCATCTTCTGCTGCTTCCTCGTGGCCATGGCCTGCTTCCTCAAGAGGAGGGGCGATCAGGTCTCCTGCCAGCTCCCCGCAGGGCCCTGTGGGTCCCCGGCCAAGTCTTCGCAGGGTGAGTGCACGAAAGTGGGGTCCTCGCCCTTTTCACTGCGTGGATGACAAGGCGCGAGCCATTCTGCGATCCTGTCACTGCCCCTGCTTCTAAATGGAGCAAATCTCCCAGGAGCGGTCTGGGGCACGTCCCTGTAATAGTGGTTCTTAGTGAGGAAAAAAAAAAGTTAAGCCATCTGGGACAAGAAGGGTGGGTGTAGGGGGGACCGGGCTGGCAGGGCCTGGGCTTTCCGAGGACGCAGGGGTTTCAGGACTGAGACCAGGAGAGGGGGACCAGGTCACGCTTGGGACTGTGGCTATTTTGGGGGCGCGGGCGGAGGTGAGAGCCACGGTTTGCCAGCCTGCCCCGCACAGGCTCGGGCCGCGCAGAGGCGCCCACGCCGGCCTAGGGCGGCCGAGCCCAGTGGCCTCCTCAGCTCCCCGCGGGGGACGGCCGGGCGGGACTTCCGGAGCCCGGGCCGCGCCGACGCCTTCTCCTCTCGCCTCCGCAGATGACGCAACAGAAGCCGGCAGCCCCGGGGGCGCGGCGCCCGAGCCCGTGGAGACGTGCAGCTTCTGCTTCCCCGAGCGCAGGGCGCCCACCCAGGAGAGCGCGGGCGCGCCCGGGACCCCCGGCCTCGCTGGGACCGCGGCCCTGCAGCCCTGCGCGCGCGCCTCCGACGGCTGCCTCGGCGTCGTGTGCGCGCCCGCCCAGGAGGGGGGCCCGGGCGCGTGATGGGGTGGGGGGAGAGAGACGTGGGGGCGGAGAGGGAGAGAAGGAGACGGACGGAGGGAGAGCTGTGGACGGGTGGGGAGACCCAGGCAGCAGACAGAGAGGTACCGGAGGAGGAGGCCGGGTCACTGTATCCCAGTTCCAAGTGCAAACTGTAGGTCGCCATCACCTGCCTACACATGCAGTACCTGCGATAAAGTAGCCCCCGAGAACCCCTTTTCTTGTAAAATAAAACCTTTGAGGCTGCCCTTCATTGGACTTTGGTCGTGTCTGCGGATGAACCAAGACGGCCCTCTTGTCACCCTCCTGGGCTCAAGGCTCCGACACATGCTGCTACCTCTGCTCGGCACAGAAGGACCCACCGTGCCCACCATCTCACCAGGTTCCTGAGGAAGTTTGTGAGCTAGGGTTGGGCGGTAAGCAGCAAAGTACCGCTTGGCCTTTCACTTAAGAGGGAGAGCAGAAAGAGATCACAGGATGGTGGGCAGGAAGGCACCTGTGCAAACGCCAGGAGAATGAGGTGCTCGACTTGTCTTCGTTTCTCTCACACAGATGCCCTTCCCTTTCCCTGCCTCTTCATGGCATGAAGCACAGGGTGTATGTACATGTGCCTGTGTGTATGTGTGTTTCAGGGGTTTGGAGTAGACAGGAAGGGAATTATTCACCCTGCACCACCCCAAATTATCTTGCATACCTGCACACACCAAAGGGCCATGTAGGACACTTTGGGAGGTGCAGACGAGACACCTAGGGCACCATCCTCGGACTAACAGGCTGCATTAGTTTGCTAGGGCTGCCTTCATGAAGTGTCACAGACTGGCTTCAACAACAAAGTCGTTGTCTCACAGTCTGGAGGCCAGAAGTCCAAGATCTAGGTGTCAGCAGAGTGGGTTCTTTCTGAGGGCTGCATAGGAAGGTCTGTTCCGGGCCTCTCCTTGGCATGATGGTGGCCGTCTTCTCCCTGCATCTCTTCACCTCTTCCCTCTTCGCATGTCTGTCACAATTTCTCCTTTTTATAAGTACACCAGTCACACCGGAGAAGGGCCCACCCTTCTGACCTCATTTTAACTTACCTCTGTAAAGACCTTATCTTCAAATAAGGCTGCATTCTGAAGTGCTAGGGGTTAGGGCTTCAACATAGGTCAGGGGGACAAATTCAACCCATAACACAGGCCCTCTTGAGGCCACCTCTGCTTCATCTTTGTCTGCAGGTGAGTTGGCATCTAAAATGTGTCTGCCCAAGATGTGTGTCTTATCCAGGGAACAGCCAGACCACGCAGCCAACGCAACATCTTGGTGGCATTGTTCCTCTCCACTATGCCTACAGTAAGCAGCTTCCTTCCTCATAACAGGGTGGACACCAGGCTTGCACTGTCGCAGGCACTTGCTGGGTGCTGGTGAAGTGACACTGTCAGGGAGCTGCAGAGACACAGCTTAGAATGCTAAGGCTTGTCTGAAAGATGCACAGATTCTATTCCTTCAGATCTGTGGTTTTCTAATACTGCTCGTCTGAACCCAACGATGCATCTGGAATTTCGGGGGATGTTGGGGTGCTGAGAACACAGGGTGCTGAATGCCCAACCCCAACTTCAATTAGATACAAATAATCTTTTAGGTTTTCGGGGGTCAGTTTTTCAATTGCTCTTGAGTGTGTGTGTGTTTTTTTAAGGGGGATCCTTTACTACAAAGAACATCTGAAACTCTAAATACTGTCAATTTTATCTATGTTTTGTTCGTCCCACATCCAAAATATATCCTGATTCCACCCACTTGTCATGACCTCCTTTTTTTTTTTTAAGAGATGGGGTCTTGCTATGTTGCCCAGGCTGGCCTCAAACTCCTGGGCTCAAGTGATCCTCCTGCCTTAGCTTACTGCATAGCTGGCTGTACAGGTGCATGCATCACCACTCCTGGCTATTAACACAAAAGTTTTTTAGAGATGGAGTCTTCCTGTGTTGCCCAAGTTGGTCATGTGTCATGACCCCTTTAATCTGAGTTCCCACCATTTCCCACCCTCCCCACTGGCCTCCCTACTGCCA
Source organism: Cheirogaleus medius (assembly GCA_008086735.1). NCBI lineage: Eukaryota > Metazoa > Chordata > Mammalia > Primates > Cheirogaleidae > Cheirogaleus > Cheirogaleus medius. The sequence goes on from VBSM01000725.1 coordinate 370,931, forward strand.
CCTTTTCTCCCCACCCAAGGTTCAGCAAGAGTTTTCTATAAAAGACCAGATAGTATCTTAGGCTTTGTGGACCACACAGTCTCTGTTGCAATGCCTCGACAACTGGAGTCTGCCATTGCAGCGCAGGAGCAGCCAGGGACAAGAAGTGAACACATGGGAATGGCTGTGCTCCAGTGAACCTTTATCTACCAGAACAGGTGGGCCGGATGTGAACTGTGGGCCATAGTTTGCCAGCTCCTGCCTGACTTCATGGTAGAATTGATGTTTGTATTTATGCCCCTTGATAAAATGTGTAATGGTTGTTTACAAGATACATATTTAATTAATTACAGTCAACTGTCAAATAATATCACTTCACATGCGGTGTAGGGACCTTACAAGGGCACACTCCCAACTCTTCCCCTATCTGTGCTGTTGTCATTTACATGTTCTATAAACCCACAATACATTATACAGTTTTTGCTCTAGAACATCAATATCGCAGAGTGATTAAAAATAAAAACATGTCTTTTATATTTACCCTTATTTCTGGAGATCTTCATTTTTTAGAGACTTCATTCAAGTCTCTGGAATCACATGTTTTCCACTTGCAGAACTTATTTTAACATTTCTTATTGTGCAGGTCTGCTGGTAATGAATTCTTTGTTTTTGTTTGTTTGAAAAGTCTTTATTTCACTTTTATTTTTGAAAGATAGTATTTCTAGCTATAGAATTCCTTTCAATACATTAAAGCTATCCATTATCTTCTTTTTTGACATCTAAGTTTTTATTAATGTGAGTTTTTAAAAACAAGCTTCCACACCAGTGTGGAGAGTGGCGGGAGGAGGAGGGGAGGACAGGGGAAGAGATTCCACGCCATCAATAATAAAGCTCCATGTTCATCCCATCATGATTTCATAGTGCCCAGAGACACGTGGTCCTTAAAAATCACGTACCACTGCCTTGGAACAATCTGTTCCAACGGGTGCCAGTTTGGGCTGCAATCAGCTTCTTAAGGTCCCCAATGGTGTCGTTGGTGTTGCATTTCACACAGCCCTTCCTCCCCAGACAGTTGTTGCAAACAACCTCGATCATCTTGGCTGGAGTTCCCATCAGCCCTGGACCCTTGGCATCTGGGTCCCACCAGCTTTCCCTGATTCCGGGCCTCTCTGCCTGACCCCCTAACCTCAAATCCATTATCTGGTGGCTTTCATAGTTCCAGACAAGGCATACACTATAATTCCTATCTGTGTTCCTCTGTAATTTGTGCCTTTGCATTTTTCTGTTTATCTTACTTCTTTAGTAGTTTAAATATGATGTATCTAGCAGTTTTTTGTTTTGGTTAAATTTGTTTTGTTATTTCTCCTGCTTGGGGTTCATTAGGATTTTTGTAGCTTGATGTTATTTTATAATATATATTATAGGCTATAATCTCTTCAAACTGTTTAATATTGCCTCACATCTCTGGTGCCCTATTCTTTTGTTTTGACTCTTTTTTCTCTTTGGGTTTCAGTTTGGCTACTTTCCATTAACCTTCAAGTTCACTGTTTCCTTCTCCAGCTGTGTTGAATCTACTGAAAGGCCTGTCAAAGGCATTCTTCATCTCTGTTACCATGTTTTTGTTTTCTTCTAGCATTTCCAGTTGACTCTTCCTCACAGCTTCCATCTCTGCTGACATTCCCCATCTATTCATGAATGTGGTGGTCCATCAGAGTCTGATGATGTTGATTAATATGTCTCTTGACTGTGGGTTGTTTTTACTTGCTCTTTTGGGTGTCTAATAATTTTTGATTGAATACCAGACATGTGTAGGACAGTGGAGACTGAAGTAAGAAGTATTTATATCTGGAAATGGCACTTTTCCTTTTGCTAATCCACTGATGTGACAGGTTGAGTCAATCTGGCTATGAGGTGAAGTGGGTTCGAGTTCTGTTGTTTCTGTGTTTACCTTCAGTGCACCACTGGCTGCAAATTCTCCTAGTGCTGCCGTGTTCTTGGTGGGGGCTGGGCTCACCCTCAGCTCTACACCTTCCCCACGTGCCTCTGCCACAGAGAGGGTATTCCACCACGTTTTTTGGCCCTCCCTCAGTGGTAGACTGCTGATACTTGTAACCTGGTTCGTGCTAACCTGGTATGGCACAGGGGGGTTGTCTGTTGTCCTGATCCAGGCTCAGTCTGAGGCAGGCCCTGTGCTCCTGGACCCGGAGGATGAGGCTTTTTCACTGCAATCCTCAGTCCAAATGTCATCTTTTCAGAGAGCCCTTCCCGGCCAGGTGTGGTGGCTCACGGCTGTAATCTAGCACTCTGGGAGGCCGAGGTGGGAGGATTGCTCAAGATCAGGAGTTCAAGACCAGCCTGAGCAAGAGTAAGACCCCGTCTCTACTAAAGATAGAAAGAAATTATCTGGACAACTAAAAATATATAGAAAAAATTAGCCGGGCATGGTGTCACATGCCTGTAGTCCCAGCTACTCAGGAGGCTGAGTCAGGAGGATCGCTTGAGCCCAGGAGTTGGAGGTTGCTGTGAGCTAGGCTGACACCACGGCACTCTAGTCCAGGCAACAGAGTGAGACTCTGTCTCACAAAAAAAAAAAAAAAAAAGAGAGAGAGAGCCCTTCCCTCTACCTGAAGTTCCGCCTCTCCTGGATTTCTTAACATTTCAAAAATCTTAACTGCATTACATATGGTTTTGGGAGCTTCTCAAAATTTATTTTGTAATAAAGGAGGCAGAGGATGAGATTTCCTCCAGCCATGCTTATTTGGCCCTTGATATTTTGCTCACACCATCCAGGCCAGTGGTTCTCAACCTTGGGCCACAGCTCAGACCTAGTGAATGGGAATCTCCACGGCTGGGGCCAGGCATCAGGACATTTCTAAAGCTCCCAGGTGACTGCAGGGGACAGCCAGGCTTGAGAAGCAATTGGTCCAGGCAGACATTAGGTCCCTGCTTCTAAAAGAACGGGTACAGGTCCCAGATCTACTTAGCAAAATCTTGTTTTTCCTTCCTAATTGTTTTCAACACTTTCTAAATGAGACTGATCAAAGGAAAAACCTAATGTATCTTAGGAAATTGACAGATGGTTTTCTTACTACATTTCCCCTCCCTACTCAAGACAAACAACAAATCCCCAAAGCCCTGGGCTTTGATATATCTCAGGTTTGGGTTTTTAAAAAACATTTATATAATTCTTACCACATGCCAAGCATTGTTCTAAGCACTTTACATGTATTAACTCAATTTTTCCTTATAAGAATCCGAGGAGGGAGTGCTATTATTGTGCTCATTTTATAGATGAAGAAACTGAGGCTAGGAGGATTTAAGTAGCTTGCCCGAGGTACCTGGGGCCAGGCCTGGAGCCCAGGCAGTCTGGTTCCATATGCTGTGCTCTTAACCACTGGATACACTGCAGAAGAGAGTTAAAATTAAAATTTAAGACAGTAGAGAGGCTGGAAACTTCCAATTTATCATGCCATGATGAGCCTCTGACAGGGCGAAGAAACCACATTAACACGCTGGCATGGGAAGCCTGACAAGCTCTGGCTGGAGACCAGGAGGAAGCTTCTGCCTGGGTCACCGGGAGTACCCGGCTGTGACAGTCAGAGGCATGGCAGACACTCCCGCTGTCCCTCTTGCAAGCCTGAAGGACTCTGCTCGTGGAATCAATGGGAAACCACCAAGTGTGGGGAGGACGTGACAGCGGGCTGAGTGGCCTCGCCAGGGTGCCCCCTTAGCCTGGGTCCCCGTCTTTAAAGCACAATGTGTCTTTCTCCTGGAATGTTCTACCCAGATAGCCTGGAGATCACTCTCGATGGCAGGCCTCTGCTTCCATTCCAGGTTGCCAAGGGGGAGCACCTTCTCGACCTCCTACCTGGAGGCAGCCTGTTGTCCTGCCCACCTGTGTCATTTTCCTGCAGAACTTAACACGTCTGACATCTGTTTGCTCCCGCCACACTGTACCCTCCATGAGGACTGGACTCTGGGCCCTCTCAACCAGTGTCTAAAACAGTGCCTGCCATCAAATAGTTACTGAATTAATGAATTCAGGAGTCAGATTGAGTCATTTGGGTCAATTGTAACGTCTTTTCTAAAACATTCTACAAAAATACAACTTACTGACATTCCCTCTTCCTCTCCCAGTGTCTGGCACTATAATCCGCTCATATACATTGGCATCACCACCAGGAAAAGCAGGTAGGAGTCTAACGATCCAAAGTCAGATTTGGGAGGGACTCACCAGTCCAGGACATACTACTGGTGAGCGCCAAGCCTAGCTGGAACTTGGTGCTTTTCTCACAACAGCTGCCTTCTGTGGAGGACAAAACCAGGGAGGGGCACGTGGAGCTTTAATAAGTCTGCATTAGCCATCACAATACTCTACTTGTATTGCAAGTAGAGTCCTGTCTTAACCTTAAATGAGCTCTCATGCTCTGGGGTAAAGTGGGTAAGATCTTAGGATGATAAAGCCCCTTCCCAGGTAGAAAGTGCAGTGTGCCGCCTTCCCCGGCAGGGCGACAGTGCAAGCCGGGCGCGGGGCATTGCAGAGATAACCAGGGAGGCCATGTCCCACCTGTGCGATTGGTCCTGGTTGGTGCTTGTTTACTCCGGATTAAATCAGACCCCCAGGATCTGCCTGTTGTGGAGTGGGATTTTTGCCAGGACTAATGCAAGAATCTGAAAATTCCAGGAGGCAAAGAGATGTCATTTAGTGTAGTGGACACTGTGAGGCACCACCCTGTCCCCCTCTAGGATGGAAGCCTTCATTTCCCCCCTGGAGGGGGTTGCTTGCTGGTGGGCCACAACGAAGTGATTCTCCAGAAATTGCCCTTTAATGAACAAAGCCACCTCACCCAAGGTGATGTCCCCTTGCTGGGGACAAGCTGCATCTGCGCCTGAGCTGTGCCAGGGTCCCCTGCAGCCTCTGTTCTGACTGTACTACACCCCTTCTCCTGCTGCCCAATCTCCAACCCGCCCCCACTGGCAGGTGTTCGTCTTGAGAGCATTACCCAGAAAACCTCCTGCCTGCTCCAAGAAGACAGCTCCAAGTCTTCTCAAGACCAACCTGTCACATTCTCCTCCCCATCCAGAGGCTTAGGGCCAGATCTTCAGTATTCTCTCTGCTCTCAGACGGCTCCTCCTGGGAGAATGTTCTTTCTCAGGCTGAGACTCTGTTTTGTTTTTTGCTTTTCTTCGAGACAGAATCTCACTCTGTTGCCCAGGCTAGAGTGCCATGGCATCAGCCTAGCTCACAGCAACCTCCAACTCCTGGGCTCAAGTGATCCTTCTGCCTCAGCCTCCCGAGTAGCTGTGACTACAGGCATGCGCCACCATGCCCGGCTAATCTATATATACTTTTTTTTTTAAGTTGTCCAGCTAATTTCTTTCTATTTTTTTTAGTAGAGACGGGGTCTCGCTCTTGTTCAGATTGGTCTCCAACTCCTGAGCTCAAATGATCCGCCCGCTTCGGCCTCCCAGAGTGCTACAGGTGTGATTACAGGTGTGAGCCGCCGCGCCTGGCTTGGTTCTTTGTAACTTCTCCCCCCTGGTTCTACTTCTCAGCGGTGCCTAGAACTGAGTTCTGTTTTCCCACAGGCCAGTCCTCTGAGGGCAGTGCAGCTCCTGTTCATCACTGCTGCGACGTAGCCAGGTTTGGGGTCTGCTTGGTATCTGGTCCTGCTCTTCCTGACATCTCCAGTGCACAGTGTCCTCTCTCCTCTCATGTGCCCATCACGTGGGCTCAGCGTTCACCAGACCCCGCTGCCTTGGGGCATTTGCCTATGCCCTGGCACTAAGTGCACATCTACTGACCTGGCTAATGCCTTTTTCTCCACACCAATTTGTCAGGACCACCAAAGCAGTCTACTTCTACCTGCAGAGCCAACAGTAGACCTTCAGGGTACAGCCTCAGGGCCATAGTAATCCTGCTTTCTGCTGTAACAGAGTCTGCAGACATATTAACTTAATACTACATGAAGTATCACTCTGGTCCAGCCCCTATTGTGGACACGGGTTTGCCAGCCCTGCCCATCAGCACCGCCCTGCACCCTCAGGCAGGCCACAAGGCCCTGCTTCTCAGCAGGACACACAATGCTCAGCAAAGGACATGTAATGGTGGGCCTGTGTCCATGGATCAAAGCGGGCTTACGGAAGACTCAGTTATGGTGAAGTGATGAAGCTGTCTTACAAGATGAATTTTAGGCTTTTGACTAGAAGCCACTATATGGTGCTGACTCCCCCATAGCCAGAAGGTATGGGTCTGAGAATCGGGTGTGAAATTTTCTTATTCCTGTCCTGAAAAATTTGAGCTTTGCTGGTTTGAGGTGTTTGGCCCCAATCGGGGGAATCTTCTCCCAGGGACACACAACAGAGCCCCAGAGGGTTCTACTGAATTTGAAGAGACTGCTGCACAACTGAGACAAAGACTAAGTCTGGACCCCAGGTTGTCTCTGGCGCCTCCTGGTGTTTCCACATGAAGGAAAAAGCTTGCCAAATGTCTCCAACAAAGGCATCCAAAAAAAAGGAGAGGCCACTGGGAGAGGTGGCTCACACCTGCAATCCAGCACTTTGGGTCTTGGGAAGTCCGTGGACTCTTGCATCCTCCTTTTCTTTAATTGGTGGTGGTGGACCCTCCTTCCTACTCCTGTGGGTGGGAGGGTGACATCCAGGATTCAGGACAGAAGTCACCTCAGGGACTTTAAATGCATTCAGATTAGAAGGCCTGGGCTATGACATAGGACTGTGCATTTGTAGCGAGCTCCCTATGTAGGAGTCAACTCTGGGATATGTTTGGCTTTAGGCCCAGAGTCAGTGATAATGGACGTGCCCTGCCTAGTGGGCTCGAGGATGAATTGTTCCAGGCAGGGTTCTCTTAACAAACAAAGTTATTTGTCCAGGTGCACAGTAGCAGCCCCGGGAGTGTTTGCACATAAACAAGAGCTGCCCAGCCCCACAACAGTGGAGGTATGGAGGTCACGAGAAAAACATGTTGTTCCCATGAATGCTGCTTGGCCCCGTAAGATGGCTGGTTAGCCAGAGACGGGTAAGATTCCTCAGAGAGGAACAACCTAAGACAGGCACAGCCACCGGGGGGCCAGCAAAGAGGAACTGGAGGATAGAAACTACCCCCGTGGCTGCCTCTCTGGGCCTTGACTTGGTGAGGCCAGGCCCCCATCAAGGCAAACTCTGCCCTGGCTAGTGTTCCCCACCAACCACCCTCTCTTTGGCTGCTTGTGTTAGTAAGGGGAGAACCAGCCAGTTTTCCGAATAAAATGTACCTTTATTATGATATAGGAAAGACTACAAGCCATTAGGGGAAGAGGAGAACAAGTCAAACAGCTCCCCAAAATGAGGGGCGAAAGGAAGGTGTAAACATCTTGGTAATAAAATCTCCAACCACAGCACAATCATTGGAATTTTTTTCTTACAATTTTTTGTTTTCAAAGTCTTAGTAAACGAAAAGTCACTTGAATTGTCAAAAGAACAGCAATTTTACACAATGAAAAGCAAACACACCAAGCTGAACTACAACACACTCGGGTATACACGCTGCAGGGTGCTACCGCAAGAGGGGGTGTCCAGGGTCTGTTCCAGTGACCAGGAGGGAGCCCAGGCCGCAGAGGGCCCAGGGCTGAGAGAGGCCGCCAGCTCCCAGCACACGGCAGGGCTCACAGCTCTCACTTCAGGAGTGTCTGAAGAGGGAAGCCCACCTATCTTACTGAGATGCACTGAGACGACAGCTAGCATCTCCAGACTACTGCTTGTTTTTAACACACTCACCCAGTGAGTCCCTTAGTGGTAAGATGCACTTTCTGACAATCAACACCTACACGGGGTGGTCACTAGGAACGGAAAAACCGTTTTCCTGAATTTTATAGTTGGGTTGGGAGCTAAAGATGATTCCGGAACCCATCATGTAAATATCTTGTTCCTAACAAAGTAAATTCACATGAGCATATCAAACACAGGACCTAATGCCGAGGGCAAGGCAGCGGGCAGTGCAGGAGGCCACTGCCGCCCCAGTGAGAGTTCTTTGGCAGCACTGGAGAATTCCTCAGCGGCAGGTGCCCAGGGTCCTGCTTAGAGCCACAGTGCTTAGGGGAGTTTGGATACGAAAGTTTAAAATAATGCCTTTTAAAAAACGAAGTGGCTCCATCTCCCTTCTCAGTTCTAACATTCTTGGAGCAGTCGGTGCCCCTGAACACAGCAAGAGGAAGCGGGTAACGGGGCATGTGAGGAAGCACAGCAGGGGGAACCACAGGTCACCTGCCAGGAAGGCCTGAGGCCCACGCTCCAGCACAGATAGGGGCGCTCAAGGGGCTATAGGACAAGCAGCGTCCTGTATAGGGTCACCTCAGTCAACTCTCCTTCCCACAACATTTGTTCCTGATAAAACACCCCCTTCTCCAGAGGAGACCCGCACAGCAGTCGCACACAGCACAGTCACATGGGGCCACTTCCAAAACTCTGGGCCCACCCACATTTCTTTAATAATGCTTATTGTAAAACATGCTTCAACTTGTATGCTCTAAGTGCAGAAATACAACAAAATGGATTGGGCAAGTGCTTAAAAACCGTGTCCCTGAAGCTTTTGCCACATGATGGTTCCGCAGTGTGTGGTGGCCGTTTCCGTGCTTTCTCGTCTTCCACGCTGAGCAGTGAGGAACCACTCTGCTCCCGCTGTCTCTGCCCCTCCCAGCCCCACTAGCTAATGAGCTAGAGCTGGTCCCCACCTGCTTTTGTGTGGCCTGTGAACCAAGAATAATTTACATTTAAAATAGTTAAAAAAAAAAATCAAAATTTCCTGATACATGAAATTTGTATGTAACTCAGATTTCCGTGTCCATAAATAAAGCTTTATTAGAACAAGCCACACTCATTTATTTGTTTAGGTGTTATCTATGGCAGAGACCATATAAGCCCCCTGGGCCTACAATGCTGGCTCTTTATGAAAAATACCTGCTAACCCCTACGACAGTCTCTCCGGGACTGAAGATCCCATAGTTCAGATGCAGACAGGGATCCCAGGACAAGCAGAGCTTGAGAGATGGCTGTTTCACAAACTGTATTAAAAAAAATTTCCTCCCCCATGTTCCTAGGTTGTAATTTCTCAGAAATGGACAATCTAAATTTGAGTTTGGATAGATACATGCAAAATATCTTACAAGGAACAATGCATATTGTTCTACTTCCTCAGCTCTGCCGAAAAGCTCCATCACAAAAAGTCATTTTATTCATGCCACACCTGAAACTACACCAAACGCAAAGCGAGGCACAGCAGCAACACAACACATCCCCACTGGAGCCACTGCAGCTCTGCGTCCGCGTGCTCGCCACTGAGCAGCAACAGAAGGTCGATGGGACAGAAGATCAAGAAGGAAAAGACCAGGGTTGGAAGCAGTACAATCACTGGGAGATGCTGCATTTACTCCACAGACTCGGATGACAGAGACAGTTGCCAGCTACGGCCCGATTCTCCCGCTGCGACTCTGCTGCTGACCAAACACACAGATGCTGGGGGGTGAGGGTGGGGGCAACAAACACGACCAGTTAAAAAGCAAGAGCCACTCTTGAGAACAAAGGGGGAACTATCTAAATTTCAGTATGAACTCAATAATTCATTCAGTTTACTATTATTACATTTATGAAGTTCACCACTGTGGAAAAAGAAAAGGGGTGGGGGATAAGAAAATGCCTATTTCTAAAAAACTGAGAGATGCTTCCACATGCAGTTTGATGCTAAGTTATCTGCAAAACAGATGCGCTTGGAAACCCAACTTAGTGTCTTCTACAAGCGATGGGGGCTGCTTCACAGCTGCTGAGAAAACGGAGGCTAAGAGTACCATACTCGATATCCTTAATGCTAAGCTCACGGAGAGAAAGGTGTCTGCAAAGCTTTGCCCTGCACACTAGCCTAGTCTCTTCGACTTACTGTTTAATGGACCCATAATTTTAAGACAAGCAGATGCCTTTCCAAACTGCGAGCTGGGGACCGACTGGAGGCATCAGGAAGCGCCAGGCAGAGGCTGCTCAGCGCCAAGGCTCCCGTCTCCCACAACATCGTAAGGGGCACAGGAGATTCCTGGTGACAGGGCTACTCTGCTGCTTCCTGCCCAGAGCACACCCTCATCTGGTCTCTGTGCAGCTCCTGGAGCCCCACCACCACCTGTGCCTGTTGGTCCCGACCCTGAGGAGCAGAGGGGCCCATAGGGTGTGTCTGTGTGGGGTGGTGGTGTCTCAAAGTCGGAGAGGCTGGGGTCACATCGTTAGGCTTGTCAACTCGTCACCTTCATTTTTTCCAACCAGCTGCGGATAAGGCTACTCATATTCCAGGAACTGTTTGTGATAGAACAGCAAGTACCTGCAGGAGCAGAGAGAGGAAAATGCTCACACTCTTGATTCAAGAGATGTCAAAACCAAAGCCACTGCCCCAAACGAGAGTGCAGCTCAGCACCCTCTGCACGTGTGCCAGAGCCCGATTTCTTGGTTGATGGTTTTGGTTTTTCAATCCCCAAGAGGGAAAGAGCACTTCATTAACTGGTGGCACTGCCCCCACCAGGAGGCCGCCCGACCTCCCACAGCCCACACCAGAGCTAAGACTGCCCCGCCCTCTGTGGGGCCTGGCGTCTGCCAGGACCACTGCAACAGGGTCCAGCCCAAATCCACCTGCTGCCCTCAAGACTGCCTTTTGGCCGGGCGCGGTGGCTCACGCCTGTAATCCTAGCACTCTGGGAG
>VBSM01000725.1:386047-428384 GCA_008086735.1 Cheirogaleus medius
GTGATTTCTTACAACTGCAGGGGAACTGCAATTATCCCAACATAAAAAGCTTAACTTGATTTCATTCTTCTGGTGACCTGGAGCCAGCCAAGCAGATACACCTTGGAAGCCCTGGGAGCCACGCCCCTTCCCCAAGGAGCATGCGCCAAGGCCCTGGCAGCGCTGGCCCGAGCCTAGGGAGTTCAAGTCCCGGCCACTCCCTTACTATCCAAAGCTGGGCCCTGCTCCTGGGGCCCCAATGATGTTCACTGGGAACTACCTTCCAGTCCCTTCAGGCCACGGAACTAAGGCAGCCCGGGCCACCCTAACACGGTCAGCATATCTCCCTGGCCCAGGTGCAGAGCCTCTGGACCCTGACAGGACCCAACCCAACACCCCACAGAGCCACAGGAGCCCCCTAAGAGAGGCAGAGTCAACACCACCTAGATGAGCCCTGCCTACACCTGCCCCACAGCCTCCCCTGCCGCCAGCATTCCCCGCCACAAGTCTGATGCAGGAGCCCTGGAGGAGGGAGTCCCAGCTACTGCACCAGCCATTCCCCGCCCAAGGTCCCAAGTCATCCTGGCCACAGATGTGAGGCTTTATATAAGCTCACGAACACCATGACTTGTGTGCCAACCACCCTTGGTTCCCAGAAGGCACGAGCTTTGCACCCCTTCTTCCCATGATACTGTTCTCCCGACACTCTGCCTTTATGCAGTTGTGACCTGCGCGGCTCTGGCCGAGGCGGCATTTTCCTTTTGTTGGTCCTCCCAATAAAATGGTGCACAAAGGTGGGGGGAAAGTCGATCTTAACACCTTTAGTACCACATAGAAATCTCTAAGACATACGCCAGGGACTGCACGTTTTTGGGCAAACTGCACATTATTTAAATCATCTTAACTACAGTGAAAAATGAGAAAACTAATGAGCGGTCCTTAAGGTGTTAAAGAACTGAGATGTCTGGGGAAACTAATTTTCTAACGGTGGGGAGAGATTATGTGACAGAAGGGCTGTGTTAAAAGCATTTCTGGGCCAGGTGTTGTAGCTCACACCTGTAATCCTAGCACTCTGGGAGGCTGAGGTGGGAGGGCTGCTCGAGGTCAGGAGTTCGAGACCAGCCTGAGCAAGAGTGAGACCCCGTCTCTACTAAAAATAGAAAGAAATTAGCCGGACAACTAAAAATATATAGAAAAAAATCAGCCGGGCATGGTGGCACATGCCTGTAGTTCCAGCTACTCGGGAGGCTGAGGCAGGAGAATCGCTTGAGCCCAGAAGTTTGAGGTTGCTGTGAGCTAGGCTGACTCCACGATACTCTAGCCCGGGTAACAGAGTGAGACTCTGTCTCAAAAAATAAAAAATTAATTAAAAAAAAACAAAAAAAACACATTTCTGGTACAACAGGTAGCTACTAACAATAAAAACTCATAGAACAGACATTTCAATGTACTGTATACCAAATTTTAAAGCTAAAAAACAAACAACCCAATCTTTCCACAACCAAGTATGGAAAGCCATTGTTTATGCTTTAGAAATTCTGTCATCGCACCCAGGGCAAGACAGGAACCCTCTGGCCAAAGTTGAGCCTGTTTCACTGCAGCTTTGTCATCTAGTCTCAGAACTTGGAAAAAGGAGCCCTTGCTTTCAACACAAGGCAGCGATGGAAGCACTCTACCTCTTCTCCCCTGACATGGGTGCCATCACCAGCCATGCCAGGCCTGCCTCTCCTAACCACACACATTTCCTACACATTTTGGTATGTAGTTCTGCTTTCCCCCCTGTTGCCCCTGGATAAAGTTTCAGTTTTACTGAAATTTATGACTAATTTTAATTTAGTGGTAAAGATTCTCTTGAAAAATGTTTTTGGTTTTGGTTATTTGCTCATTTTCCAAATTAAAAATGTGGCACTCCATTATACACCTGGACCTATCAGTTTAACAACACTGACACATTTTAAAATTCTAAACATGTGACTTTGGTCCTATGGACCATGTAGCAAAATAAAAACCAAAAAGCTTGTACCCTTTCTAAGGAACACTTTCACTCAATAGGGATTCTCCTGCAATAACCTTTAATTAATCCAAGTAAAAGAAAATAAAGGTGGCCTGGTGCAGTGGCTCACGCCTGTAATCCCAGCACTATGGGAGGCCGAGGAGGGAGGACTGCTCAAGGTCAGGAGTTCGAGACCAGCCTGAGCAAGAGTGAGACCCTGTCTCTACTAAAAATCGAAAGAAATTAGCTCGACAACTAAAAATATATAGAAAAAAATAGCTGGGTGTGGTAGCACACACCTGTAGTTCCAGCTATTCGGGAGGCTGAGGCAGGAGGATCGCTTGAGCCCAGGAGTTTGAGGTTGCTGTGAGCTAGGCTGACACCACAGCACTCTAGCCTGGGCAACAGAGTGAGACTCTGTCTCAAAAAGAAAAGAAAAGAAAGGCTATAGAACACCAGACTCAATTAAAAGTTTAGGAAGTTTTCCTGATCTCTCCACAATTACATGCTACAGCTATTCAAATGTATTTTCCAGCAAACACTCCCTACATCTTATCACCTATCTGAACTAATGAAATGGTAAATGGACAAATAAAAAATGACTACAAGTACAGAAGACCACATGTATGTTCTAATCACTTTCAGAAAAGGCTATGTACCATGGGGTGGGGCAGCTTCTCTTAGTTCACACTCTGGTGTAGGTTATTAACCACAAAAGGTGCAGGATGATCTCCAAATCTTGCTCTTTGGCTCTCAGTTCATGTACACTGGGGTGTGGAACAGTAGCTGGTGATACAAATATCTATACTATGGAAAGCTGGCATCTACTCCTCTTGGAAAGGAAAAGAAAAGGCAAACTAGCATGAGCAACCGCAGGCTAATGTTCTGCCTGTTCTCAAGGCTCTGTCCTGGGCATGTGAAAGAAAAATCCCCATTTGGTCCTGATCAACCCCTGCTTCTGAACAGCCTTCCCACGAGGAAGACTCCGGCGGGCTTCTCACCTTCGCAGGCAGTCCGTGAGCGTGGTGGTTCCTGACATGTGGCTCTCTCCATTTACCATGCTGCCCTCACTCCCTGGGCTCAGGGGCCAGAACGGGGTGGAAGAGCCAGGCAGATCTAAACTGATGTCCCAGAAGGGGTCTATTGTGGTGGAGACTCCACTAGAAGCAAAGGGAAACAGATGCACATGAGGACTGCTGTCCACTGCGGCTCCTGGGGCAGCGCCGTGTGGAGGATGCCCCATCCCCTTCCCCGCTTCACCCTTTTGCTTGAGCACCATCTCAGGTTGGACACAGAATAGAGTGCTCACACCCAGTGTGTCCTGAGCTCCCAAGGTGGCCCCAGGAAGGGAAATGGGGTCTCACTATGTCACCCAGGCTGGAGTGCAGTGGCATCGTCGGAGCTCACTGTAACCTTGAACTCCTGAGGTCAAGTGATCTCCTGCCTCAGCCTTCCGAGTAGCTGGGACTACAGGCTGTTGGACCTGGCTCTATTTTTTATTGCAGATCAATATTTTTAAAATGTGGTCACGATCCACTAAAATTACTTCAGAACCCAAAATGGATTGCCATTTAAAATCAAACGTCAAAAATCTGCCATTTGTGATCTAGCCCTTCATGAAATGGGCCTGTTGTATTTGGTTCCTGGTGTCAAGGTCTATAAGGGAAGCAGAGAAATGGGGGTTGGGGGGCAGCTCCCAAAAACATATTGCATGGCGTGGACAACAAGGCCCTCAACACTGAGGGTGCACATCAGAAATGACCCGCACTTGAGGGTGCCCATGGAGGCACCAGCCTCTCCAAGAAGGGATGTGTGAACCCCTAAGGCCAGGGATGATCCTAAAAAGCAATGATTTTCCAAACCCAGAAGACCATCACAATCATTTAGGGATTTCCTTAAGATTAAAAATTCACAGGCCCCAGTCCAGAGGCTCTGAATCCATGGATCTCTCTTAGCTGCACCTGGGAACCTCCTACCCTGGGTGGTAAGGGAGACCTCCAAGCACACTTCCTGGAGAGTGTGCACTAGTCAGGCCTGGCAGCCCCAGCTGGGCACTTGATGCTGCATTTAACAAGACCAATTCCTTCCTACAGAATTATTTCACAACATAAAAAAAGAAAACTCAGATTGGGAAAAGTAGTATATATATTTAAACAGGATTTAAAACTGAGACAATCTTCTGCTAATGGAATTCAGTAGTTAAGGGTTTGTGAGGAGGTTGGAAATGCTCAGAGCAAACTCTGAGCCCAATCAACCTGATTAGAACACCAAGGCGCCACGTAACCTATGATCCTTACAGAAAGCTGCACCTTGACACAGTCAGCTCTGCCCTTTCCAATATCCAATTGGCCGTATGTAGACTGCAAATGGCAATCCATTATGGGTTCTGAAGTAATTTTAGTGGATCGTGACCACATTTTAAAAATATTGATCTGCAATAAAAAACAGAGCCAGGTCCAACAGCCTGTAGTCCCAGCTACTCGGAAGGCCAAGGCAGGAGATCACTTGAGCTCAGGAGTTCAAGGTTACAGTGAGCTCCGACGATGCCACTGCACTCCAGCCTGGGTGACATAGTGAGACCCCATTTCTAAAAGTAACTAGCAGCGTGCACTGAGTTTGAGTAAGAGGGTTCCTTTAATCTAACAAGGGATTCTCTTTCTGGCTCTAGAAGCTTGGGGCACTATGCAAAGGCCACACCTGGAAAGAATTAGGGCCACTGCATTAGACAAAATGGAAAAAGAAACCATAAATTATTTAAAACTAATACACTTTGGAACGCACGTCAAAAATCTGCCATTTGTGACCTAGCCCTTCATGAAATGGGCCTGTTGTATTTGGTTCCTGGTGTCAAGGTCTATAAGGGAAGCAGAGAAATGGAGGTTGGGGGGAAGCTCCCAAAAATGCATTGCATGGCTTGGACAACAAGACCCTCAACACAGAGGGTGCCCGTGGAGGCACCAGCCTCTCCAAGAGGACGAGGCCCACCCGCCAAGACCTTCACACTCAAAGCATCTGTTCATCATTTCTCTAATATCTTTTCAATTAGAGCTATTCTGTCTCAACAAATGACAACGGTGTGGCTGTCTTAACAAAACCACTTCTGCTTCTCGGGTGGCTGCTGCTGTAGACAGGCCACTGTAAGAGCCAAAGAGCCCAGTGACTTATCGTCAAGATGGCCTGGTGGGGGTGGCATCCACCATGCTCTGGGCCCAAGAATCTACTTTAAAACCCAATCAGAGCACATGGTTGTGCTGATGAAAATGTGCTGTGGTGCTGGCACAGCTGGGGCCAGTGCTGATGCTACAGAGCACACTTACTGGCAGACTTGGCAGGTGACGTCCGACTGCAGCCCCCCTGTGAAGATCTGGTCAATGATGCAGTTGCAGTGGTTGGGATTGTTCGCCTTCTTCCCATTATCATCACCTGGGGACAGACCATGCTCTGTGATTAGCATCTGTACACCATGAAGATGGCAAGGCCTGATGAGAAGGACACATCTGCCCAGCAGGGGCCCAAGAAAGCCAGTAGTGCTGACACTTTGGTATTCATCATTTCAACAGACTTGGCAGAGGGTCCCATCATTATTTTAATGTGATGAGAAATCAGAGCTCTTGGATTCCCAACTCTTCTTTTTCTCATTCCTTAAGAAGAGTGCCTAAGCTTCTTTCTATCTTGACAACAAAGTACATCTAATGCCTAATAACTGGGCAGAGTTATTGATTCTCTTTTTCATATACAGAAACACTGAATAAATATGTTTCTAGTGAGATAGCCAAACTTATCGTGGGCCAAATATTCCCAGGGAAGCCCCTACCTTCTCCCTTCCTCGACTAGGTAAAACGGTGCCCTTAGATCAGAAAACGTCACCCTACGACACTCTCGGGCTTTTCCCCACCAGCTCATGCACTCTCACCTCAGGTAAGCAGCTTGTCACCCGGGCAGGTATATCTATAGAAGTGCCATTTCCACCCACTACTCAACACATGTTTTATTTATTTATGTGTATGTAGATAAATAAAAAATGTATGCAGCAAAATACAACACATACAACTTCATTGAACTAGACAATGGGGATAGTGTGTGGCCATCTGTATATATATTATACTCTATCAAACTGAATTATTACAGAGGAATAAAGAATGGCCTTTGAGTTTTTGATAGCAGAAAGTTTAACATTAGGGAGAAAATGCTGCCCAGAAGGATCTCAAATTCATGGGACAGAGTGTTAGGGTACAGGAAAACATAACACACACAAGAAAGATACAGATACAAATACAAACACACACACACAGAAAACAGTGGTGGCAGCTCCCATGCCTTAAATAACTGCGCTTCCCCAAATGCACTGCGGCCAGGCAACCTCGCTATAGGGTTCTGATCACCACGTTTCTAAGAAGAACCTTACATTTCTTTTCAGACATTTCAACGGGAATTATGTCAGAAGCAGATCACAGCAGTTTCATCATTTTTTGCTTAT
Source organism: Cheirogaleus medius (assembly GCA_008086735.1). Taxonomy (NCBI): domain Eukaryota; kingdom Metazoa; phylum Chordata; class Mammalia; order Primates; family Cheirogaleidae; genus Cheirogaleus; species Cheirogaleus medius. The sequence continues at coordinate 392,497 of VBSM01000725.1, forward strand.
ATGAACATTTTAACAGCAATTCATTTTCAAACAACTGATTTTTAGATCAGATTTCTGCTAGTTGCAGAAGGCTCTTAATTATTCTCACTAGGTACTTAGAATAATAATTTAATAATCTTCCACAGTGGCTCCTTTCTGTTGTATGTTATAAATCATATTAGGAAACCAAATTTTACCTAAGCTATTGAGCAACTTTTATTTGATTCTTAGGACAAGCATTATTAAAAGGATCACGCATAGGTTTTCAGCATAAAAAATTTAAGTGCCAAAAACCAGAACCCAACTCCATGACAGTGCATTAAAACCAGACATCTTACCTCAAAGTACAGGTCATTTCTGAGCTGGACCCCAGACCCCACCAGGCGACTGTGGGTGCCACGCGGCAGCTCAACCGAGACACTGACATGGGGAAAGCCAGCTCAACAGGCCCTTCAACAGAGTGACCTGGGAAACAGGACTTTGTTTTTCAAAAGACACCAATTAAAGAGAAAATTAGCTGGTAGGATACTGCCTACAACTAGCTGTGCCAGCCCAAAGGCCACAGGTGACCCACAGGCAGCCAGGTCCCTAGTCACCTGAGCACAAAAGTTCTCAGTGCAGCACCTGAACCAGCAGCATCAGTATCACCTCTGGACCCACGGAATCAGAAAACTCGAACAACATGTTTCAAGGAGCCTGCGGGTGACCAGCCCACACTCAAGTTTGAGAATCGACCCTAGCTGGTACCTGTGCTGACAGAGTCTAAACCATCGGTCCTCCACGCTGGGACCCCAGAGTGAGGAGGGCAGAGAGGGGTGGAGCTTGGCTCAAGTGGTTCAATCCTCATCTCCCACCTCCAGCACCCAAACCATCAAAACTCACACATATCTGAGCACCCTCTGGGGCTGGGCTATGACACTATGTTATGGGAGAAGCCAAGTTCCAATAAGATCCCGAGAGAGACTTTAAAACAAAAGGCTCTTGATTGGAATCAGAAAAGGATGTGGCACCGAGTCAGGGAGTGATGGCAAGCACACAGGGGCAGTTCTGTTCCTGGCGCTCTCTGGCCACTGCACAGCAACAATCAGTCCTTCTGGAGACCTCACAGGGGAGGGAGACAGTTTTGCCAGCTAAGTTGTGTTTAGGGATTACTCAGGCCTCAGGCCTGATAACCCAGAGGAATCCCAAAACCACCCCAAGCAGGCAGAGACTCCAAACCATGCTGGGCATTCTGAGATTTCACTGTTCACCATGATGGAGCAGGGAGGACAGACCGCTAGGCTGCAGAAGCTATTTCCTAGTCTCTTAAACAATAAAGAACCTCTCTGAAGTAATTAGGGTGTCTTCTTATTGGACAAAAAAGGACTCTGAAGCCTATAACACAATCAAATGTCAGCCACGCTGCTTTGCACAAGTGTGCACTCGCTTTGCTCCCTCTCGTCAAGGAAAACCCTGTCCTGACCCTGGGAGATGCACAGGAGGTGCGGCCAACCTTTGCAGTGCCGGTGTAGGACGTCCAGGGCTGCGATGAGGAACTCGTGGGCGTCCTGCTGCTCGTAGCCCGCCAGGTGCCGCGCATGGGTCCATACCAGGTGCAGCAACTTATATGGGATGTGAGGGGACCGGTGGCCAGAGTAAAACTGCTCCAACAAGGAAAAGGGATAAACTGGTCAGGAATAAACATAGACTCTGAACACAGAACACACAACAAAAAAACATTTAATGGCTGCCTATAATTGGTAAGGCTAGTTTGACAAAAATGGCTCAATTTTACTTTTTTTAAAAAACTGTATTTTTATTTGGACTCACTGGACTCTTTGAGTCTACACATGAGTTTCTCTCTTCCCACCGTCTAGTTTTCTACAGATAAGCCTAAATGTTGAATTATTACTTGCAATGTGAGATCAAATGCATATAAAAATGATTCATTTTGCCCAATACTAGTTTACTCAAAGCACCAAACCACCTCAGGCCCATGTCCACCAGTGCTTCCACACAGGGAATCACACATTACTGTGATTACAGAAAATTCAAGAGCATCAGCCACAGACTCTCCCGCTCCTCCAGCTCTGAGGCTAACTGGGGGCCTGCCAGCCAGTTCTTCCCACTGACTGCTCGGGACACTATACCCAGTGTCATATCTTACGTTCTATGGCTTCCTAACTAGGTAAAACTCCACAGAGGGTTCTTGCCTGCTCAGATACAGAAGCATGAACATGTACAACCATTTGACATTCACATTTCAGATTTTACCTTCTGAGCTAAAATTAATTTTGCTTAGAACAGACACAGAGTGTACCTTTCTTACGAACAGATACCTAATTTTAAATTACAAATTCTGAAAGTGCTCATGGAAACAAAATGACATGGTAACATATTATTAATAGATAATAATGAAATTTACTTCGTTCTTTCAAGTTCCCAAAGGGCTTACACTCTCAAGACACTCAACTACTTGATATTAACTGCCAGTTGTTTACAAAGAAGTGCCACGAGGCGGGCAAGGAAGAACACATCAAATTCCTCATGAGGCTTAAGGTTTACACTTGTGCAATGACAACAGGTGAGAGCAGAGAATAGCTGTGAGGAAAAGAGATGCTAACAAGTTATCTGGTAAAGAAACGAATTAGAGCCATCGTCCACAGGTAACAGAAAATGAAACTGCTCATCCTAACAGAGAGGGAAGGAATGAGAAGAGGCTTAGCATACCCTGAACACTGTGACTCAGGAGCCAAGGCCCAGGCACAGTGGAACTCCTCTGTGAAAATGTTTTGTTAGACTGATACAGAATCTCTGTAAGGTGCGAAAATGCAAAGTCTTCATTACATTAACTATAAAACAAATACCTAGCAATAGATTATGTGGTAGAAATCTAACAAAAAGGCCAAATCTCTAAACAAACAGCACAACCCACCTCTCTACCTGTGCACTGAGAGCCCTCCAAGGACTACAGAGCTTAGTCCTCAAAGCACGGTCCCGAACCAGCTGCAGACACTACCCTAAACCTGCACACAACTAAGAAGAAAGATTTCAAACACATGATGCAAGAACTACTAGAACTGAATGGAGTAATAGGCAAATCCAGTTTCAGCTGGCAATTTCAAAACTCTTCCTTCAGCAGCACAAGTACAGAGAAAGGATCTATGGGCAGGGACACTGAAGACCCTTTATCATTATGTAATGTTCCTTCTCATCCCTGGTGACATGCTTTGTCTAAACAGGAATGTAACATTGTTCATCATTTGAAAAAATTCCATGAATTTTACATTAACAAAATAAAAGGTCACATGACCATCTCAACAGTTATAGAAAAAACATTTGGAAAAAGGCAACACATCCAGTCATGATACTCTCAGCAAACAAGGATTAGAAGCAAATTCCTCAGCCCACTAAAGTGCGTCTAAGATAGATGCACAGCAAAATTATGCTTGATCGAGAACAAGGTAAGGACGTCTCCTCTTGCTACTCCTAGTCAGCATGACCCTGGAGGACCTACCCAGCATGATAAGGCAAGGGAAAGAAATGAAAGGCATATACATTGCAAAGAAAGGAGCAAAGCCTTCTTTAGTCAAATTTATGACGTGATCACCTACCCCGAAGAATCTGGGGGTGGGGAGGTTACTAAAACTAAAAAGTGAGTTAGCAAGGTCACAAAACAAAAGTCAATATACAAAAACTAACTCTATTTCTAGGTACTGGCAATGAAAAATTCAAAACTGAATCTAAAAACAGTACCATTTCAATGGCATCAAAACCATGAAATACTTGCATGAAATACGTGCAAGATTTAGATACTGAAAATCACAAAACACCGATAAGAGAAATTAAAAACCTAAATAAATGAATGAAGCGAGATACTGGAGAGAAATGCTAATTTCCACACAAAAGCCTGCAATGGCATATAAATATTTATGGTAGTTTTATGCATCAAAAAAACTGCATAAACAACCCAAATACCTCTGAACTGGGCAATGACAACTAAACACTGTCTACCCCCATACAATGCGACTACTCATCAATGAAAAGCACACACTGCTGACACGCAAGAGGACATGGGTGAATCTCCAGTGCAAAATCTACCATGGTAATTTCGGCTTTACAGGGTAGATGGTCTCCACCCAGCGGCTCAACTCTGCATCTGTGTCGCCACAGCAGCCACTGACTATGTATGAGTGGGCGGGCCTGGCTTCATTCCAGGCAAAGGCTGCTGAGACAAACAGAAGGGTGTTTGCGGGTTCCTGTGCAAGGCACCTGAAGAGCACCTGGGTCCTCTCAGTAACCTGTAGGGTAGGTACCAGCACCACTTTTTAGTTGGGGTGACTGAGTGGTTTTGGGTCTGAGAACTTCATCTGAGGTCGCCAAGCAGTGGATGCTGAGGCACTGGCCCAGGTGTGCCTTGACCCCAAACTCCGCTGTGTCCTGCCCCCCGGCTGGGGGCATGCCCTGAGTGCACACAACGACCAGATCAAGGGAATAGAGTGAGTGCAGGGCAGAGAGCAGAGGCTTAGATGAAGCACACGGAGAAAAGGGCTGGCAACATAGAGGACCCACTTTTCTTGAGAATGACGCAGAAAAGTGGCACGTGTACCTCTACATGCCTTCCTGAACCAGGACGGCACACAATGGAGAAAGAGGGAATAGCCACAGTCTTCACAGAGACAGATGCCAGCTGCCATTGGACTCCCCACCATGCCCTTTAGGGGCTCCTCCTCACGGAGTCAGTGGCCCACCTCTGTGAATTGCACCAATAGTCTCTTATCTAATAAGCCCTTTTGGGAAACTGTGTCCTTTTCTGTAACAAATGCATTTATTAAATATTTACTCATTGCATAAAGTTCTAAATTTGCCTTCCTGTATTACTGTCAACCTTATTTTACTTTTTTTAAAAGGGCAAAACAAAGTAGTTACAGAAACATTCTGCTGAAGTCACAGCACTCACCTCCTGAAAGAGGGAGGACATCTCACAGACCAGACAGGAGCTGGGGCTCTGCATCTCACAGCGGTGCCTGTCTGATAGGAAGAAGTCCCGGAGGAGCGGCGTGTGGGTCAGAGCCTGGACGATGCAGTTCATGAAGCACGTGTTCCCCAGGTTGATCAGCCCTCGCAGACCTGGACAGAGACCACGGGAGAGCGCAAGTTATGACACTTGTGCACTGACCCTGCACGTACTGCTGAATCCCAGTGACTTCCTTTACGTCTCCAAGTGCAGTCATTTTCTCTTATTCATTCATTCAAGAAGAAAAGAGCAAGAAAGTGGTAGTATTTCTCTAATTTTTACGCCACTTTTAAATGAACTGTATTGAGGAATGCCCACCACCACACCCCACCTACTTTTGCCATTATATGTTTTGACAGAATTACCCAAATACATTTTCTATGACAGGAGGCCAGATTAGAATGGAGCTTCTCTAACAGAAAAAGCTTTTTAAAAATGCTCTAAAAGGCATTTTCTCAATTCTCAGAAAATTCAGCACACTCACACATAACTTCTCTCCCTGAAGATGACTGCACTCAGCTTTAACCTGCCCAGATGAAATGTAAATAAAGACACATACAGACTCTGAAGGCACGGGGCAGGGACCATTCCCACTAGCCACTGCTCCCCAAGTCTCCCACAGGGCCCCACAGAGAACAGGTGTCACAACCTGGCTGCAGAGCAAACCGATGAGTGACAGTCACGCACCATGGAATTATGAAACCCATAACTTTACATTCACTTTTAAACCCCAAGGAATAAGCCTAAGAGTGAAAACAGAGCAGGCTCTGTGCACATGGCCCTGACCCACCTATGGTGCAGTTAGAAGTGATCTTCCTCCTCTTCGGGTTGTGCTTCAGCAATTCAAGCTCCCGTTTGGTTGGTTCCCAAGTTGAGAACTTCTCTCCAACGCCTAAGCAGATAAAGGACAGTGCCAAGTGGTGTTAGCTAAACTGTCACCAAGTGTGTTTATAAATAAACATGGTCATGTATCATCTATCAGGCTGTTTCAAAGAGAGCTATCCCTAACATTTGGGCTTTCTAAAACCCTACTGTGCTGAGATGGGCTAAACAGAACACTTGAAGGGGTTTTTCTTGGAGAGTGTGCTGAGAAACACCTCCAATCAAAGCTACCCCAACAATGAAGTCAAGATGGTTGTTTTTCAGATGCCCTCAGTGCCAGAGACTACAGCACCAGCACCAACAAGAACTACTCGGCAACTGAGAATGAGTCAAACTGTCAGAGAGAAAACGTACTTTTGAGCAAACTAAAATAGATCTAACTGTTGAACAATCATATGCCATAAAATATTCACACCAAGAATGGTAAAAATGCTAATAAGCATCACATATCCTAACACATACCCTATTCACTGAGAAGTACTTGTTCCATGCTACCTAAAATTTCTGATTAATAGACTTTAAAAGACAGAGTATCTTGGATAGATGAAATTACAGAATGTTTTAGAAGAATTCTGTTTTAATCTGGGAGATGCATTTCTTAGCCCTGTGGTACTGTACAATGAAATGATATACCCACACTTAGTTGCAATGTTATTAAAATTTGAGGGGTGAAAAATAGGAAATACAAATCAAAAAGATTATCTCTACAAAAGATTTGTTAAAACCAAATAATGCTTATCACTGAGTTCACCTGTTTCTATTCTTCCATTCTCAAAAAATTAGAATGCTTTTAATGCAGACCAATCAAGGCAAGAATGTACAACACATGCCAGGTGTCATGCAAAACATGTTCCCTTTGCAAACAGTAACTGTTCTGCTACTTGAGAGATGAGATGCTCACCCATCAACTGGGACAAACGATACCCATCACAGTCACTGTAAACCACTATGAGCATTTGTTGGAACTAAAAACTAAAAAAAGAAGAAAAAAATCAGGGAAACCAAGAGGAAAGAAATGATAAAGAACAAAGTCATATAATATCTCTGCATATCTCTGATTCTATGTAGCCAATAAAGAGTGAATGTGTGTGTCTGTCCTGCCACCTGCCCATTGTTGCCACCGCCATGTAGGGAGCTGGGGCCAGTGCCAGTCACCACCGCAATTGCCCAGAGGCCGCAGGTATATGCGGGTATACATTGGCCCGCTGTGCTACCAGGCCTGTGAGTGGATATGCGATATGGAGTGCTTCTTTAAGGGCTAGGGGAAGATCCTCGAAGTGGATTAGAAGAACGGATCTGGCTTTGTAGAGTCTGATCATCTGTGTGATGCAGATGCTGTTTATGAACTGAACGGCAAAGACCTCTGTGGTGAGCGAGTAATTGTTGAGCATGCCTGCAGCCCACAATGAGATGGCAGTTACAGTTCTGGATGCAGTGGATATGGTTACAGAAGAAGTGGCAGAGATAAATATGGCCCTCCTACCTGTACAGAGTACAGACTTACTGTGGAGAATCTGTCAAGTCAGTGCAGCTAGCAAGACCTAAAGGATTATATGCGCCGCACAGGAGAAGTGACTTATGCAGCTCCTCACAAGGGACGAAAAAATTAAAAGGTGACTGAATTTGTATCTTACTCTGATATGAAAAGAGCTTTGGAAAAGTTAGATGAAACTGAAGTCAATGGCAGAAAAATCAGATTAGTTGAAGACAAGCCAGGTTCCAGACCACGCCAATCCTAATCCAGGAGCTAGAGCCATTCAAGGTCTCGCTCTCGAAGCAGACATTCCTGTAAGAGTGAAGCTGAAGTGGCAGCAGCAAAAGCAGTCATTCTAAGAGTAGATCCCTGTCCAGGCCGGGCTCCCACTCCCAGAGCAAGAGCCCCAGCTGTAGCCAGAGCTGGAATCAAAGCAAGAAAAAGAAAAGCAGGGGCCCAGCCCAGCAAGGACAAGAGCCACAGCTGCAGCGCACACAAGAGCCACAGCAAGAGCAAAGCCCAAGCTGAAGAGAAGATCCAGAGCAATGACAGTGCTGGGATGTCCAAGAGCCAGAGTCCCAGCAGGCATAAAAGTAAAAGGATGAGTCAGAGTAGGAGTCAGCAGAGGACAGCAGAGGAGAAGTGAGGGAGTGTGAGCAGGAGCTGGAGCCAGAAGGGCCTCCTCAAGAGTCGCAGGCACGACTGCAGCAAAGGGGGCAGTAGGAGCCACAGCAAGAGCAAGGGCAGGATGAGAAGCAGGGAAGAAAGCCAGAGCAAGAGTGAGAGGAGCAGAAGGTGAGGCAGTGATTAAGAAAGCAAGGCAGGCAGCAGCAAGAACAAGAAGGAAGACACTGACCACTCCCAGTCCCAATCACAGTCCCGCTCAGTGTCAAAGGAGCAGGAACTCGCCAACTCCTAGTCTGGCCGGAGGGAAGGCTGGAGGAGAATGAGGATGCTGGTACAATCAGGAGTCCCAGTCTAGGTCAAGACCGAATTCCAAATTGAAACCAAACCTTCCAACAGAATCACGTTCCAGATGAAAGTCAGCTTCAAAAACCTGATCTTGGTCGAAGTCTCCATCCAGGTCTGCTTTCAGATCACCTTCCTGGTCTAGAACTAGGTCCCACTCAAGGTCCTAACTGGCTATGACCACAGCTGGAACTACCCAAGGATCTTTTTTGTACATGTCTGGTAGCCGTAGCACAAGTGACTGAAGTACATGTCACTGCCGTACATTTTTAACTCTCCTAATGGTGTGTTTATAATTGTTAAATCTAAGTGCTTCCTCTCAGGAAAGCCTTCCTGCTTGACTGAAAAAAATTTTCTCTTTGAAAATCCCCCTTTACATGAGTAGAATATCCAAAAGGCCTTGGGTTTCAGGCCTGGCCTTTCCTGCAGGAGCTCAGTGCCTGGGTGGTGCCAGGCCAGAAGGATGACATGGGTAGGTATGGTCAGCTCAACCATTTTTGCTCTTGAATCACTGATGCCCTCTGATGTATGCCCTTTAGTGAAAGTGCTAAGTCTTAAGTTTCCTACCACTTTGGTTTCTTATTTTTAGACTTAACGAAGTTGTGAATAGCATAGTTGAGGAAAACTGATACCTGCAGTAACCCATAGGAAATAAAACTGTAGAGTTCCATACTCTACTATTGTGATTATATTGTTTTATATTTAAAAAGAAAAGAATTATTTAAATTATATGTTTCCCCATCTTGCAAAGTATAGGGACCTTGTTTCCATTAAATATGAATAAAGACTATTTTTGCTTAGGGAAAAAAAAAGTAAATGTGGGGCAAGGAACTGACAGCAAGTGAGAAACCCACACTGGTATCACAGCAGCAGGGGCACCCAACAGAACAAGAGTCCACACCGTCCAGGATGGTTAAGTGATACACTATTCTATTTTCTACTTGGTAATTTCTATCTGTTGACACAGATTTAACATCACCCAAACATTCCAGAGTTTTAAAAGAGATTCTACAACAATTTAATCAGAAAAATGGTCTATCATCCTGTAAGGAAGCAGGTGTGTTTATGTATTTATAGTTATTATTAATACTACTGTGGAGAGCTTTCTAGAATATTGCAGAGCTGAGGGCAAACTGCTCTTTGGGGATTTCTGGACACTGAATGGCCTGGCCACCAGATGAGATACAACACAACCTTGTTGGTGCTATATTTGCTTCAGCTCCACGTCTGCAAATAGGTCTTGGAAGACCTAAGTGCTGCTGTATGTTCTTCTTTCTCAACCCCACGGGGGACCTGGGCAAGGGAAGTGCCCCAGAAAACAGTCCCAGGGCACAGGGCAGCTGAGCAAATGGCAGAGCCAGCCCCTCTCCTGCCACGCCCACTACTTCAGCTGACTCCACCATGGGCCTTGGGGGAGGAACGAGCAGGTGGGGTCTCTTCCCACCAAATCACCACCTCCCACTCCCACAAGCTCCCTAGGTGTTTCTCTTTCTCTTACTGAGTTCTGCTCTTAACAGGCATGAGGGAATTGCAGGTTGAGAGGTCAGGCAGGTAAACTTGGGCAGAACCACACCTTGTAGTTTCCAAGCTTTCCGCTGCTCCTCTTTGGCGATTATTTCCATGTCTTTGTCATAGATGTAGTCCTGACACAAAAAACAGTATATGCCTCCATACATCAGATCGATGGCTGAAAAGAGAAAGGAAGGAAGAAATACAAAGCTTAATTAGAAACTGCAAGAGAACGCTTTAAGACAGAGTTAAACACTTAAGAGAAGGTTTTTAGATATCAACTGCTGGCAGCATCTCCGTACTCTGAAGTCATGGAGCCCCAGTCCAGTGGGATTTCCTCCCACTGAGACAGCTGAGGCTGAGCAGGTGAGGGGTGTGTACTGTGTCTGGAAGCTCCTGCGAAGGGCTGAGGAATGAGAGAGAGAGAGACAGAGAGAGAGAGAGAGAGAGACAGAGAGAGAGAGAGAGAGACAGAGAGAGAGAGACAGAGAGAGAGAGACAGAGACAGAGAGAGAGAGAGACAGACAGACAGAGAGAGAGAGAGACAGAGAGAGACAGACAGAGAGAGACAGACACAGCACACATGCCAAAGGAGGTAATACTTGAGTACAGGGACCTCTGCTTGCTTCTCTGAATGTGTAATATTTAAAACAGTAGTAAAATTTCATAGAATATTTTAAATCCATAAATATTTCTGGCCAACTGGCATAGAGTAACCACTAAGCTTCACTACATCTAGAATTCCTGAAACTAATATAAGAGGAACAGCAACTCTTTACTGTCACTTTTATTGTTGGTAGCACTTGCTGTTCTTAAGGACAGAGGTAAATAGTTTCTAACTGGATGACCCTAACTTTTAAAAATTTTTTTAAATTTCAGCATATTACGGTGGTACAAATCTTTAGGTTACGTATATTGCCCTCGTCCCACCCGAGTCAGAGCTTCAAGCGTGTCCATCTCCTAGACAGTGAGCACCGCGCAAATTAGGTGTGTATATATACCCATCCCCTCCTCCCTCACCTGCCCAACACCCGATGAATGTTATTACTATAAGTGCATTTAAGTGTTGATCAGTTAAAACCAATTTGATGATTTAGTACACATGGTGCTTGTTTTTCCATTCTTGTGATAATTCACTTAGTAGAATGATCTTGACTTTGTGATCCAGAGCTGCCTGCTGCCCACCTCTGGATGGGTCTTGTGTACTTTCTCAACTGCATCATCCATAAAAGAAAATATAGGACTAATACCAGGGCTCTTAATTACTTTATTATAAAAATAAATAAAGTCCTTTGAATGCCTGGAAGAAAGGTCCTCTCTCAATTCAACAATTAAAAATAAAATGGTGGGGGCAGGAGGAGGCTGCAATTCACTGTGCACTGTCAGATGTCTGGGAGGCAAGGTAGCCGGCAGTGAAGAGCACAGACCTAGGATGACTGGCATGAATCCTAGCGCTGCCACACAATAGTGATGCACCATGATCAATCACTCTACTTCTCCAGCCTCAGTTTGATAAAATGTTGACAGTGACACCACCAACACCTCATAGGCTTGTGTGATGAGTAAATTAGTACATAACTCAAGTGCATCTCCTGATAAACAGGAATGTCTTTTAAAAAATCATGATTTTAACTATATTTTATGTCTTAAATCACTATGACTTATATTAATATTGTGGTAGATCTTTAACCACTTCGGTACCAGCGTCGACTATAGCCGACAGCCACAGATGAACAGGCACAGCCCAGCGTGGACTATAGCCGACAGCCACAGATGAACGCGCACAGCCCAGCGTGACTATAGCCGACAGCCACAGATGAACGTGCACAGCCCAGCATGGACTATAGCCGACAGCCACAGATGAACAGGCACAGACCAGCATCGACTACAGCCGACAGCCACAGATGAACGCGCACAGCCCAGCGTCGACTATAGCTGACAGCCAAAGATGAACGTGCACAGCCCAGCGTCAACTATAGTTGACAGCCAAAAGCTTTTACTTTTACAGCTTTTATCTCTGCAGTTGCAGTGTGTACGTTCAGCTAATAAGTCACTATGAATCTGTGACCTTTTAACAAGTCCTTCGTAGGAGTTATTACAGTTATTTTCCTAAAGCTGCCTGTAAAGTAAAACAAGCTTTCAGTGCTTTAAAGCTTTCCTCATCACACAAGAGCAAAACGGATTCGTCGTCAATGCACAGCACAAACTATTGTGCGGACTGTGAGTGCCGGCTGTGGGCAAGGTTTTGCGGCCGGTGAGCGCTGTACCCAAGTGGTTAAAGTCCTCTAAAGCAGATCTACCGTGTTTCCCCGAAAATAAGACAGGGTCTTATATTTATTTTTCCTCAAGAAGACACCCTAGGGCTTATTTTCAGGGGATGTGTTATTTTCCCCTCAAAGCCTCAGCTTGCAGCACGCACAGGATGGCCGGGACCTGACAAGGGGAGCCCACCTTGTTGGTGGGGCTGCCCGCACCTTTCTGGTCACCTCTGGGATGGTAGCTGTCATGAAGGGGCAGATGAGAAGGGCTGCTCGCCGTCTTTACCGCTCAGCGACCAAATGCGTGGGTTGTGCAGATACGCTGCATAGCCATGCCCATCACTAGGGCTTATTTTCGTGGTAGGGCTTATTTTCGGGGAAACATGGTACTCAAACTCAAAATAGCAATTTAAGAATCTCATGAGTACGTTCTGCTCCTCTCAAAAAGTTGACAAAATTCCAACAATTTTAAAGTCCTCATCAGAGCTATTAAGGAGAGCTCAGCCTGCCTTTACATATTCCCTAGCAGTATGGTTCCTAGCACGTAGATATCAGAGAAAAATCTTGACAGAGACAAGCTTACAATAAGGACGATGAGAGTTTTCAGTAAAGCAGAGGCATTCAACGGCGAATGTGCCAAGCGTAGCTGACAACAAAAATACTACCCTGGGGAAGATGCAGAATCATCTCATTGTGTTTAAGCCCTCCTAGATCAAGCTCTTCTTCAAGGCACTTTCACACAGCAACACTCCCAGTGTATAAAACCAGCTGAGGTCAACAAGGTGCCAGGACATTCAAGGGGGAAGGACAGTCTCTTTAACAAACAGCTGGAACATCTGGATATCCACACACAAAAGGATGAAGCAGGCTGGGTGCACTGGCTCAGGCCTGTCCTCTATCCCAGCTGCCCAGCTGATGAGATAGGAGGTAGGAGGATCACTTGAGCCTGCAGTGAGCTACAGTGATAATGCCACTGCACTCTATCCTGGGCAACAGAGCGAGACCCCCATCTCCCTCCCCGCAAGAAAAAAAGGATGAAGCTGGATCCTTACCTCAACATCACATACAAAAATGAACTCAGAATGGATCATAGATCTAAATATGAGAGCCAAAAGTATAAAAACTCTTAGAAAAAAAAAAGCACAGGGATAATTCTTTACGACCTTAGATTTGGCAACACATTTGATACCAAAAGCATGAGCAACAAAAGAAAAAAATAAAAACTGGACTTGAATTAAAAACATCTGATTCTGTGCATCAAAGGACATTATCAAGAAAATGAATAGACAACCTCCAAAACAGGAGAAAACATTTGCACATCACCTATCGGATAAGGGTCAACCATCCAAAATATACAGAAAAAAAAAAAAAAGCAACCCACTTAAAAAATAGGCAACAGACTTGAACTGATACTTCTCCAAACATACACAAATGGCCCAACCAAGCAGATGAAAAAATGTTCACCATCACTGGTCATTAAAAAAATGAAAATCAAAGCCACAATGAGATACCACTTTACACCTACTAGGATGACTACTGAAAAAAAAGAAAAAGTTAAGTGTTGGCAAGGATGTGGAGAAACTAGAACCCTCATACATTGCTGGTAGGAATTAAAATGGTGCCACCGCAGAGGAAAAGATGCTTTCACAAAAGTTAAACACATAATTACCATATGATCCAGCCATTTTATTTCTAGGTATATAGCTGAGAGAAATGAGAACTTGTCTACCCAGAATTGTATACAATGTTCACAGCAGCACTATTGCTAAGAGCCAAAAGATGGAAACAACCCAAATGTCCATCAACTGATGAATGGATAAGGAATGTAGTGTAGCCACATAATGGAATATTGAGACACACAAAGGAATGAAAAACTAATACATACTACACATTCAAAAACACGTTAAGAGAAAGAAGCCAGACTCCAAGGGTAACATATCGTATGATTCCATTTATATGAAATATCCAGGACAGGCAAATGCACAGTCAGGAAGCAGATCAGAGCTGCCAGGAGACAGGGTAGGGAAGAACGCGCAGTGAGTGATCAGTTAACGGACATGGGGTGTTCATCTGAGGTGTAAAAAAGTGTTTAGAGGTGGTAGGTGCACAACACTCTAAATGTACTAAATGACACTGAATGTATACTTTAAAATGGTTAATTGGAATATGAATTTTATCTCAATATAAAATTTTAAAACCCAAATCAACACCTACAATCAAGACAGTTTCCTTGGAAAATTACTTCATAGTCAAAAATATCTGTTATAAGGACAAAGTCCTGACTGTGCCAAGAAAAATGGCTAAAGTATAGGAATCTACCTAAAATGAGAACAAAACATCCAATGGATGCTGAGACGGCCCTTGTGTGGCAGGGGCTCTCCTACTGGTGGAGGGATGATGTCTGCTTCTGATTTACACATTAGCTTACATGGGACTCCCCAAGCCACCAAGTGACAAAGGCACCGTGCATCCAACCCGAGGACGGGGGCAGACACAGCCCTCAACTTAGAAGGAGATGACACCCCCACCGCCATGCTCACACTCCTTTCTTGGGTAACTGAAACAATCCTTCTAAGATGACAGACAAAGCTAAAGGCATCACTTTTAGTCCTTGTGTGGCTCATACAGGCAAAATCCCACTACCTTGGTGACTCAACATAAAACAAAAACCTGCACGAAACTAAAAAGTCTGAAATCAAACAGCTCCGGGACTCTGCTCAATACTGCAGAGGCCTCAGTTATTACCTAGAACTCTAACATTCAGTGTAGCATGCCTACACCTACAGATGTGGTACACCAGCAAACCCATACACCAAGTAAGAATGAGTTGGGCTTTTTTTTTGAGACAGAGTCTCGCTCTGTCACCCCAGGTGCAGTGGTATCATCATAACTCACTGAGAACTCAAATTTCTGGGCTCAAGCGATCTCCTGCCTCAGCCTCCCGAGTACCTAGGACTACAGGCACACACCACCACTGTGCCCAGTTAATTTTTCTATTTTTAGTAGAGACAGAGTCTTGCTCTTGCCCGGGCCGGTCCCGAACTCCTGACCTCAAGCAGTCCTCCTGCCTCGGCCTCCCAGAGTGCTAGGATTACAGATGTGAGCCACGGCACCTGGCCAAGTTCTTTTTCTCAAAGTGTGACTTTTACCACATTCCATTATGGCAATTTTTTTTGCAGGGCAGGTTGGAACCGAGGAAGTGAAGCCTTTAGTCAGCCCCTTCTCATCCTATGCCATCTTCTTCTCACCTTCCACAAGGCTTTCAGCACAGACCCTGCTGCTACTAACATTCTGTTTCTAAGAGCATCACCTACAATATTCAGGCAAGACTCACCTTAGGCCTCTCATGCTGCTCCAGCTAAAAACCTCATGCCCAGGGGAGTAAACTTCCTAACATTCCACTTCTGCTTCCACTTTATTGTACTATTGGGTATTCCTTATGATGCCAAAAAACTTAGCCACAAGGAAACCAAAATTCCTTGTTCCCAACACAACATCAGGATGCTCAACTGAACCGCCCTTGAACATTCTGCAACCCCCCACCCCCACAGGAAGACAGCCAATTATTCACAGTCTGTGAAGTTGCTCTGGGATGATGGTGGAGGCAGAGAGGAATCTGCGCTCAGCACATCCGGAAGGCCCAGACAAACCTGTGAGGTAAGAGAATTGCGGCTTCCCATTCTTATTTTTCTCACATATTAGTTTTACATGTTTTTTTTTCTTTTTTGAGACAAGGTCTCACTCTGTTGACTGGGCTAGAGTGTCGTGGCATCATCAGAGCTCACTGCAGCCTCAAATTCCTGGGCTCAAGCTATCCTCCTGCCTCAGCCTCCCAAATAGCTGGAACTAAAGGCAAACACCAACACACCCAGCTAATTTTTCTATTTGTTTTGTAGAAACAGAGTCTTGCTCTTGCTCAGACTGGTCTCAAACTCCTGGGCTCAAGCAATCCTCTCACCTCAGCCTCCCAAAGTGTGTGAGCCAAGACACCAGGCCAGTTTTACACATTTAAGCTTTCCTTCCCTGCCCCCTTCCCCTCAATGCACCTGACACCAGTGCTTTCCCATGGCCCCATGCCTTCCTCCCCATGGCCAGCATCCAAGCCCATTAATTCACACTCAGGCAGGACTCTGTGACCTGCTCTAGAGGGGCAGTCATTTACACATCAAAGCAAACCAATGGCCTCCCCATTAATATGGCTGGGGGGTAGGGGAGAGAATAGGGGAATATAGAAGCTGAGATCATATATTGCTAAAGAAAGAGTACAGGCATTGTGATCTAACAAGCCTGGACCCAAACCCTGGCTCCGCCATCTCTTGGCTACATGGTCCATACAAGATACTTGACCCTCTCACACCTGTCAATAGCTGTTGCACAGAGTATCTATTCATCACACACCAGCACCAAGCATGGCAGCCCGCCTCAGCCTCAGTGGCCCACCTGTACACAGGTGCAACACTGCCAAGCCTGCAACAATGCAGTTCATGAGGCAGCTGCAACGCCACTCTCAAGCTCCCCAGGCATGGCTCACCGGACAGTCTGAACTCACTGAGATACAAGAGAACAAGCATGTTTATCCAACTGTCCTTTAATATCTCCATATATTTTTATCATATTATACTATAAGAATAATCTTCTTTGGGCAATTAACACTCACTTTCAGCTTACTAAAAAGTTCTGTTGCGTTAAAAACCTCAATCTCAAATGTCTTTCACAACTTTCATCCCCTCAGGCCTGCAGGACCCACAGTCACATGACCTATAACTTTTTTAAAAAACCATTTTATTGAGTCATTCCACACAATTCACCCATTTAAACAATTCAATGACTTTTGGGTATTTTGTTTTTAAATTGTGGTAAAATATACACAGCATAAAATGTGCCATTTTAACCCTTTTTAAGTATGCGATTCAGTGGCATTAATTATATTGTCATGCAATCATTACTATTATCTCTATTATCTATTTTTTAAACTTGTTCATTACCTCAAACAAAAACTTTGTAACCATTAAGCATTAACTCTCCATGTCCAACCCCAGCCCCCGGTAATTTCTAACTTACTTTCTATCTATGAATTAGCCCATTCTCACATAAGTAGAACCACACAGTAACAGACATTTTATGTCTGGCTTATTTCACTTAATGTAATGTCTTCAAGGTTCATCTGTGTTGTAGCATGTGTCACATCTTCATTTCTATTTATGGCCAAATAATATGCCATGGTACATATATATATTTTGTTTGTCTATTCATCTACTGATGTTCACTTGGGTTATTTCCACCTTTTGGCTACTGTGAATAATATTCAATGACCACTGGTGTACAGATACCCGTTTAAATTGCTGCTTTCAATATGTTTGGGTATATTACTAGAAACGGAATTGCTGGATCATATGGTAAATTTTATGTTTAACGTTTTTTTCCTAAGAGACAAGGTCTTGCTATGTTGCCCAGGCTAGTCTCGAACTCCTGGACTCAAGTGATCCTCAACACCTCAACCTCCCAAATAGCTAGGACTACAGGCATGCGCCACCAATGTTTTACTTTTTGATAAACTGCCAAACTGTTTTCCACAGTGGCTACACTACTGAACTCATAAAAGAATCTTTTCTGAACACAATGGAATGAAACTAGAAATCAGTAATGGAAGAAAAATGGAAATTTTACAAATATGTGGAATTGAACAAAAACACTAATGAGTCAAAGAAGAAACCACAGGAAAATCAGAAAATGTCTTGAGACAAATGAAAACACATTACACCAAAACTTATGGGATACAATGAAAGCAGTGCTAAAAGGGAAATTTACAGCTGAAATGCCTACATTATAAAGAAGATCACAAATCAAAAACCTAACATACATCTCAAGGACATGGGGGAAAAAAAGAGCAAATTAAACCAAGTTTGCAGAAGGAATGAAATAATAAAGATTATGAGAGTGGAGATAAATAAAAGAGAGAAAAGAAAAATAACACAAAATGAATGAAACCAAAAGTTTCTTCTTTGAAAAGATCAATAAAATTGACAAACCTTTAGCTAGACTGACAAAGAACAAGAGGGAAGATGCAAATGACTAAAATTAGAAATGAAAAGTGAGGACATTACCGACCTCACCAAAATAAAAAGGATTTTAGGAGAACACTGTGAACAACTATATGATAATAAATTAGATGAAACGGATAAATTCCTGAAAACACACAATCTACTAAAACTGACTCATTAAGAAATAGAAAATCTGAAAAGACCTATAACTAGCAAGGAGACTGAATCAGTAATCAAAAACCTCCCAACAAATAAAAGCCCAGGACCAGATAGCTTCACTGGTAAATTCTACCAAACATTTAAAGAACACCAATGCTTCTCAAACTCTTCCAAAAAATGGAAGAGGAGGGAACACTTCTTAACTTACGGGACCAACATTCTCCTGACACCCAAGCCAGACAAGAAAACTACACGCTAACATCCCTTATGAACACTGACGCAACAGTCCTCAACAAAATACTAGCGAACTCTTGCTGGCTCTCTCTTGCCCTTCGCCTTGCATGGAATTATGCAGCAAAGTCCTCATCAGATGAGGCCACTCGATCCTAAACTTCCCAGCCTCTAGAACCATGAATCAAGTAAATTTCTTGTCTTTATAAATTAAAAAAAAAAAAAAAAAAAAAACTAGCAAAGCGAATTCAGCAGCATATTAGAAGGATTACATACCATGGCCAAGTGGTATTTATTCCTGGAATGCAAGGATAGTTCAACATAAAATCAATCGATCCATGTAGTACAACACATAAACAGAACAAAGGAAAAAACACCACATGATCATCACACTTGATGCAGAAAAAGCATCTGACAAAATTCAAACACCCTTTTCATGACAAAAACACTGAATAAACTAGGAATAGAGGGGAACTTTTTCAATAAGATAAAGGATGTCTATGAAAAACCTACAGCTAACATCAAACTAAATGCTGAAAAGCTGGAAGCTTTTCCTGTAAGATCAGGAATGAGACAAGGACATCCACTTTCACCACTTCTGTTCGACACAGCACTACAATGTCCAGCCAAAGCAATTAGGCAAGAAATGGAAATAAAAGGCAACCACACTAGAAAGAAAGACTATCTTTTGTTCATAGATGACATGATCTTATATTGGCTGAGTAGCCCTTATCTGAGATGTTTGGGACCACAAGTGTTTTGGATTTCAGATTTTAGAATATCTGTATACATACAATGAGATCTTAGGGATGAAACCGAAGTCCAAACATGATATTCATTTGTTTCATATACACCTTATACACATAGCCTGAAGGTAATTTTATACAATATTTTAAATAACTGTGTGCATAAAGTTTGTATTAAGCACTTATGTGTAGAATTTTCCACTTGTGGTGTCATGTCAGTGCTCAAAAAGTTTTGGATTTAGGAGCATTTTAGATTTTGGATTTTAGGATTAGGGATGCCCAGTATATTAATACATGGAGAAAACCCGAAAGATTCTACTTCCTATCCCCCACCAAAAATCTGTTCAAGCTAATAAAAGAACTCAGCTTCGGGATACAAAAACCAACACACTTGAGAGATGAAATGAGGGAAAACAAAAAACCCCAACACACAAAGAGCAGTTTTCTATACACTAGCAATAAACAATCTGAAAAGGAAATTCAGAAAACAATTCCATCTATAATAGCACCAAAAAGAATAAAACACTCAGGAATAAATTTAACCAAGGAGGTGAAAGATTTGAACACTAAAAATCACAAACTATTCCTGAAATTAAATAAGATCTAAATAAATGGAAAGAAATCCTGTGCTCACGGACTAGAAGACTTCATGTTGTTAACTAAGATGACAATAATACCCTAAAGGATCTACTGATTTAATGCAATCCCTATCAAAATCTCAGAAATGTTTTTTGCAGAAACAGAGAAAGCCATCTAAAATCTATATGAATTTCAAGGGACCCCACACAGCCAAACAATCTTGAAACAGAACAAAGTTGGAGGACACACACTTCCTCACTGCATAGTACAAAACTACAATAATCAAAATGTTGTGCTTACTATAATAGCATAAGGACAGACATATAGACCAACAGAATAGAGACCCCAGAAATAAAGTCTCACATATATGGTCAAGTGATTTTTCAACAAGGATGACAAGACTTTCCTAGGGAAAGAACAATCTTCAACAAACAATGCTGGAAAAACTGATAGCCACATGCAAAAGAATGAATCTGGATGCCTACTTAACACCATATACAAATCTTAACTCAAAATGGATCTAAGACCTAAACTTAAAAGCCAAAACCATAAAACAGAAGAAAATTTAGGGGGAAATCTTCATGACATTGGATCTGACAATGATTTCTTGGCCCTAACACCAAAAGCACAGGAAACAAAACAATAAAGTGTAAGCCAAGTTTTTAAGCTTTATCTTACTGAGTTTCCAATACGAAGGACTGAGAGCTCTTCTTCCTCACATAAATGTTGACACTGAAAATTTACTGAAAAAATAGGTTTCAGAACCAATATTTATTTTGTTCCACAAAATGGAGACTAAAGTGGTTCTAAAGTCAAAGGGAAACTCATTCCTCAATACAAATACAAGACTGCATGAGAAATGGCCCCTAAAAGAGAAAGCACAGAATCAAAGACATGGGTATTGCTGTGTATCCTATTTATGTATTATGTCACAAAAGAAACATAAAACTCATTTCTAGCTTTAACAGATACACATGTAACATTTAATAAATTCATGGTCTGGAATAACATAGGGAACAGTTGGATCTTTCTCCCATTTCATGGTGTTGTTTCTTAAAGAAAACCTTATAAAAACATTCATTCTAACAAAAAGGGCAATTTATCTATCAGGTTGCTAAAATGAATTAACACCACAGTTTTATGTTTCCTTTGAATTTTATAGATGATGCTGGGTAATAAGATTCTTCAGACAACTTTCTTAAATACAAATATACGTCCAGGCCAGGTGCTCACACCTGTAATCCCAGCTACTTGGGAGGCTGAGGCAGGAGGATAGCTTGAGCCCAGCTTTGAGGCTGCAGTGAGCTATGACTACACCACTGCATTCTAGCCTGGGCAACAGAGCAAGACCCAACAATGACAACAAAAAAACCCCACCAAATATATTTCCAATTTTCCATAACCTTTTTAACCACAATGAATCACAGCCCAGGTTTAACAGTAGCCTAAACTGGTCTGAGAATCAGATATGGTAGGAATACTCATTTATGTTATTAAAAGCAAATGTTTACATTAGTAGATGCCACAGAATTCCACCACATCCACATTGTCTTCTCCCCCCAGTTACTCAGTGTTAAGAAGTCATCACTCACTATGGCCCCCCTCTCCCCTTGGGTTAGGCAGCCTGCACACCAAAGCTGATGAGAGCTGTTTGCCACCAGCCTTCCTTCCAAAAAGGTTGGCGAGCTCATAGTTATAACCTGAGTTGCCAGTTCCAAGTAGCCTTTTTGCAAACAGCTGCTATTAGTTATTGGTTGCACATGTGTTATGTCTACTGGCAATGACCCAGTTGCTCTAAAATAAAAACTCACAAAATCCGAGGTAAACTGGATTTAAAACAATTTACAAAACAAAGTGAAGAAGAGATTTTGTTTTGTAAATTTTCATGCTTTCTTTAATATGAGCTATCACCATGTCACCTAGAAATTTAAAAACTGTTTCCTTTACAACAATTGTAGCTGTTGTAAAACAACATATTATGTGTCCATAATAAAACAGCTGGATCGTAAACATATAAGATGGAGATCTATTTTGCCTTAAACCATCTCACTTCTTTAAAAAAAATTAAGAAAAGATCAGACACACTGCTTATGTTAGTCTCAGTTAAAATTATGGGATTTATCCTTTACTGTGTGTACTGCTTATAGAGAGCTTTAAGGGACACAGATTAAGGTAGTGACTTTACAAACTTGCATGATATTGTTTTCAATTAGGACTTTTTAGGCTAATGTTTTCCAGAGAACATCAGACTACAGAACTTTAGAGGGAAAAGGCCTAAAAATATCTATCACTGGAACTGCTAGCCTCACATGAATTACTTCCTAAAAGGTCTCCGATTTGGATCCTTTGAAAGTGATTTTCTGAAGGACCTCCTAACAACTTCACAAACATTTAAATGAAAATGCTATTTTGTAGGATGAAAAGACAGATTTAATGACCACAGTCAGGAAATAAAACCAAGAAAAAAACTTAAGTTTTATGAAACTTCCAGAATGTAGGATGAGTTTGAATTTTTAAGCCTATGAAAGGTAAATTTATCTAAATACCATATAAAATGTTAAGCTAGCCTTTACATAAACCTATATCATTAGAAACAATGAAAACCCATTTCTGAAAGCAATAAAAATCACCTGTGTACACCCAACTCCATGTTGACTTCAATAACCTAATACTGCATTAAGATCTTTCTTTGCAACATTTTGCCTAATCTAATTCCTAACTATGTGTTTCAAAGGGAAAGACGAGGGTCTAATAACTCATTAGCAGAGACAGCACTGAAGATTTCTTATCAACTTTTCAAAGAAAGTTAGCTGGGCATCAACAGTGAGCTGCTGTCATTTACCATTTAAGGTCACCTCAAATGTTAAGGCAAACTGGGTACATGATCCATTTGAGCTCAGTTTCTCTTTCATTTCTCCGGTAAACTTTCACAAGAAGGGCACAAATTGTTTTAGATAAAAGAAAAGTAGACTTTTGGAAGAGTGCAACTGTAAATCAAAATTCAAAGGACAGAAAGTTGGGGGCAATGACTATTCCCATCTCACAAGGGTGCCTTACCCAGGTTGTGCCGCTTTGACTTCGCGTGCTCGTGAATATGTTTCTTTGTAAAACAGCCAAAGAAGACACAGTAGAGGCAAGAATGAAGCCTGTTCAGGTGGACGCCGCAGACATGGCAGACGCAGGACTTTGCCTGAAACGCAGAGAGGGGGAGAATAAGCAGTGCGTGGCATGACAAGAGTTCTCAAGCAAAGGGATCCACAGTCGGCACAGCGACAGGAGGAAAGGACAATTTCATCTCAAAGTCTTACGACTCTGAAAGGTCACTTTGTTAATACTCCCAATTCCCCTTCCCAATTCCCCCAAAACAGACTTACTTCATTTAGCTCAAAACCAGCTCCATATAGGAAAACTCAGTCCACAGCCTCAACCACTGAAACCTGTCAAGTACTGGGATGTTTCCCATATTCTCTTCCAGAGATCTGACAGGGCAATTCCCAAGCCCGGTGCCCATCCTCACTGCGGTCAGCAACTCACATCCAGGCACCCTTAACCTGGAGATCATTTTAGGTTTGATAACCCAGGTTCCAAGACTACAGCAAATTTAGAAGAAAAAAGAAAAAGGGAGGGGGACATAAAGCAAATATACAAGAACAAGAAAAAGGAACTGTTTATTACCAAGAAATAGACCAAGGAAACCTAAAATTTTGATCATAGCAATTCTGAATGCAGTGCAAGCAATTCTTACATGCTCTAATCACCCAGAAACGCCACTGACACATTAACAGGGGTGAACCAACTTAAGGAATCCCCACTGGGCAATTTGGGCACAATCTGAGCATAAAAATGAATAACAAGAATGAATACTTTAAAAAAAAAAAAAAAAAAAAAAAAAAAAAAAAAAGAATGAATACTTTATACTGAATAAAAAGAAAATCCATAAGTCCATAACAAATTAATACTATACATACACACACATCTATATCTTAGAAGTCTTCTTCACAGAATTCCATCTCATAAATGTCATAAGAAAGACAAAAATATATGCTCTTCATTTTATAATCATCATAGTAATAACTAATTCAGGCAAGAATCATCAGTGTATGCTAAAATCATTGGGTAAAAAAATATTGGGTCATTCACAATAGCCAAAATAGTGGAAACAGCCCAAGTATTCATTAATGGGAGTGGACAAACTGTGCAAATACACAATGGAATATTATTCTGCCATAAAAAAGGATGAAAGTACGGACACACATTACATCAATGAACCATGAAAAGTAAGTAAAAGAAGCCAGACACAAAAGACCATATATCCTGTGATTCTATTTATATGAAATCCTCAGAATAGGTACATCCACTGAGATGGATCTGAGGATGCCAGGGACTTGGAGAGGGAGAACGGGGAACAGATGAAAATGCTCTGAAACCCGACAGAGGTGTAGTAGTAGTGCCTGCACAGCACTGGGGACATATAACACATTGTGGAACTATTCACTTTAAAATGGCTAGTTTTATGTTATATGAATTTCACCTCAATAAAAGAGTAAGTTATACATGGGAATTGGTTCCAGGGCCCCTGCGGATACCAAAATCTGAGGATGTTCTAGTTAAAAGGAGATAAAATGCTGTAGTATTTGCACATTAACCTGTGCACACCCTCCCATATACTTTAAGGCATCTCTAGGTTACTCATAATACCTAATACAAGGTAAATGCTGTGTAAAAGTTGCACTGCATTATTGAAGGAATGACAAGGAAAGAATCTTTATGTACTGTCCGTCTATATGTGTGTCTGGAAGTACAACTGTCCTTTTTTGTCCCCACTCCCCACCAAGCATTTTCAATCTGTACTGGGTTGGCCCCACAGATGAGGAGACCAACTGCATATACATGTATGTGTGTGTGTACTGAGGCACTAGATATTTACAGTTTCAAAGTATCACCCCTGAGACTACTTTTGTCAGTTAAAAGGGGGAAGGTTACCTTTACAACAGAGAACTCTGGCTGACTCCACCTTAACCAAACTTATCCCCCAATGGGACGGGCAGGTACAGAGGACACAGTGGCACCTATGGAGCTCCCACCAGCAAGGCTCACCTTGAATCTGCCCATGAAGAACACTCAGGCAAGTCAAAACTGAAGGAACTTCTGCAAAGTGACTGACCTGAACTCTTCAAAAATATTACTGTAATGAAAGACAAAAGTTAGGCCGGGCGCGGTGGCTCACGCCTGTAATCCTAGCACTCTGGGAGGCCGAGGCGGGTGGATAGCTCAAGGTCAGGAGTTCGAAACCAGCCTGACCAAGAGCGAGACCCCGTCTCTAAAAAAAAAAGAAAGACAAAAGTTGACTAGCTGAACAGAATCTAAAAAGACTGATGAAAATAAACATAATATGACTTGGTAATGATCCTGGACTGAATCCCACATGCACATTTTTTAACCCATAAAGGTCATTAATAGGACAATTGGGGTATTTAAATATGGATAATATATTACATAATACTATTGTATCAAAATTAAACTTTTTCTGTTAACTGTATTATGGTTATGCAGGAGAACGTCCCTGCTGTTAGGTGTAAACCATCATGTCTACGACCAGCTCTCAGATGATTCCCCCCAAAAAAGTATATAGGGACATAAAACAAATAAGCAAAAATCTAACAACTGATGAATCTAGGTAAATGCATATTATATTCATTTTAGTATTCTTACTATTTGTTGTAGGTTTCTTAGTTTCAAAAGTAAATTAAGGGAAAACAACTATTAAGCTGAATATATTACCCCATAGCCCAACCATTCTACACCTAGGTTTATACGTAGCAAAAGACACCTAAAAGAACGTTTACAGCAATATCGTTTGTAATAGCACAACACTGAAAATAAACAAAAATGTGAAAAGAATAAACCATGGCATAGTTATTCAACAGTATACTACAATGACAAAGATCCTACAGTATACTCAGCAGTGTGGCTGAACCTCACATATCTAACACCAAGTAAAGGCCAGGCACAAACAAGTACACACTGTGCACAGGTTCCCATACGAAAAGCACAAGAACAGGCAGAGCTTACTGATGGCTATGCAAGTCTGAACAGCGGAAACCCTCAGGGGTAGAACGTAGGGACCAGGAAGAGGTACCTGGGGGCTTCTGGAGTGCTGGGTGCCATCCCTCTCCTCTCTGCGACTCAAGTTACTTTTGCTTTATAAAGAGTCATCAAGGTATATGCTTTAAGAGGAATAAGAACCATAATACAAAATAGACACACAGTAATCTATATGCATATACTGAGATATAAACCAAATGCTATGAAA
The DNA here is from genome assembly GCA_008086735.1 of Cheirogaleus medius. Taxonomy (NCBI): domain Eukaryota; kingdom Metazoa; phylum Chordata; class Mammalia; order Primates; family Cheirogaleidae; genus Cheirogaleus; species Cheirogaleus medius. The sequence goes on from VBSM01000725.1 coordinate 418,633, forward strand.
ATTAAATGGAGAACAACCATATCCAATTAAGGAGAATTGGGGGAAATCAGAAAAGTTTGTACATAAGACGCAGAATTTGGGCAGAGAGCTCAAAATAATATGGAATTCTATGGAATCAATGTTTCTTTCTTATAAGGCAGGGGTCCTCAACCTATGGTGAGTTGTATAATTATTTCATTATATATTACAATGTAATAACAGAAATAAAGTGCACAATAAATGTAATGCACTTGAATCATCCCAAAACCATCCCCTCTCCCCATCAGTCCATGGAAAAATTGTCTTCCATGAAAACAGTCCCTGGTGCCAAAAAGGCTGGGGACCACTGTTATAAGGGGTATAATCTCAATTCATATAGAACAAAAAAATCCCTAAGAGAAGGAAGGAAAAAAGTACTCATTAAGGACCCGAGTTATTCCTCTTTGGGTGTCTGTCACACTTGCAGATGTGGACAATGAGACACAGGACCGAGGATGCTCACTGTAGGTGGTCTACCACTCACCAGGAAAGACACATTTCCCTGGTCTGAGGGATCCAACACAGCTAAGAGACAGCTTCTCTTTCTAACATTAATCAAGCAGCCAACCAATAAGGCAAATGGTGCTAAATATAGAAAAAGAAATCTTTGTTTGGCATATTCATAAAATTTTAACTTTTATGTCTTTTGTATAGTTATGCACCGCATAACAATGTCTTGGTTGATGGTGGGCCACATACACAAACAATGGTGAGCCCAAAAGATTGTAATGCCATATTTGTATATACCTTGTCTATGTTTAGATATATTCTGATACACAAGTACTTACCATTGGGTTATAATTGCCTACAGTATTCAGTACAGTAACATGCTGTATACGTTTACAGCCTAGGAGCAATAGGCCACACCATATAACCTAGGTGTGCAGTGTAAGCTGTACCATTGTCTCCACTCTATAAGGTTCACACAATGAGAAAACTGCCTAACAACGAATTTCTCAGAGCATATCCTCATTGTTAAGTAACACAAGACAGCATTATTATTCCTCTAATCAGCATTGTCCAACAGAATGTTCTATGATGTTGGAATGTTCCGTATATTAATAGTAGCCACTATCCACATGTGGCCACCAAGCTCTTGTAATGTGGCCAGTGTTACTAAGAAACTGAATTTTTAATTTTATTTCATTTTAATGGATTTAAATAACACACATGGCTAGTATTGTACAGCATGGTTCTAGATCCCAAATGGGGCATTATTAAATTACAGAAAGAGTTCTTTGCACAATATGTCTTCCGAGTTCATTCACCACAGAAGCTAAAGCCATCTATGGAAACTCAAGTGGCTCTGAATGACAAATAGATATAAGACACATAACATCATTTGTAGGTCTGAAACCCAAAGGCATGATGTTTAAACAAAGGCAAGTGATTAATCCCCAGAACCTATCAATGTTACCTTATTTGGAAAAAGTTAAATTTTGGGTCTTGAGAAGATAACACTTGATTTTGTAGACAGGCCCTAAATGCCATCACAAATGTCCCTGTGAGAAAGAGACACAAAGCCACATGAAGACAGAGATGGAGTGATAGGGCTGAGTTTTCCAGCTTCTGGAAAAGGCCAAGAACAGAGTCTCCCCTACAGCCTCTGGAGAGAGTGCCCTGCCGACACTTGATTTTGGACTTCAGGCCTGAGAATTTGAGAGAGTAAGTTTCTGTTGTTCTAAGCCACTCATTTTGTGGTAATCTGTTACAGTAGCCACAGGACATTAATACTAGATTCATGTTCGCTATTACTCTAACTCTCTTCTACCCACACTGTATAGTTGGAAGATTAACTCCCTAGACAACCCTGCAGCTTGGGCTCCGACCATGATTTAGGGCACATTGCAGACCACAGTGTTCATCTGAGTCAGGGAAGGTTGCTGGTGTGGCCCCCACAAAGGTGGCATTGTTTCTGGAGGCCAGTGCCACGGGAGCTGCTTCCCAGTGTGGTGGTTTCCACAGAGGTAGTGAGGCCCCTAGGTCAGCAGTGGTGTTAGGTAAGTTTACTGGTCCTATAACTTCCTGGTCTACAGAGGCAGTAGGATTCTGCGGGCTGGCAGGCTTTCCCAGAAACTCAGCCTAAAACTTATTATTCCAGGCCGGGCATGGTGGCTCACACCTGTAATCCTAGCATTCTGGGAGGCTGAGGCGGGAGGATCGCTCAAGGTCAGGAATTCAAGACCAGTCTGAGCAAGAGTGAGACCCCGTCTCTACTAAAAATAGAAAGAAAGTAATTGGCCAACTAAAAATATATAGAAAAAATTAGCCGGGCATGGTGGTGCATGCCTGTAATCCCAGCTACTTGGGAGGCTGAGGCAGGAGGACTGCTTGAGCCAGGAGTTTGAGGTGGCTGTGAGCTAGGCTGACGCCACGGCACTCTAACCCAGGCAAGAGAGACTCTGTCTCAAAAAAAAATAAAACCTACTTCTCCCATAGCCCTTGCAATATTCCCTTTCTCCTATAAATTAATTGAAGTAGATTCAGTACCTGGCCAACAAATTATGAAACATGACAAGGATTTGTGACAAGAACAGAAAAAAGGGATCAATAATTTAAATAGATGTTGATTTTGCACAGTGCAAGAAACATACTGAAAGTCCATTAATTCAGTCCTAATTGTTTTTCTGAGGACGGTGACCTGGAGCCACGCCCAAGATGCCTTGAACAAGTGGACTCCCAGTTCTTACACTAATATTCCTCTTGGTATCTACTTTCTCACACCCCTCCCTGCCCCAAGAAGGAGGACAGACCATGGAGTCAAACACGCATGGGCTCATACCTGTGGGGTGACTCAACTGTACAGTCAATTCTGAGTCCAGGTTAAAGAAATGTACAAACACAAAACAGCGCCTTAAGAGCTAATGCAATTTCACACACTGACCACAGCTTCCAACTATTACACCACCCGTCTACTAAAAAAACCCTGATGATTTTAAGTTTAATCTTATGCATTCTCTTCAATGACTTTTTCAAGGTCTCAAAATACTTTCCTATCACAAGTGCAATGTAAGTGAAGGTTCAGGTATAAATATTCTATTTCCTTTTTATTTTTGCATTTTGAAATTTTATTTTTAAATGTACATACAGTAAAATTCACTCTGGTAAATATTCTATTTTCTACATGAAAAAACTGTGCCACTAAAAAGCTAAAGACTTGACTGAAATTAGACAATCTTCTCAAATAAATTCCCCAAACTCAGAAGGCTTAGAGCACCAGACTTCAGACCTTTGACTCTCAAGGATAAAACAGATCTTAAAGACCAGGCAGGCCAGGCATGGTGGCTCACGCCTGTAATCCTAGCACTCTGGGAGGTTGAGGCGGGTGGATCGCTCAAGGTCAGGAGTTTGAAACCAGCCTGAACAAGAGTGAGACCCTGTTCTCTACTAAAAATAGAAACAAATTAATTGGCCAACTAAAAAAAATATAGAGAGAGAAAAAATTAGCCGGGCATGGTGGCACATGCCTGTAGTCCCAGCTACTTGGGAGGCTGAGGCAGAAGGACTGCTTGAGCCCAGGAGTTTGAGGTTGCTGTGAGCTAGGCTCACGCCAGGGCACTCTAGCCTGGGCAACAGAGTCAGACTCTGTCTCAAAAAAATAAAATAAAATAAAAATTAAAGACCAGGCAGGTGGTTCACGCCTATAATCCCAGTGCACTGGGAGGGTAAGGCGGAGGACATCTTGAGACCAGGAGTTTAAGACCAGCCTCGGCAACATAGTGAGACCCCCCCAGCTGTACAAAAAATAAATCAGCTGGATATGGTGGTGCATGCCTGTAGTCCCAGGTACTCAGGAGGCTGAGGTGGGAGGATCTCCTAAGCCCAGGCATTGGGGGCTGCAGTGAGCTATGATCAATCCACTGCACTCTGGCCTGAACAAAAGAGCAAGATCCCATCTCTTAATTTAAAAAAAAAGAAGAAGAAGAAGAAAATCTTAGGCTCTAGTGACACCAGCGTCTTTAATCTATAGAAGAGGCACCCTGATTCAGCAGAAGCATGAACTCAGACTAACCTCATTTCAAGGCCCAGATCCGCCACGTTATTAGCAGTGTCCCTGAACAGGTTAGGAGCCTTACCTGCCACACCATTCTAAAAAGTCTATCATGAGGGCCATAACCAAAATGAAATAATGTATAAAAAGTGCTCTATAAAATGTAAAATGCTAGATAAATGTAAAGTACCACAGTTAGTCTCCCCTTACCTGCCATCAACCACAGTCTAAAGCCACGAAATGTAAAATGCCAGAAATAATTCATAAATTTTAAATTGCATACCAGTCTGAAGAGCACAAAAACAAACACCATCCCACTCTGTCTCATGAATCCTCCCTGTCCAGCTTCTTCATGCTGTCTATGCTACCTGCCCACTAGTCACTTAGTAGCTGCAACTGTCTTGGTATCATAGTGCATGTGTTCAAGTAACTTTTGACTTATTAACGGCCCCAAAACACAAGAGTAGTGATGTTGGCAATGCACATATGCCAAAGAGAAGCCCAAATGTGCTTCTATTAAGTGAAAAGGTGAAAGCTCTTCGCTTAGTAAAAAAAAAAAAACAAAAACAAAAAAACCAAATGCTGAGGTTGCTTACCTACAGTAAGAACTAATCTTCTATCCATGAAACTGTGAAGAAGGAAGAAGTTCATGCATAGTATACATATGGGTTTCGGTACTACCTGAGGCTCTGAGGCATTCATGGAGGTCTTGGAACATAGCCCCCAAGGATGGTGGGGCAAGGGGACTACTGTATTACCATAAATGGGAAACAAAGGAAGCCCAAGAGATGCTGGGTCGTATACCTGGGCAAAAGCCAGCTGAGGCAAAATGCCCTGGTACTGATTGACTCAGGCTATTCTTCCTTCAAATTTGAGCTCACCTCCCAACTGTCAATTACACATGTCCAGGAAGCAACCAGATAATTCAAACCTCATTTTAATCTGTTGTACCTACTTCACTTCTGGAGTCTTTTACCAAAGCTGCTAACAAGTAATAATAAAACTTACTTTTAGTTTCTGTTCTTTAGCACTCTGCTATAGGTGCTGGCCAACATAAGATAAGAGCATGAAAAAGACTCAAATATCTGTAAGGCAGGTCATTTTAATCCCTGAAAACTGAGTTTACTTACTTCCTATCTAAGATTGCCTGCTTGACAGTGATGTGATCAAATCTGTATACTAAAGACAGGAAAGTCTTGAGAGAAGACACAGCATTACTTAAAATCTTGCCAAAGGAATCAAGCTCAAGTGTGATTTCACTACTAATTTGTAGGAAGCACAAAACACACAAAAAAATTTTTGAATTTGCACCATGAGTATGTAGTCAGCAAAATTCACACCATGGGAAAGCCAACAAGTCAAAAGGCCCAAGTTCTTCAACAGATAAAGTTAAAGAAAAAAATAAAAAAAACTGTATGAGAAAGGATGAAGAGAGAAGCTGCAGAGTAAAGAGACATAAAAGACGTATCAGTAGTACAACCACATGATGGAATACTACTCAACGATAAAAAGGGATGAACTATCAATCGACACAATGCATACTGCTAAATGAAGGAAGCCTGTCTGAAAAGACTACAGACTATATGAACTCAATTACATGTCATTCTGGAAAAGGAAAAATCACAGAGATGGAGAACAGATCAGCGATTGTTAGAGGTTGGGGAGGATTTTTGAGACAGGGTTTCACTATGTTGCCCAGGCTGTAATCAAACTCCTGGGATCAAGCCATCCTCCCACCTGAGCCTCCCTAAGTAGCTGTGACTACAGGCTATAGGGGACTTTCTATAGGCAGTGCAACTATTCTGTATAGTACCATAGTGGTGGATGCATCTGTCAAAATCCATTGAACTTTACAGCACAAAGATCAAACCTTAATGTATGCAAAATCTTAAATAACTGAAGAGGCTGTCAGAAAATGCCAGAGTGGAATGCAAGCTATGGCAGAAGATCTGATTTTATTACAGATATAGGATACAACCCCACTGAAAGGGAGGATGGGGAGGGAAGGTACCTAAGTAACCTGGAAATCAGGGGAGAGTGTAAGACTAAAGGCAAAAGGAAATGTACCTAGGCACTGTACTGTAGGAGATCAAGTTGTTTCTCAAAGCGGGAAGGGGATGTATAGGGTAACAATTCTGAAACCTCTACACGTGTATACCAAAACTGAGCAGATAGGTACATGGAATATGGGTGGTAGGCGCCAAGTTTCTCTCTGCCAGACAGTGAAGTTACAGAGAAGCAGGAAGGAAGGCTAGAATCCATGCAGTAATACATGAGAGTTGGAGACATCAATATGAACTCATACACAGCTTAATATGGATGTAGATGAATCCTGAAATAATTACAGTATATATATATACATGCATCTGCATACACATCTACTTCTCAGCTTTGTCCCGAGAGGGCCAAGAAGCCACAATACCCCAGCAGTAAAGAGCACACCAGGGCCCAGATCTTGGTTTCTAATTCCATCTCCATAAAAGGAACCAGAGATCCTGGGAGAAATGGTAGTGTTTGAGGCTGGGGAAAAACACACACAAGATGAGCCCAGAACATCTCACAGTTCCAGAAAGTAAGGAAGTGCTCAAAAACAATGTGGATATGTCAAAGGGACACAGGAGTAAAGTGAACAAGCTCCCAGTAGCTAAAGCTGGAACAATTTGAGCAACAATATAAATAACATAGTACTGTACAATAACCCAAAGTATAAAATAAATATCCACAAGTCCATGCTGATATAAATAATTGAATAAATACATAAAAGCGTAAGAATGGGCAAATCTTCCATATAGAAAAAATCCAAATAATTTATGTAGCTACTCTGCCCTCAAGGAGGAGGAACAGTATACCTGTGTAGAGTGACTTCCTTCTAAAACAGATAGTACGTAAAAAGAGGGGAAGGAGTAACTCTACAGGAGAGAAACTTGACAAATATGACTACAGCCATGTGGTCAAGCTCACCAACAGTGGCAGGGCATCTTGATGGCTTTACCCTTGATATTATGAAAAAGATACTGAGATGAGGAGAGCACCTTACTTCATGGTCTTCTTCCCCCAAGCCCATAACCACAGTTGACCATGAGAAAAACACCAGACAAACCAAAACTGAGAGACATTCTACAAAATACCTGATCAGGACTCCTCAAAACTGTCAAGGTCATCAAAAACAAGGGCAGTCTGAGAAACTGTCACCGTCTGGAGGAGCCTAACAGGACATGACGATTCAATGTAATGTGGGATCCTGGGACAGAACAAGGACATTAGGTAAAAACCAACATCTGAATAAAATATGGAGCATAGTTAATAATAATGCATCAGTATCGGTTATTAAATGTGACAAATGTTACCACAGTAATGTAGGATGTTAACTGGGAAGGCGGGGTGTGACACACAAACTCTGTATTATCTTTGTTCCTTGTAACTTTTCTGTAAACCTAAAATTATTCTGACAAAGATGCACTGTATCAACCCCGGTATCCTGGGGGTAATATTACACTACAGTTCTGCAAGATGTTACCCACGGGGAACTGGGGAAAAGATACACAATGTCACTGTATTATTTCTTACACCAGCAAGTCAATCTACAAGTTCTCAAGGTAAAAACCTTAATTTAAAAAAAAAAAGTGTACATTTTAGACCTTTTACTTAGAATGGCCTGTCCCCTATTTAGTATGAATAGTGTAATGATTTGAAAGACCCACTTCATCAATAAATTGATTCCTCAAAGAAACAAAGTTTGAAAAGTCTACTTTAAAAAAAAATCAGGAAAATAAGCTAAACTAATATAAATAAATATAAAAATAAAAACAATGATAGCACTCTCAGCAGTGCACTCACCACCACCCCAGCACCTGGCTGAGACAGCAAAGACTAATTCAGTCATCAGTGGAACCTATGGCCTTCAGTCTACTATCTGCCAGACCATGTGTCCTGTAAATCACTCCAGGTACAGTATTTTGTTTGTTTAAGCCAGTAACAGCAGAACTGTTATTCCCTTAAGTGGTAAGAAATTTGTCCTATTTAACACACACCAAAAATGCAAAGGAGAGAGAATCCACTGTGGTAGTACTGAGTCCTAAATCATCGGAACCTTTTTAATTTAGTAGAGGCAGGAGTTAGTTTCCTGAGCTCAAGCAATCCTCCAGCCTCAGCCTCCCAGAGTGCTAGGATTACAGGCATAAGCCTAACCCTAAATTGGGCAGAAAGTTATCAAACCTGATCCTGTTTTTCTCACTCTTTGCCTATGAAAAGAAAAACCAAAATTTGGATACAATAACCATAACCCACCTTTCCGTAGATAATAAAACTTATAACTTTTATCCATCAAGGGATTCATTTCTGTAGTAAAACTGTACCTGAGATGTCAAACTCAGGTACAAAGGCATCATCTTTGCTTGTTTACAAAGATTATAATTTAAGTTGAAGTATGTTTATGGGTAAAGTTCGTATCATTAAAACCAAAAATGTCCTAAGCCTACAGATCTGCTGAGAATCCTATGCAAACTGCCCAACAGTTAATACCAGAGTTAAACTATTTCTCAAACCAACTCTTCCTTAACTGGGCCACTACAGAGTACTAGAAATGCAGTTACACAGGACATAAAATGATACAAGAAAATGAATTCCCCAGATCAGAGAAAAATAGATGAAGGACATTATGGGTTCAGTGCTGGTATATTGCCAATCAGCACTGCAATAACTGACATCGGCATTTTGAAAGCAGCAATCATCACTGCCTGTTCTTACTAGCCAATAATATAGGTGTGGTTTAATAGCTTTCAAACTAAGCAACTAAAATTTGAAATTACAAAATTAACCTGAGCCATATATAGCAAAAAAAGTTAATTACTTCCTTTATGAAACAAAGTTAATTAAACTTGATTCCTTCAGCTTTGTTAAAGATTACCAGGGAAGGCAAGAAGAAAGGGAGAGGGAGGAGAAAGGATGGAAGGAGAAGAAAGGGGAGAGGAAAAGAGGATTCCCTACTTTTTTAAGGGTACAATTCCATTAGCAAGAATTTCACTCTGATCCTAATAGAATTGTTTCTTCCTTTCTGATTTTGGTTCGTCCTAAGAGGTAATGTTTCCCAGCAGTTACTAATAAAAACTTTTTTAAGAATTAATGCTTAACATTGCCTACAATCTCAGATTTGTTATTTTCTCACTGAAAATACTCCTCAAGGTGGAAACTGCTAACAACTCCCAATCTCAGACTGTACGTGCAAAATTAAGTTGTAAAAATAAAAGTTTATTCAGGTAAGAGGAAATAATGCTATTTTCTGATTTCCACATCATTAATAAGCCTAACTGCTTGGATGAACGTGATTCCTGGTTAAAGGCTATTATTGCAGAAGGAAGAAGTCCTACCTTCCCATAAACCCAATCTCCCCTTTCAAATCCTCCCCTCCGGAGCTACAGCATAAATCCTTAGCGGTCGTGGCCACTCGCCTCTCCCAGACGCAGCTCTCCAGCGCGGCGGTGCTCGCACCGTCTCCAGCGCCGCCCGCTCCACGTCTGAACCGGGGCAGGCGAGCCGCCCTACCCCTACAGCTGTCCCTGCACACCTCCAGGGCTGCGGCGACACCCTAAGGCCCTCCAGTCCCAGCGCGTCCGCCCCGGCCAGAAAAGACGGACACCCCAGGGTCCTGGGTGCTCGACACCGCGGCGCGGGCTCACCGCTGCAGACCGCCACCCAGGCCCAGACAGTCGTCCTCCTTTTACTTATTTTTTTTCTCAGCGCCCCC
>VBSM01000725.1:442429-453354 GCA_008086735.1 Cheirogaleus medius
CCCCACGCGGGGACCCCGCTGCGGGCCGGGGTCTGGCCGCCCCAGCGAAGGAGGCGGGTGGGGCTTCGTGCGCACCAGACACAGGTTGGGTGTTCCACCCACTCTCTCATTTAATACGCTTAGTGACAGGGCAGATGTCAGTGTTTTGAGGAAGGGGCTCAGAGGTCAGGAGGGTTAGAGGGCAGAGCAAAAGTTCTCACCCAGTTCCTGGACCTCCAGAGCCCTCCAGAGGGGCAGGCTGAATAATGGTCCCCAAATGGTGGGCGTCCTTAGCCCCAGGATCTTGAGATGGGAGATGATCTTGGGTTATCCAGGGGGGTGGGAGGATCAGTTAGTGGTCGCAGGAGATGTGGCAAGGCAGCTGCCACCCCCAGCTCAGAGGAGAGGAGCCCGTTCTCCTCCCCAGCCCAGCCCACAGCCTGGAGAGGTGACTCCTGACCTCCAGATATAGTCTCCAGATTCACGTTCAAGCCATGGAGTCTGGGACAGCTTACTGCAGCCTGGGGACACTGACACGGTCTCCTTCCAGCCCAGCCAAGTGAGGACTCAGGCGAGACCTCCCCAGAGACAAGCTGCCAGAGGGAAGGATGCTGCACAACTCATAAACTCTTCCTTGTTGTATTCCTTCACAAATGACTGCCTGCAAGTAACCCAGGGAAGCAAACAGAATAAATTGGGGAGGGTATGAGTGGGTAATACTTTTGGGCACAGCCCTGGGGCAAGTCCTGAGGGCAAAAACAGCCCCTGGCTTGGTCCCAGGGCCCCAGAGAGGGGAGGAGGGGAGTGTACCTGCATATGTACAAGGGCAGCACATGCCCAGGGCTGCTAATGCCACAAATCTGGACAGAAATACAGACCGCTGGTCCTGCTGGGGTGGGGAGGGATCTCTGGAGAGGGCGTTTCAAGGAGGGCATTCAAGGTGTGAATGTGTCGTCAGTTGTGCTAGGCCCTCAACTTATGGGCAGGGAAAATCTCTTCCCCTGGCTGGGCCTCCTATATAATGAGCAGGTTAGCCAGTGAGCTCGATAAGGCTCCAGGTCAAACACTCACTAATTCAAAAGGTTGCAGCAAAGTGCTAGGTCAGTTGGGTTAACAGCAATACAAATCCTCCAACTCCAAACCTAGACTTGGGGTTTTAACTACATGCATTTTCTATTCTCAGTCTCTAGGGAGAAAATGCTTGTTCCTTGCCAGGAATTAGCTACTCTCCCAACAAAACGGGTCCCAGGCAGGATCATCGCAAGAGATTTGGAAATAATAGAGACAGAGACAAAGTGTAGTTTAAAGTGGTGGGGAAGTCAGGGGTCTTCCAGCATTCCCGTGAGCCAGGAGGCACTGAGTGAAATCCTGCATCAGTATTTATTGGTACAGCAATTAGTTGTTAATGTTTATAGATTTTTGTGTATAGATCATTTGTTTAGGTTTTAAGTCCCCCTAAAGGTTTCAAAGGATCCCTTAATTAATTTTATCTACATGAGCAAATGGTTACAAAATTTTTCAAAGATAAACCTCTTAAGCTCTAAGTAAGGAGTAGACCTAGCTGAATATACAAGTTAAAGAGAGAATTGTCAATTAGCAGTAAAGCTAAAACAGAAACATAGAGACCATACATTTTCTTACCTAGTTTCTCATTAGCTGAGACATGTGGTCAGGAGTGAAGCAGGAGCTGTCCTTGAGGCTAATTGGTTTTAGCTGCAGGTGTCTGTTGGGCTGACATCCTTTGATCAATTTCTTAACGTGTGGCCCCATGCCCAGCTCTGCCTTTTACAAGCTCCACGCACTGGCCTGCAGGCCTTGAGACAGGCACCGCCTTGCAGTCGCCCCTAATTGGTGGAATGCCTCCCTTGTTGCTAAGCAGCTTCTGGTCTGCGAACTAACACACCCACAGATTCCTTCAAGGCAAAGCCCTGCAAAACTCCTGAAACTTTCTATGTCTCTTAACTTTATTTCCCAACAGTTCCCTAACAGCTTAAGGTCCAATTGATAATAGCAACAGTAATAATACTTCTTCCTCACACATTTTAGGTCCAAAGGATAGTGATAATAATTAATACTGCTCTGACTAATAATACTAATGGGAGGAAGCAGGAGACAGGCTTACCATGTGCCATGTACTATGCTAAGCACTTTACAGATGTTCTTTCATCTAATCTTCACGGTGATTAATGCCACAAAGCAGGGCATTCCCTCTGATTATCCTATGACATACATGAGGAAATTGAGACCCAGAGTAGCCCAATACCCAAAAACCAATAGGTGCAGAGCTGGGATTTGAACACAGCTGCACCTGTCCCTGCGACTGACACCATGTGTTCCAAGCCCACCCCTGCCTGCTTCCAGCTTTAAGCTGAGCTGTCCCTCTTTCCCATGCCATTCGGCCTTGATTTCACCCCCATTCTAGGTCTCTATGTGTGGTAGAATATGGTTTTGGCCTCATGTCATACAAACACAAAAGAACTGACACTTGAACAAGACAGAAGTTTATTTCAGAGCCATCTGGTGTAAGAAGTCAGGCTTGTGAGGTGGCTCCATGTGCCAGGAACCCAGGCCCCTCTGTCATCCCTACGGCATTTCTCAGGTCTGCATGGTGCCAGATGGCACACTGCCACATCCAACGCAGCCACTGGGAAGAAGAAAGGGGCAGGGAAGAGCGCTGACCGAACCCCCTAAAGCAACAGTCCCCAACCTTTTTGGCCCCAGGGACTGGTTGCATGGAGGACAATTTTTCCTCAGACCAAGGGTGGCAGGTGGAGTGTTTTGGGGGGATGCGGAGCTCAGGAGGTGATGTGCAGCGTGTTTCCTAACAGGCCACGGACCAGTACCAGGCCATGGCCCAGGGGTTGGAGACCACAGCCCTAAAGGATACACACTTAAAAGTAACACAGATTACCAGTTCTCAACTCTTGGTGTCCAGAATTTAGTCATGTGGCAACATCTAGCCACAGGAGAGACCGGGACATAACCTGGATTCTGAGTGGCCGTGTGCCAAGCTAAAGATTGAGAGTTCTGTGGTTTCAGGAATAGGGGACAAAGGCTATTCAGGGGCAAGTCATAATCTCCATAGTCACTATTTTCATCCATGAGCCCAGGTAGCTCTTGGCACTCCAGGACCAAACTTCTTCACGACTAAGATTTTTGCCTCGCTCTTATAAATTCTAATGTGAAGGCCAGCGTCACACTCTCTATGCTGGCCCCTATCTGGAGCTTGACCTCCTGCTGACACTTCCTTTGACACTCTAGTAGTTTTCTCTGGTTGCCATAACAAATTACCACAAAGTGAGTGTTTTAAAACAGCAGGACTTCAACAGATCTTTTTGAGGGATGTGATTCTACCTACAAGAGTCTGCCCTCTGGTCCCTCAAAATTCATGTCCTTCCCTTATCCAATGTATTTTCACCCCATCCGAACATCCCCCAAAGTCTTAACCTGTCATCAACTCAAATTATAAAATCTCATCTATATATGATTGACCCCGAAAGTCCCAAATCTCATCTTCTAAATTATCTGAGTCAGGCTTAGATGAGATTTTAGGTGTGGGCCATCCTGGATTCAAAATTATTCTCCATCTGTGCAGCAAGAAAACTAGAAAATAAGTTACCTGCTTCTAAAGTACTATGGTGGGACAGATATAGTACCAACGTTCTCATCCTCAAAGGGAAAAATTGGAAGAAACAAAGGGGCCATGAGTCCCAAGCAGGTCCACAACCCAGCTAGGCAAATTCGATTGGATTTCAATAATCTGGGCCTATGGAGGTCACATCAGCCCTGGGCTCTGGGCTGCTTGCAGAGGCAGACCCCCCATCAGCCCCAGCAACCCCTGAGATGCCCTTGGAGTCATTCTTCCCTTTTCTTGAAGGATGATGCATGTTTGTAGCTGGGCAGCTCCAGCAGCCCATTTCCTACATGTAGAATCCCAGAAGTCTAACAGCCTCCCTTGTCTCACCCTGTCTCTGTCCCCTTCCATCCAAGTTTGCTGTATTTTCAGTGGCATAACGTTCTCCACACTGCTGTGGGTCCTCCATATATGTCGAGGGCATCCACACCATTAAACACAAGAATCCTCCACGGATCCTTCTTGGATAAACCTGTCTCTCTTCCTGACTTCTACTGAGATGGTTGATTGCACCTGTGAGTCTCCTGCTCAGTCTCAGCAGCAGAAGGCTGTGCAGCCACGCCCTTGGTATTCTCTCCAGAGCATGCCTGGGCATCATTTGCAATATGGGTAGGTTGAGAATTTTCCAAATCGTCAAGTCCTGGTTCCTATTTGCTTCATGTTTCATTCCTCCGTTTACCTCCTTCCTATTGCATTTTACTATAAGCCCCAAGAAGAGACCAGGATGCACCACCCACACTTGGCTTGGACATCTCCTCGGCTAAATATCCAAGTTCATCCTTTGCAAGTTCTACTTTCCACTCAACAGCAGAACACAATTCAGCCAAGTTCCTGCCACTTTGTAACAAGGATCGCCTTTCCTCCGGTACCTAGTCACGTGTTCATTATTTCCTTCTGCACCCTCAGCAGAATCACCTTTGATGTGCACACTCCTGCTAACCATCTCATCAAGACAATATAGCCTTTCTGTATCATGCACCTCAAAATTAAGCAACATAAACATATTCTGTCACAGTTCTGGAGCTGGAAATCCCATATCAGGCTTGGTTCCCACTGGCACTCTGAGGGAGAATCTGCCCGTGTGGCTGGCGTGCCCTCGGCGTGCGCTGGCTGCAGGTGCCTTCCCATGGCCTTCCTCCCTGTGTCTGTCTGTGAGCTTCTGCTCAGTTTGCTTCCTCTGTGAGGCCCACTCTAATCCAGTGTGGCCATATCTTAACTTGATTACATCTGCAATGACCCCATTTCCAAATAAGGTCACATTCACAGCTTCTGGAGGACGTCAACATACGCTTTGAGGGGACCAATTCTACTCACTGCAGTGTGTAAAATCCCTTTAAAGGAAATATTCATTTTATCTCACTGCTGTTGGACTGAAGTGGTTTATATTCAAAGACATAAGTGACAGAAGCTATGTTGCATTGAAAATAACTTAGCCCACAGTTACTTCCCACAAATGCATTTTTACCTCTCCCCAGCTCAAGGAAACAAAGTCACCAAGAGTCGCCTGGGAGGACTTTATGTGGGAGAGCCTATGGAGTGAGAAGTGTGGACCAACTGCCATCACCTTCTGCCTGGCTGAGCAGAGCCAAGGATGTCCAGTTCAAACACACTCTGAGCAACGTTTCAGATCCCAGATCCACTGTGACCATGTGCAGGTCACTTAACTGAGTCGCCCCTCCCCACTTCCACAAGTGTCCATGGGGGATGATAATAGCACTTACCTGTACAGGGCAGTGCCTGGTACTGCCTGAAGCCGACTTGGCTGAGACAGTCTTTCCTGAGAGGCCATGGGGTGTGCACAGGATGGGCAGTCAGGGTGGAGTAGCAGGTTCCATGGAAGGCTGAGCCCTGTTTACGTGCACGTCCTAGACCAGGGCCACCTTCACCACCCAGGTGAGTAGGGGACCCTGCCTCCCATCAAGCCCCACACCACAGAGGATTCCCCCAAATAAGAAGAATGCTTGGATGTTGAGCAGCCAAAAAAGAAAAAAGAAAAATAACCAATTCCCCTATACTACCCATGCCAGAGGGAAGCAATGATTGAACGATATACTTAAAGCGGATTTAGCGCAGCACCTGGTGCATAGTGAGGACAGCAAATGGAAGTTGCTGTGGTTGTTAGCATGACTACTCAGACCTGGCAGGGCGTGGTGGCACACACCTGTAGTCCCAGCCACTCGGGAGGCTGAAGTGGGAGAATGGCCTTAACCCAGGCGTTCAAGGCTGCAGTAAGCTGTGATGATGCCACTGCACTCTAGCCTGGGTGACAGAATGAGACTCCTCTCTAAAAAAAATTAAAAATTAAAAAATTTTAAAAAAGAACTAGACTAGGTACTAGGAGATACAAAGATGAATGAGATATTCCTTACTCTCAGGGTTTCAACCGCCATGAAGAAAGAACCACCCATGCCAGTAACTCTCACATAAGGCAGAACCTGCGAGTGCTGTAATAGAGGCACGTATAGAAAGGGGAGACAGGAGCAGAGGGGAGGGAGCGTCCAACACTGTCTTTCAGAGCCCAGGAATGCCTCACTAAGGCAGTCTCTGCTTCCATCCTTGACCTCTGCAAAAGGCATGCACACAGAGATGGCACAGAGAAGACAGAGTGGCCTTTGTAAATTAAAGAAAAACCCTGAGATGGCCAAAATGCTGGCAGGCTTTGATTATGATATATAAGTACTTGGTATGAAGTTAATCAGACAGCCCTGAGCTATTTTTCAGTCCTCAGAATGGAGAATTTCTTCCTTTGTTCCCTTTGCCTTCTGAAATGTGGCCAGCTAATTCCAGGACATGCTAGGGGTGGAGCCATTCATGGCTAAATGGGTTTTTGGTTTTTGTTGGATTGTTTGTGTTTAATAAACAAGGCTTACTGAAATTTAACTGATGTCTTTAGGTGGTTAAAAAAAAGAAGGAATTTGACAACGCAAATACTTCTGAAAGCCATTTCCCTTCTCCTGCTGTCTTGTCTTCCCCGTCTCCTCCCTGATGACCACTGCAGGGCCAAGGGGAGTCATGAAAGGGTCCTGGGTATATTCAGGCATAGAAGAAAGCCTGCTGCGAAGGACCTGAGACCTGGGGTCCCCACCCTTATTCCTGTGATACAGCTTTTACAAGTGGCAAAATCTTGCTTTTAAATTATGAGTCTATAGTCTTTTTTCCTGCAATGTTGGGCCTTCATGAGCCGTGTTGAACTCAAGGGTCCTTTTACCAAGCGTTGAACAGGGAGATTGGAGACCCTACGACTAGCCTTTGTGCCACATTCCATTCACCACAGCTATGTGAGTTCTCTTTTGAACTTTTCTTGCACCATATACAACCATCATCCTCAGGCTCATGCGGTCACTGGGTGGGCCTTATCCAGTGCAACTAATGAAAAAAAATTAATTAGCAGAAGAGGCTGCAACAGGGCCTGGAGGTTTCTTTCTTTCTTTTTTTTTTGGAAATTTACCTGGAAAGCCTGGAGGTTTCTTTGCTGAGACTTTCTGTCCTTTTTATTTGTTCCAAGTATTTTGGTAATTTCCCATTGAAAAAAATCTTATAATGGCTGCTTTAAAATCCTTGTCAGTTAATTCTAACATCTGAGTTATCTTTGTGTTATCTGTTGATTGTCTTTCTCATTCATGTGTAGATCTTCCTGTTTCTTGGTATGATGAGTGCTTTTATTTTATTTTATTTTTTTAAGAGACTGGGTTTTGTTATATTCCCTAGGCTGGACTCGAAGTCCTGGGCTCAAGCAATCCTCCTGCCTCAGCCTCCCAAGTAGCTGAGACTACAGTGTGGGCTACCATATCCGGCTTTGATGAGTGTTTTTTGATGGAAACCTGGACTTTTGGGTATCATAAGACTCTGGATCTTATTTAAATCTTATGTTTTATCAGATGTCCTCTAACACCCCTTTGGCAGGGGAAGACAACACCTCTTCATTATTGCCAGGTGGGGATGGAAGTGCAGGTTTTCCACTTGGCCTTTTTTGACACTAGGAAGGACTCTTTGTTACTGCTTGGTGCAAGTGGGCATTCAGGCCTCTCAGTAGGCCTCCACAGATACCACCCTTTCTGGGAGGGGGAGAAGTGTATAGTTATTGCTTCCTACATTACCTCGATTGATGTGGGGATGGGAGGTGGCCTTGTTGCTGCTGAGCGATGGTGAAAGTCCTAACTCTCCACCTGGCTCCCTCTGACACCACCTCAGAGAAGGGGATGGGTGCCTCCTTACCATCAGGTGGGAATGGACGTCCTGATTCCCCACGTGGGTTCACTGATATGTTGGGTGACAGCCTCATTACTGGTCACTGGGAATGAAAGTCCCAAGATCTCCACTTGGTCTTCTCTGACACTGTACCATCAGAGGGGGAAGGGAGTGGTGGCTCCTCTTTATAGACTCGAATGGATGGCAATCTAGGGTTTGCATTAGACAAGAATGAGGGTGGGGCTTTTTTGTGGTTTGGGTTGGAGCAGAGCTGTTATTGTTTGAAAGTTTTGTGTCTTCCTAGGCTGCCCTTTTCTTTTCCTTTGGCTAGAGAGAGAATACTTTTCTTGGGCCCTTGTCCATGCCTTTTGGCATTTCCAGGTTGCCTG
Organism: Cheirogaleus medius; assembly: GCA_008086735.1. NCBI lineage: Eukaryota > Metazoa > Chordata > Mammalia > Primates > Cheirogaleidae > Cheirogaleus > Cheirogaleus medius. Next base: position 450,620 of record VBSM01000725.1, read on the forward strand.
TTCCTCCAGTACCAGTCTGGGACACATGAGGCAACACCAGCATGTTGTTCCTCGGGTCCCAAGGTCCCTTGCTGGTCTGCCTTCTCTCCGCTTTTAGGAGTCCTCTTATGCTTGTTTTATATATAGTGTGGAAGATTTTTAGTTATACTTAGTAAGAAGTATAGGGGAAAGTATGTCCAATCTGTCTTCCTTAAAATAGAAGTCCCCTGTCCTGTTTTCATAGAAGCTTATGGCACTGTGCTAAACAGTGGGGTCTATTTGTATAGTATCCTAGCTAGGAAGTGAGAGATCTTGCACTTGCATTTGATAGATCCAATTTAAATTGGCTACAAAAACACAGGAATTTATTATCCTTTTTTTATTTCTGCATATTATGGGGGTACAAATGTTTAGGTTACGTATGTTGCCCTTGGCCCTGTCTCCCCCCGCCACCCTGAGTCAGAGATTTAAGCGTGGCCATCCCCCAGATGGTACGCATTGCACTCACTATCTATGTATATCCCCATCCCCTCCTCCCCCCTCCCATCTGCCCGATGCCCGATAAATGTTATTCCTATATGTCCACTTAGGTGTTGATCAGTGAAACCAATTTGCTGGCGAGTACATGTGGTGCTTATTTTTCCATACTTGGGATACTTCTTTTAGTAGAATGATTTCTAGCTCTGTCCAGGAGAATACAAGAGATGCTATATCACCATTGTTTCTTCTAGCTGAATAGTACTCCATGGTATATGAGTGGATTTTATTAATCCACTCAGGTATTGATGGGCACTTGGGTTGTTTCTACATCTTTGCAATTGTGAATTGTGCTGCTATAAACATTTGAGTGCAGATGTCTTTTTTACAGAATGTCTTTTGTTCTTTTGGGTAGATGCCCAGTATTGGGATTGCTGGATCAAATGGTAGATCTACTTGTATCGCTTTAAGGTATCTCCATATTGCTTTCCACAGAGGCTGAACTAGTCTGCAGTCCCGAGTGTTCCTATCTCTCTGCATCCACGCCAACATTTATTGTATTGGGACTTTTTTTTTGTTTTTGTTTTTGTTTTTTGTTGTTGTTGTTGTTGTTTTGAGACAGAGTCCCACTCTGTTGCCCAGGCTAGAGTGAGTGGTGTGGCATCAGCCTAGCTCACAGCAACCTCAAACTTTTGGGCTCAAGCAATCCTCCTGCCTCAGCCTCCCTAGTAGCTGGGACTACAGGCATGTGCCACCATGCCCGGCTAATTTTTTCTATATATTTTTAGTTGGCCAATTAATTTCTTTCTATTTTTAGTAGAGACGGGGTCTCGCTCTTGTTCAGGCTGGTTTCGAACTCCTGACCTTGAGCGATCCACCCACCTCGGCCTCCCAGAGTGCTAGGATTACATGCGTGAGCCACCACACTCGGCCTGTTTTGGGACTTTTTGATAAAGGCCATTCTCACTGGAGATAAGTGATATCTCATGTTGGTTTTGATTTGCATTTCCCTGATGATTAGAGATGTTGAGCATTTTTTCATATGTTTGTTGGCCATTATTCTGTCTTCTTTTGAAAAGTTTCTGTTCATGTCCTTTGCCCACTTTTTAATAGGGTTGTTTGATTTTTCCTTGCTGATTTTCCTGAGTTCTAAGTAGATTCTAGTTATCACTCCTTTATTGGATGTGTAGCATGCAAATATTTTCTCCCATTTTGTACGTTGTCTATTTGCTCTCGTGACAGTTGCTTTAGCTGTGTAGAAGCTTTTTAATTTGATCAGGTCCCATTTATTTATTTTTGTTGTTGCTGTGATTGCCTTTGGGGTCTTCTTCATAAATTCTTTGCTTAGGCCAATGTCTATAAGAGTTTTCCCAACATTTTCTTCTAGAATTCTAATAGTTTCACAGCTTAGGTTTAAGTCTGTTACCCAGTGTGAGTTGATTTTTGTGAGAGGTGAAAGGTGTGGGTCCTGTTTCAGTCTTCTACATGTGGCTATCCAGTTTTCCCAGCACCATTTATTGAATAAGGATTCTTTCCCCCAGTGTATGTTTTTGTCTGCTTTGTCAAAGATTAGAAGGTTATACGAGGATGGTTTTATATCTGGGTTCTCTGTTCTGTTCCACTGGTCAATATCCCTGTTCTTGTGCCAGTAGAAAGCTGTTTTAATTACTATAGTCTTGTAGTATAGTTTGAAGTCTGGTAAATTGATACCTCCCATTTTGTTTTTATTGCCTAGGATTGATTTTGATATACAGGGTCTTCTCTGGTTCCATATGAAGTGTAAAATTATTTTTTCTAGATCCAAAAAAAATGATGTTGGTATTTTAATAGGGATTGCATTGAGTCTGTAGATACCTTTGGATAGTATAGACATTTTAACAATGTTGATTCTGCCGACCACGAGCATGGTATAGTTTTTGACCTGTTTACATCCTCTGGTATTTCCTTCCTCAGTGTTTCATGGTTCTCCCTATACAGATTGCTACCTCCTTAGTTAAATATATTCCTATGTACTTTATTTTCTTTGTTGCTCTTGTGAAGGGTATTGAGTTTTTGATTTGGCTCTCAGTTTGACTGTTATTGGGGAATATGAATGCCTCTGATTTGTGTGTATTGATTTTGTATCCTGAGAGTTTACTGAATTCATTTATCAATTCCAGGAGTCTCTTGGTTGAATCCTTAGTGTTTTCTATATATAATATCATATCATCAGCAAAGAGTGAGAGTTGATCTCTTCTGCCCCCATTTGGATGCCCTTAATTCTGCTCTCTTGTCTAATT
>VBSM01000725.1:453454-494107 GCA_008086735.1 Cheirogaleus medius
ACATTTATAGATTTGCATATGTTGAACCATCCCTGCATCTCTGGGATGAAGCCTGCTTGATCATGATGGATTATTTTCTTGATAAGCACCTGGATTTGGTTTGCTAGGATTTTGTTGATATTTTTTGGATCTGTATTCATAAGGGATATTTAGTCTGTAGTTTTTGTTGTTGTTCTTGTTGCATCCTTCCCTGGTTTTGGTATCAGGGTTATGTTGGCTTCATAAAATGTGTTGGGGAGGATTCTATCCTTCTCAATGTTGTGGAATAATTTCTGCAGGATAGGCACCAATTCTTCTTTGTAGGTGTGGTAAAATCTGGGTGTGAAACCATCTGGTCCGGGATTTTTCTTTTTAGGAAGGTTTTTTATTTCTGTTTCAATTTCAGTACTTGATATTGGTCTATTCAGGAATTCTATTTCTTCTTGGTTGAGCCTTGGGAGGCTGTGTGTTTCTAAAAATTTGTCCATTTCCTCCACATTTTCCAGTTTGTGTGCATAAAGATTTTTGTAGTATTCATAAATTATATCATGTATTTCCATGGCACCAGTTGTAATTTCTCCTTTTTTTTTTCCCTGATGGATCTTATTAGAGATTTTTATTTCTGCTTTTGTTAGTCTAGTCAAAGGTGTGCTAATTTTGTTTATTTTTTCAAACCAACTTTTTGTTTCATTAATCTTCTGTATAGTTTTCCTGTTGTCAATTTCATTTAGTTCTGATTTCATCTTATTATTTCACTTCTTCTGCTGGGTTTGGGGTGGTCTGTTCTTCTTTTTCCAGCTCTTTGAATCGATTCATTAGGTTGTCTATTTGTGATCTTTCTGACTTTTGGATATAGGCATTTATGGAAATAAACTTTCCTCTCAGGACTGCTTTAGTTGTGTCCCACAGATTTTGATAACTTGTGTCTCTTTTGTTATTTAGTTCAAAGGATCTTTTGATTTCCATCTTGATTTCCTCATTTATAAAGTAATCATTCAGCAGAATGTTGTTTAGTTTCCATGACTTTGTGTAGAGATGAGAGTTTCTGTTAGAGTTGATTTCTACTTTTATTCCACTGTGATCTGAGAAAATACGTGGTATAATGTATATTTTTAAACATTTTTTGAAACATGCTTTGTGTCCTAGGATATGGTCAATCTTAGAGAATATCCCATGAGCTGATGAGAAGAATGTATATTCAGTGGTTCTTGGGTAAAATGTCCTGTAAATGTCAGTCAGGCTCATTTGTTCTAGAATTCTGTTTAAGTCCATTATTTCTTTGTTAATTTTCCATTAGGAGGATCTGTGCTGTGCTGTCAGTGGGGTGTTGAAGTCTCCAGCTATTATGGTGTTGCTGTTTGTCAATTTGTTTAGATCTAGTAGAGTTTGCTTTATGAATCTGGGTGCACATAAGTTGGGTCCATACATATTTAGAATTGTTATGTCTTCTTGTTCAACTGTACCCTTCACCATTATATAGTGACCCTCTTTGTCTTTCATTACTTTTGTTGATTTAAAAACTAAGTTATCTGAAATCAAGACCCTCTTTGTCTTTCATTACTTTTGTTGATTTAAAAACTAAGTTATCCGAAATCAAAACCACCACACTAGCCTTCTTTTTGCTTCCATTTGCTTGAAATATTGATTTCCACCCCTTTACCTTGAGTCTAAATGCATCCTTGCAGGTTGGATGTGTTTCCTGAAGACAGCAGATACTTAGCTTGTATTTTTTGTATCCATTCAGCCAGCCTATGTCTCTTGAGTCAGGAGTTCAAGCCATTGACATTTATTGAGAGAACTGATACATCAGGCACATTTCTGTTCATCCTATTGGGTTGAACTTTGTTGCTTTGTTTTCTCTCTTGAGCCATTGTGGTATCTGGCCTTTGATCTTTAGCTTTTGAGTGGTTTTACATTCTTGTGTGTTTATTGTGCTGTTCCGTGTGTAACTCTGTTTTGAGTACTTCTTGGAGGGCTTGTCTTATCTTGGTGAATTCCCTCAGTTTTTTCTTATCTGAGAATGTTTTTATTTCTCTTTTGCATACAAAACTTAGTTTTTCAGGGGGCAAGATTGTAGGCTGGGCATTATTCTGTTTCAGAAGAGTGAGAATGGGGCCTCAATCTCTTCTTGGTTGTAAGGTTTCAGTTGAGAATTCTGGCGTTATTCAGATGGGCTTTCCTTTGTATGATATTTGTTTCTTTCTCCATACAGCTCATAGAAGGGCCTCTTTAGTGGATATTTTGGTCAGTGTGATGACTGCATGTCATGGTGTCTTCCTGTTTGCATTGAATCTACCAGGGGTCCCAGGGTCCTTTGAGCTTCTTGTACCTGAATATCTAGATTTTTAGCAAGGCCTGGGAAATTTTCCTCTATTATATCCTCAAATAGCTTATCCAACCCTTGCATGTTTTCTTCTTCACCCTCAGGCATGCCTAAAACTCTCACTTTAGGCTTCTTCATATAATCCCACATTTCTTGTAGGCTTTGCTCTTTTCTCTTATTTCTCTGCTCTGTCTCTGTGACTAACTTATTTGATTGGAAGGTGTTTTCTTCAATTCCTGATGTTCTTTATTCTGTTTGATCTACCCTGTTCTTGAGGCTTTCCACTGTGTTTTATAGTTCCCTGAATAAATTCTTCATTTCCAGGAGTTCAGTTTGATTTTTCTTTAATATTTCAATTTCTTTAGTGAATTTTTCTCCTAAGTCCTGGATTTTTTTGTGGTTTCTTTGTGTTGTATTATCCATTTTTTCCTGCATATCATTGAGTTTTCTTATAATCAATGTTGGAAATTCTTCTTCTGTCATTTTAGTCTTCTGAATTTGGCTAATGTCCATTGCTAGAAGGCTGGTGTTCCTCTTTGGGGGTGTGCTTTCCATTTGATTCTTCATACTTCCAGAGTTCTTTTGCTGAGCCCTTCCCATCTGGATCAGCTGTTGCTTCTCACCTTTCAGTTTTCATTTAGAAAGTAACACACTCTGTGTAGGCTCTGTTCCAGTAGATGCTGTAGGAGCAAGGCAGATCGCAGCTGCTGCCTACCAGCCTAGATGTGCGCACTTCTATGGTTGCCTGATCTGTTGCTAGGGGGAGCCACTAACATGTTGTTCTGGGTTCTTCTACCACAGTTGGGAGCCTGCTTCTGATGGGAGGGGTTACTTGGGAGCTTGTTTTGGCCTTTCACCAGGATTTTTGTTCCCTGACCATGGACCTCACTGTTGGCAGCTGACTGAAGGTGGAAATCCAGCCCCAGAGTTATGATCCTACTGGGTGACCTAAACGGGTCTGATGATCAAAGTCACTGGGCTGTCAACTATTGGTCAGTGCCAAGGTCCCGCAGACTCATGCTAGTCACAGAGGGAAAGTGGCTTTTCTTGTCTCACCCTACCTCCAGGGGTGGAGCCTACCACTTTCAGTGTGAAAGATGCTGGCTAGGGGGAGGGGTGGTGCCCCAGTCTGCTCAGCGCCCCAGTGCCTGTAAGTCCCACAGGCATTAGCCTACCATGACTAGGGAAGTGTTCAGAATTCACCCATCAAAATGGGCCTGGCTAGTTGACCATCGGTCATGTAAGGGTGGAGCTTGTCGCAAGAGTCCCCGGGCTAGGGGAAGGGAGCTGCTGCCGTGGCTGGGTTGTGGACCCGATAATGGTGACCGCCCACCCGCAGAGCGCCAGCACTGAGGGCAACTGTTCAGGAGTTGGCAGGTGCCGGATTGGGGAGCTGAGTCATCAGGATGCCCCGTTGTCTCTTTTATGTCACCCTCCCACAATGTCACACCTGTCCAGCAGGAGCTCTCGCTCTTACTGACCCACCCTGAGCAGGCCTATTCACCCACACGGTTTCCAGGTTAGAGGCCTCTACTTACTGATCACCTCTGTTGATCTGGACCTGCTGGATGCCAGAGGCAAATTTCCTAACTCTCTCCAGAGGTAGCTCAGACCAGTCCCTCCTCGCCCAGTGCAGTCCTAGCACAGACCTCCGGGGAGTTCAGGGTGCTTCCCGCTACTGTCTCCTCTCCACACAGCCCCACGCCTCCTGCCACGATTTTGCACCGACTTCAGGCAGGTCCCTGTCTGAGTGGGTGTGGAGGTCAGTGGGGAGGCAAGATGTCCTCCTGTGGGTCTGATCTCACTTCACTCACCAGCCAGGCAGGCGCAGCCATCCCACGCTCTATTCTCTATTGTTTGTCTCGCACTCTCCAGATTTAAGAGATTCTGTCTCCCATTCACCTTTTTTTTTTTTTTTCCTGTTTTGTGTGTCCCACACTGATTCTCTGCCAATTCACAATGCTGTTCTTGTGGGGGAGTGATCTACTTATGTGTAGGAGACCGAGATCTACGCCTCTTTCTCTGGGAGCAGGAATCCAGGAGGTTACCTTTACTCTGGCATTTTTGTCTCCTTATTGTCTTTTCTTCCAGAACAAACTCCAAGCAAGACTGAAGTGTGGGTTGGCTAAGAGGATAGTAGCCCTGGGAAATTAACCCCGGGAAACTGGCTCAGTCTTGCAGTAAAGACTCAGGTTCATATTGGGCTTGTTACTGGGATATTCAAATTTTGTGAATTAGTAAGCAGGCATCTAGAGTTTCCAGAACAGTGGAGAAAGGCCGGGAGGGTATATAAATTCCTATGAAAATGTCAAAGGAAAACATACTAAATATATTATTTGAAAATGTAGCTGGTATTTAGTAAAAAATAAATTTCCCGTTTCTAGATTATGTGGATATCTGCAAAAATTTCCATGCTATATTAATTGACTAAAGTGAGTAAAAACAAGAAATAGAGCAGTGTCACAATACACTACTGTTTGTGTAACAAGGGGGTGCTGAATATATATGTAATTCCTTGATTATGTATAAGATATCTCTGGAAGGGTACGCAGAGCTAAGAGTATTATTGGTACCTAGGGGGAGGGGAGGGAACTGGGTGCCTAGAGAACAGAGAGGGAGATTTTTCACCCTTCACATTCTTGCCGTCTTTTGAATTTTGAACTGTGAGTGTTCCCCATGGTTACTCTCTCAGCATCCTCTTCATGCTTCCTCTTTACCACTTCAGGTCTTTAAAAAAATTATTTGCAAGAATTACTTATATATTCTGAATAAAAGTCATTTTCAAATATACGTACAGTCACACATCAATTAAAGACAAATATACATTCTGAGAAATGCATTGTTTGGCAATTTCATCATTCTGTGAACACCATAAAATGTACTTACAGAAACCTACATTGTATAACTACTACACATCTAGGCTGTATGAAATAGCTGCCTATTGCTCTTAGGCTACAAACCTGCATAGTATATTACTGTACTGAGTCCTGTAGGCAATTGGAACACAATGGTAAATATTTGTGTATCTAAGCATATCTAAACATAGAAAAGGCACAGTAAAACCATAGTATATGTTATCAAGCATGACATGTCCGATTTCCTTAAGTACTAAGTTTGACAGTTGATATCTCTGACATTTCATTTTGATACTTCTTGTTTTATTTTTATTTTGAAGGTACATCCTCATTCTTTCAAGTGCATGGTTTAGCCTGTGATTATCTTTCAAATTTTTTAAAGCAATTTTTGTGAAACCATGGATAATTAAAAAATTTGTGTTATTTTTGAATATGAGTTCCGTCATGGAACCAATACAGCTCAGACAGCTCAAAATATCAACGAAGTGTTTGGGAAGGATATGGCTAATGAACACACAGTACATCAATGCTTTGAGAAGTTCTGTTTGATTTTAATCTTGAAAACGAGCCACATGGGTGACCTGAGATCAATGTCAATAATGATGAGCTGAAAGTTGTAGTGGAAGTGAATCCATCTCAACCCATGAGTGAATTAGCAGCAAGCTTTGATGTTACTATTCCAATAATATTGAACCATTTGAAACAAATGGGCAAGGTAAAGAAGCTGGATAGATGGGTACTGCATGAATTAAATGATCATCAGAAGAGGAATCTTCTCAAAGCTTGCTTGTTTTTGCTATCACAACATAAAGGCAGATCATTTCTACACTGTATTGTTATGTGTGATTAAAAATGGATTCTTTTTGACAATTGCAAGCATTCAGCAAAATGGTTGGGTAAAGATGAAGTGGCGAAACACAGTCCAAACCTGAGTATTCATTAAAAAGAGCTCATGGTGTCTGTCTGGTGGTCCAGCGCTGGTATTATCCACTACAGCTTCATGAAACCTGGTCAATTGATTACAGCAGATGTCTTCTGCAACCAATTGGATGAAATGATGAGGATGCTTGTGATTAAGTAGCCGAGACTGGTCAAGAGAGACAGGCCGATCCTCTTGCAAGACAACGCTCCACCACGTGTCACACAGACAACGCTGCTCAAACTACAGAACCTGGACTTGGAAACTCTGTGTCATCCACCGTACTCACCAGACCTTGCACCAACTGACTCCCACTTCTTCCAGGCTTTGGATCACTTCTTGCAAGGGAAAGTATTCAATCCTCAACGAGCTGTGGAAAACACCTTTCCAAATTTCATCACCACTCGCTCGCCAGCTTCTTCGCTGCTGGCGTAAACAAGCTGCTGTTAGATGGCGAGACTGTGTCCATAGTTTAGACGCATACTTTGATTAATTGTACTGTTTCTTATTTGAGATATAATAAACTACACTTTTAATTCAAAATCAGACATTTCATCTTTAATGATCTCATATAAAAGATTTTTAAAACATGGCACACCTATAGAGGGCACTTACCATGAACGGAACTTGCAAGACTAAAAGTTGTTCCGGGTGAGTCAGGGAGTGGTGAGTGAATGTGAAGGCCTAGGAGATTACTGTGCACTACTGTAGACTTTTAAAATACTTATTAGTGGAAAAAATCCCAAACTCTGTAAAATAACTTAAAGAACTTTATTTTGAGCTCAACATGTGTGATCATGGCCCAGGGTGCCATGCCCAAGAAGTCTGGAGCAAGTGGTCCTACTATGGCTGGGTTACAGTTTGATTTTATATGTTTTAGAAAGACAGGAATTGCAGGTAAAATCATAAATCAATACATGAAAGTACACCTTTGTTTGGCTTGAAAAAGCCGGACATTTTAAAGCAGGGGGCCAGGAGGCTGCGAGTATTACAGGTTATAGGTGGGTTGAGAGTCTTTGATTTGCAATTGGTTAAAGAAATAAAGTTTTGTCTAGAGGCTTGGAATGTTTAAGTTGACAGAAGGAAGTCTGTTAGTCAGAGACAAGCCACAGTCTACCAACTCAAGTGATCTGTTAAGCAAATTGATGGTCTGCAGGTGATTTAATTTTTGCTCTGTGTGACCTTAGGTCTTGTCAATAATTTAGTATCTTATTGTCTCAGCTGGGTCTGACCTCCCTTCCCTTCATGGCCAGGAAGTCAGTTTTAAGGTTTTTCTGGGGTCCCCTTGGCCAGGAAGGGTTCTGTTCAGTTGGCAGGGGTAGGGGGTGTGTAGGATTTTATTTTAGTTCACACACTGTACACTTAGACTACACTAAATTTATAAAAAATATTTTTCTTTCTTTAGTAATAAATTAACCTTAGGTTGTTGTAACTTTTTCACTCTATAAACTTAACTTTTTAAACTTTTGACTCTTTTGTAGTAACACTTAGCTTAAAACACACATTGTACAGCTGTACAAAAATATTTTTTCTTTATGTCCTTACTCTATAAGCTTTTTTCTAATAAATTTTTTGTTTTACTTTTTAATCTTTTTTTGTAGATTAAGATTAAAGGTCTTCTTCTGGAAGACCTCCTGAAGGATCTGCCTGAGGCTGTATATAAATATACACACACACACACACACACTCTCTCTCTCTCTAAAGTAATGATAAAAAGTCAGTTTAGTTGGTTTGTTTACACCAGCATCACCAACAGGTAACGCCTTGTGCTAGGATGTTAAGACAAATACATCACTAGGCAATAGGAATTTTTCAGCTCCATTATAATCTTATAGGACCACTGTTGTACATGTAGTCCATTGTTGACCACATTTGCTGGGAAAAAAATCAAACTCTGTAAAATAATTTGAAGAGGTTTATTCTGAGCCAAATATATGTGACCAATGGCCTGGGGAACATAGTCTCAAGAGGTCCTGAGAAAGAGTTCCCAAGGAAACCAGTTTTATACATTTTAGGGATATAGGAATTGCAGGTAAAATCATAAATCAATACATGTAAATTACACATTGGTTTGGCACAAAAAGGTAGGACATCTTGAAGGAGAGGCTTACAGGTTAACAGGTGGGTTCAGAGATTCTTTGATTTGTAATTGGTTAAAAAAATAAAACTTTGTCTAAAGCCTTGGAACGTTTTAAGTTGGGGTAAGGAAGTCTGTTAATCAGAGCACAAGCCACAATATAATTACTCAAGTGATCTGTTAAGCAAATGGATGACCTGCAGGAATGACAACCTTTGCTTTGTATGGCCACAGATTCTGTTAATAATTTAGTATCTTGTCCAGGCATGTTGGTTAATACCTATAATCCCAGCACTTTGGGAGGCTGAGGTGGGAGGTTTGTTTGAGGACAGGAGTTGGAGACCAGCCTGGGCAACATAGTGAGACCCTGTCTCTACAGAAATAAAAAAATTAGCAGAGTGTAGTGGTGCACACCTATAGTCCCAGCTACTTGGAAGGCTGAGGTAGGAGGATCATTTGAGCCTAGGAGTTTGAGGTTGCAGTGAGTTATGATGATGCCACCATACTCTAGCCTAGGCAACAGAGTGAGACTCTGTTTAAAAAAAAAATAGTATCTTACCATTACAAAGAGTTTGTTTTGTCAGTCTTATGATCTGTTTTAACATTAATGCTGATCAATTGTGCCTAGCCTCCAAAAGAGCGGGAGTACAATGAGCTGTGTTTGATCTCCCTTTGCTTTATGGCTGGGAACTCACTTTGAAGGATTTTCTGTAGTCCCCTTGGCCAAGAGGGGATCCGTTCAGTTAGGAGGGGGGACTTAGGAATTTATTTTTAGTTTACAAGCAGTATTAGTCATTATGCCGCGCATGACTGTATTATGAATATTTTCTCTGCTTTATTGCTTATCTTTTCATTCTTTTAATGGTGTAGTTTGATGTCTTATATTTAATGATGCCCAATTTATCAGACTTTTCCTTTAGAGGTGATACTTTTTGTATTCTGCTAAAAAGTATTTTCCTATCTTATGGTCAAGATATTCTGCCATGTTATTGTCCAAAGTTGTACCATTCACATTTAGGTCTACGATCCGTCTAGAATGAATTCTTCTGTATGAAGTAGGAATCAAGGTTCATTTTAGACATTCAATTTACCTAGCACTGTTTACTGAAAAGAACTTTACTCATTGCGTTACAGTGGCTACTAGTTGGGGGCGGGGGAGTGACTACCTATCTGCAGGTCTGTTTCTGGTCTCTTTCTTCTTTTTCATTTGTCTCTTTCTCTTTTTCCTTTTATTTAATACTTTTGCGCCAATATCACACTGTTCTAAATTACTTTGAGTTTATCTTGAGAACCGTGTGGTCTGTGTGGTAAATTCTCCAACTTTGTTCTTTCTGGAAAGTCCACGGAACCCAAATCACGGCCTTACGAATTTCCCTCCAGAAGATGAAGGGAAGGAACCAAGACTGGAGGACGCTAGTCAGACCCCAGAGGGCCGGCGGTCCTACCTATACCTTGCGGGGCGAACTCCGACACGCATGCGCACCCTGAATGCCGGCATTGGACGGAGCCGCGCGGGAGCACGTCACTTCCGAGGCGGGAGGATGAAGCTGATTGACCATGGTGTCTCCGGCAAGCAGGTAGGGGCTGGGGAGGAGGCAGCCTCTGAAATGAGGGGGAAGGGTCAGACCTTGAGCTGAAGGGAATTCCGGGGTGGGTGAGGGGAGGCGGTGTAGTGGCCGAGCGAAGGCTGCGGGCCCTGAGGGAGCGCGCCAGGTCCCGGGCGCCTTTTGTATCCTGGTGGCGCCCAACTCTGAAGGAAGACTCAGCTCAGGCACTGCGGCTAGAATCCTGGCTCTGGCGGGTTCTCTTTGGGGAGCCCCCGCCGGTCGCTGAGGTCTCGGAGTCTCGGTTTCCGCGGCTGGAAATGCTTGCAGTGATGCGCGGAGCCTACCATCCCTGGCGTGGGCGGTGTGTGTGAAAGGCCACTGCGCCCAAAGTGCTCTCGGCTCGCGCCTGTCAATCTCTGCACGGACGTATAGGGAGGCCCAGCAGCGTGTGCAGGTGGGCTGGAGCACACGCTGGAGCACTGGAGTCCGTGGCACCTTAGCCTGGTGATGGACAGTTAGGATTAGCAAAGGAGATCCAATTTTTCAGAGGGCAGGGAAGGGTACTGATTCTTGAGCATCCACCGAATGGCTGTTTGAGATGTCTTCTCCAGTCCTTGCTCTGCCGCTTCCTGATCGTGAGACTTTGGGCAAATGTCTTAAACTCTTAGCGTCTGTTTCTTCAACTGTAACTTTGGGGACAGTAACTCCTACTTACAAGGTTGTCGTGGAGCATAAATGAGATTGCACGTGCAAGGTACTCAGGTAGTGTCTGGCACATAATAGGCATTCAACAAATGGTACCCGTACAATTCTCATTTCAGTTCCCGAACCTTTGCTGTAGTGATTTGAGTGTTGAGAAGTTGCTTTTGAAGTAACTTGGGCTTCATATACACTTATTTATAGTAAGCAGAATGCTTCTCTTTGGAATTGCCAGAAAGTGCTTTTCAGGTTTTCCAGCCTGTGTGGGTGAGAAAAAGAGTAAGTCGGTTTCTAGAGAAGAGGCTGATGGGAAAAAAAGGATCTAATCCTTAGCTTGATGTTATAGAGTTAGGATTAACAAAAAAAGACATAATTTTTCAGAAGGGCAGGAGGGGAACTATTTTGAGTACCTGCCAGAATGGCTGTTTTAAAAATCTTTCTTCCTCCTCGCTACAATAGAGTAAAGTGAGTGGTATCACCATGTGTTTTTAGAAGAGTTATGGAGTCTAAGGTTACCTACAGCAAATAAGTGGAGGAGGCATGCATTTAGACCCAGGCCTCTCTGCAAAGCCTATGCTCATTCAAGTACAAAATTGCCTTTCACGGGAGGATTACTAGAGCCCAGGCGTTTCAGGTTGCTGTGAGCTAGGTTGACGCCATGGCACTCGCCTGTGTAAGAAAGTGAGGCTATATCTCAGAAAAAAACAAAAAAAAATTGCCTTTCAGTGGGTCCTCGTTAAATAAATTATATTTAAAAGATAATCTGGAGCCTTGCCATAAATAACATGATCAACATATCGAGCCCCCCCCCAATTTTTTCCTAAGATAATGATGCTTTTTATTCTCCTGAGGCTTATTATGGGAAGGAATAATCATAACAGGGCCTTGATCGTGGTGACCAGTAAGACTGACAGCTCTCCTTTCTGCTGGGATTTCCCAGGATGGCATTCTGCTAACCCTCAAAGCAGTGTGGTGAGGCTTCCAGATTGACAGTTGATTGAAGGTTATGTAGTCCTTAAACGAAGGCCTTATAAAAATGGTTTTACATAAATTATGTTTTACTGAATTAATCTTTTTTGAGAAAGAGAGGACCTCTTAATTTGTTCAATTTTTTTTGCTTTGCAACATTTGAAGCTTTTTTGGATCATACATTTTATTCTAGTACATTGGCTAATGGGGTAAAAAACGCAGACTCTGAAAAAATCATTATAACATTGGAAAACATCTTTGTTCTAATTTATTTTTGGATTGTAGATTGATTAGGGATCTGGTAGAAACAAACAATGGTTACCATTTGCTAATTTATGGCACATGTTGTGTCATTTATCCAACAGGTAAGTATTGTTTTAGTTCCATTTTTATAGATGAAGAAATTGAGACTCAGAAAGGTTAAATGATGTGTCCAAAGTGGAAAAATCTAAGAAAAGACCAAAACAAATTTAAAAGGGGTCTGCTGGGGAATGGAGAAGGCTCCAGGAAGTGGGATGGGTGGGTGGAGGTGGTGACACTGGGATACTGAAGAACACCAAAGTGAAGGGACATTTTCTCATTGAGGCATGGAGTTTTCTACAGGAGGGGAAGGGCAGCTGTCTTGAAAGCAAAAGGATGTTGCCTTATTTGAATATCCTTGGACAAAGGCAATGTAGCTGGACTGAGGTCCTGTAGGTTTTGAAGCTAAGGTTTGGAACCCTGCTGCCTAAAGTAATGGATTCCTGGTGCACTTTGCTTTGGAAAAACTGGACTCTGTACACAAAAGTGTGCAAGCCAGATGAGTGGGTACATGATCTCTTTATAGTGAGAAAGATTCTTGGCTTTATAAGCAGATCCCTGTTTCAGGGTTCTTTTACATAATATGTTCCTATAGTATACTTAAAATATTTGTTTTATTCAGATTTGCAACACTGTGTTGGCATAAAGGGAGCTATGTCCTCTAGTTAAGGGCATGTAATGTGCCTTCTCTACCATATACATACCCCCTTTTCTTCTTCAATAATAATAGTAGTTAATATTTATTGGGTGTTTGCTATATTCCAGGCACTGTGCTAAGCACTTTACTGGATTATTCAATCATATAATAACCCTGTAAAATAGGAACTATTATCTTCATTTATAGTGGAAGAAATGCACTCAGAGATGGTAAGAAATTTATCGAAAAGGCACAGAGTTAGTAAAGGCAGAGCCAGTACCATGTCACTTCAAAACCTAGTGCTTATGTATGTATTTAATACTTTCCTTCATTTAACAGACATTTATTGAACACCTGTGTTACCAGCAATGTGCTAGGTGTTGGGGATACACCTAAACAGATATATGACTGAAACAGATATAGCACCTGTCCTCAAGTTGCTTATAAATCTAGCAAGGGAGATAGACAGCAAATAGATAATTAAAACTAAATATTAATTATGGTTATGAAACATGCTGTGGAGGACAGTAGAGGGTGCTATGAGAATATATAATGGGGTCACTGGCAGGGGCAGGGAGTGGGGAGAGACAGGAAGGCTTTCCTGAGAAAACATTATTTAGCTGAGACCTCAAGGACTAAGTTGGAGTTAAATTGGGCAAGGAGCTACCAGGGTAAGGGGAAGGGCATGTGTGAAGCCTTGAGACTAAGAAGAGCTTGTATCTTAAAGGCCTGTCTGGCCTAAAGGTGGAGAATGTTGTAAGGTCAAATGCCAAATGTAGGTAGGGATCTTATCCTTAGAGCATTACTGCTCCCCACTCTTGGTTTATTTGTTTCTCAGAATGTACAATCAATTCCACAGCCCATGTCTATTTTTCCAGCTCTGTCTTGGAGCCTAGACTCCTATCGTCAAACATGTGGTTAGATCTCTGGTTGCCCACAGGAGGGGTTGGGGATGAGAAGAGGGATAAATACCTAAATGTGAGACTTAATCAGCAAGCATTTTTTAACCTCACTATGGTCCAAGCCACCTAGGATACAAACATGAATAAGACACACTCTCCCTCCACCATGTATAATGTAGTTATTGTTTTATTTGCCTTCCACTTAAGATACTACATTTGTTTTAGCAACATTTGTTTTTGTTTTTTTTTGAGACAGAGTCTTACTCTGTCACCCAGGCTGGAGTGCAGTGGCATCGTCATAGCTCACTGCAACCCCAAACTCCAGGGCTCAAGTGGTTCTCCTGCCTCAGCCTTCCAAGTAACTGGGACTACAAACATGTGCTACCACACCCAGCTAATTTTTCTATTTTTAGTAGAGATGGGGTCTTGCTCTTGTTCAGGCTGATCTTGCACTCCTGAGCTCAATCCGTCCTCCCGCCTCAGCCTCCCAGAGTGCCAGGATTACAGGTGTGAGCCACCGCTCACAGTGGTGAGCAAACAGGCATGGTCTCTGTCCTCACGGAGCTTACGATTGGGGCTGGAAGACAGATGAAGGAGAGAGTCGGGGAGATGAAGTTGAAGAGGTAGGCAGGGGTTAGATCATGCAAGGTGCATAGGCCATGCCAAGGATTAAAGGCTTATTCTAAGAATGGTGGGAAACCACTGAAGAGTTTATAAAAGGTCACTCTGGCTCTTCAGTGGAAGCGGAAGTTGATGGCTTTAAGAGCCATTTTTGAGGTAGGATCAATAGGGCTTGGTGATAGGTTGGCTCTGGGGTGAGAAGAGAAAGAGATGTCTGGGTTAATTCTTTTCTGGCTTGTGTATCTGAGGTAGGAGACTCTAGAGGAAGACCAGTTCAGTTTTGACGAAGATGTCTTTGAAAGGATCCACATGGAGGTTTCTCAAAGGCAATAATATTAGAGGATTTGGCTGGCACTCAGATGAGAGGAATAGGCTATAAGGCTTCTAAAAGTTATTGTTAGGGAGGAATATTTTTCCTGTACTGAGGGAAGCAATCAAGGTGGGGAAAGCAGCTGTGAGGTGGCCCAGGATGGGGTGTAGAATGTTCTCTATATTTATGTTGGGGAAAATTAAAAATAAAATCTCCTGCCAGTCTAGTAAATGCTCTTCACAAATGTGGAAAAGTAGGTAATCTGCTAACATAATTTCTTTCAGAAAAGAAATCCCACCATTTGTATGTAGCTGAGCAGATACAGTCCATTACATACATAGTCTCAAGATTAATGGAAGTTTGTCCACTTGTAAGAAGAATTGACAGCACCATTTGCTTTCATAATTCATCCTAAATTCACATGGTAATTGGGGTGTTATCTGTGCTACTTAATTGCTTTTTTCTGAAGGAAAAATAAAACATCTCCAATCTCTATGATAAACAGGTAGTCAAGGCACCTAGGCTAAATTTCCATTGTGATGGGGAGATGGAGGTGGGTTGCTGTCTTCCTTGATGTTTCCATTTAAAAGAGGGGGGTTCCAGGCCCTTCAGAAAAACAGTCCTGGCTTTTACTGCTGGCTAGAGCTAGCCTTTAAAAAGATTTACATACATGCCAGATGTGGTGACTCATACATGTAATCTTAGCACTTTGGGAAGCTGAGATCACTTGAGGCCAGGAGTTTGAGACCAGCCTAGGTAACTTAGCCAGACCTCGTCTCTACAAGAAAATTAAAGAATTAGCCAGGTGTGATGGAGTGCACCTGTAGTCCTAGCTAATGGGGAGGCTGAGGTGGGAGGATCACATGAGCATAGGAGTTTGAAGCTGCAGTGAGCTGTGATCGTGTCACAGCACTCCAGCCTGAGCAACAGAACAAGGGATAGAGGAAGGATTTATAAATACTAGGTTTTTCAAAGAAATGCTGTAAGAAAAGAGAAGGAGAGAAAAGATCTCTTTCCCTTTTGACAACAGGGAAAATTCAGTTTTAAAAATTGGCTTACACTTCCAGTGCAGTAAAATGTTGGACTGGAGCGACGTCCATAATGCTGGACAGTATGGGAATTATTCTAGAGAAGGTTTTTAAGTTCCATGTAGTTATTTGTGGTTAGGATGCCCTCAAGTGGTCAAATCTAGCCCATAATTTCTTTTACATTAGTTTTTTAACAAAGAGAAATGTTAATGATACTTTTACTTAAGATCCTGCTGGTTTCCAACCAAAATTCTAGTTCCTCGTAGTTAACCCTTTCAGGGCTTATCTTGTTAATAAGGGCATTAATGTTATTAATAGACAATAATGTAATTTGTCACTATCCTGTTTTACACATATGAGACTTTTCTTTGGTAGGTAATGTTATTTTAATGCAGAAATAAACTCTCAATCTATTCTAGAGGGCCATAAGCATGAGGATGAAAACTGAAATTGACTTTGGGAGGCTGAGGAGGGAGGATCACTTGAGGTCAGGAGTTCCAGACCAGCCTGAGCAAGAGTGAGACCCATCTCTACAAAAATAGAAAAATTAGCTGGATGTGGTGGTGCAGGCCTGTAGTCCCAGCTACTTGGGAGGTTGAGGCAGGAGGATGGCTTGAGCCCAGGAGTTTGAGGTTGCAGTGAACTGCGATGACAACACTGCACTCTAACTGGGGTGACAGAGCCAGACCCTGTCTCAATAAAAAAAAAATTGAGATTGAATGGCAGGTAAATTCAGCTTAGAAGCTGCTTACCACCCACCAAGCTAGGACATACAGATTCCTTTGGATTCTACCTGAGCTTTACCTCCCATCTTCTAAAGGTCACAGTAACCTGAGACTTGGCCACTAAACTGCTTAGTGGAGGGAGAGGTCTGCTGATGGCAGCTGAATTGATTTAACATTGCTTACCAGTAGTTTGAGCTTGCTTGCTGTACTTAGCTCATGTTTTATTAAGTAAGGTCACATTTGTACTAGGAACACTAAATTTTGAAGGGGGATATAAATCTTTCCAGGTTTATGTGAGCAGTACTATATTAGGAAACTGCTGTTGCTTCTAAATTCCCCATGAGTATGACATTATAATCCAGACTGGCTTAAAATGTTTGCTAAACTGAATTAAGGAAATTATACTGGGTTCCTGTTAAGCAGCTAGCTTGTTTATGTGCAGTTATTGCATGGAAGCCTTTGTATTCTTTTTGGGTTGTTAAAAGAAAAACTGTAGACAAATTAAATTCAACAGAATTTAATTGAACAAAGAACCATTTGTGAACTGGGCAGCCCCTCAAACCAGAGTAGGTTCAGAGCAACTCTAGGGCTGCCACATGGTCAGGTAATATTTATGGACAGAAAGGGAAAGTGACATACAGAAAATGGAAGTGAGGTACAGAAACAACTGGATTGGTTACAACTCAGCTTTGCCTTATTTGAACGTGATTTGAACAGTTGGTCGCCTGTGATTGGCCAAAACTGGGCTGCAGTGATTGGCTGAGACTGGACTATTTGTTATAAGGGTAGTTTACAGTCTATTTACACATTCAGTTAGGTTACAGTTCATTATATATGGAGAAACCTTTAGGCTGAACTTAAAATATGTAAGGAGACAGCTTTAGGCTAAATTTATTTTAACAGGGTGATTGGAACTGCATTTAGGGATCTTTTCATCTCTTGGATAGTACTTAGACTCCTTGTTTAAGGTTCCAACTAAAGGATTGTTATTTTTTTACATGACTCCCTATTTGATGCATGACTCCCTGTTTTTTTACATGACTCCCTATTTCCTTATCTCTTCAGAGATAAGAATGTGGGCTTCAGACTTATTTAGCAAATTAAAATAACTATTATACTTCTCTCATAGGATTGCTATAAGGATGAAATGAGATCATGACTATGGAGTATGTGTAGCCCAATGTCTGGCATATTGCAAATACTAAAAAATGTTAGTAACTGTTATTAATATTTTTCTTTTTCAATAGCTATATATGGTAACAGGCTAAAAATTACTTTTTTTTTAGTGTGATTTGGACATCTGTATAATATTGTTTCACTAAATTAAAGTTGTCATGAATATTAGAAACAGCCATAGAACAGGCAAAAGATTATATTAGAAATAAAAATATACTTCTGGTTTGAGGATTTGGCATATATAGTACTTTCTATTACATTTTCACAAAAATGAAGGATTGTGACTTTAGACCTTATAGCATTTTGTAATACATAAAAAACATCTGAAAGGAACACAGTCCCTCTTTTGCTATCAATTGCCAGGTCTTTACAGAGGGTGAGCTTTTTTTCCTCTCATCTTAACCCAGAGCTTTACAAATTATGGCAGTCAAATAGCTGTTCTCATATACCTGTGTGTGCACCCCCTGAAAGCCCAATCCAGCAACTTGCACAAGAGTATAATTCTTGTGGGCTGCTGACTCTTTGGGATAGCAATTGAGGTCCTGAAATCCCAGTTTTCTGAAAACTGTGAGAGAGGCGTATAGTGAGGGAGCCTAAGGCGTCAAAGGTGTTCAGTATGCTCGTACGCTCTTTTCACACATGCTTTTCATTTGTTCAACATTCATTCAACACTTATTCCACATCCAGCTTGTGCCTGGCACAAGAAACCACAGAGATGAATCAAGTAGCTTTTCTTAGGCCACCAGAGAGAGACTATTTGTGGACAGATTAAGTGCAACCATGTGTTATAGGAGCTGTGGCAAGAGGTATCAGACAGTTCTGGGCTTTCTCTTGATCTAATTTCATACTTTCAGGATGGGAAACACTCACCTGAAGTAGACATGCAGCAGCAGAGGATGCTTCTTACCAGCTGTGGAACAAGTAATTCCAGCAGACCCCATTCGTCATGTAATGCTTTATAGTGTATGAGGAACTGTTAACTTTGTCTCTTATCTCACAACTGTCTTGAGATGCAGGTAGAATGAAGGTTATTTCCCCTTTCTATAGGTGAGGAAACTGGGGGTCCATGTAGTTAAGTCTAATGTCAAACAGAGGAAGTAAATGGTGGCAACATTTTGACTCCAAATCAGTTGTTCTAACATTCAGGAACTATAGCAATTTGTATTTCATTTGCACTGCCTTAGTTTAAGAAATTTAGATTTATAAAAATCCAGGTTTCCTAATTCACCCAGATTTAAGTGGTAAATATTTGGATTGCAGAAGGATTTTCCAGCAAAGATAGGTATTCTAACTTGGGATGTATAGATGGGCTTCAGGGGGTTTATGGATCTTGAAATCTTTCCACAATTTTGTATATTCTTGCATTTTAGCAGAGACATGGCAATAATCAGTTTTCTAAGGAATCTGCTGAGAAAAGGTGGAGAACACCACCACTCTAGTGGATTTTTTTAAAAATTCAATATATAAATTTTTAAATTATGGTACTTAATGCTATGTTTCTCAGATAGTAACACTTCAAAAAATGTGTTTAAAAACAAAAACATTTAATGCAGCTTTTCCAAAATGTGTGTTACATTTCTTAGTATGTCGAATGTGGTAGAATATTGTTCTGTGTAGAAGTATCTCAAAAAGGGGAATAAAAAAGGTCACTGGCTGGGCGCAGTGGCTCACGCCTGTAATCCTAGCACTCTGGGAGGCCGAGGCGGGCGGATCGTTTGAGCTCAGGAGCTCACATCTGCAAAGTCCTTTATACTATATAAGTAAGGTAACCTGTTCACCAGTTCCAGAGATTAGGATGTGAACATCTTTGGGGAGTATTATTCAGGCTACCACAAACATTAATATACATATCCAAGAAACTCAATGAGCCCCATGTAGAATAAACACAAAGAGGTCTATACCTAGATACATCATAGTCAAATTGCTGAAAGCCAAAGACATAAACTTGAAAGCAATAAAAGAAAAATTACTCATCACATGCAACAGAACAATTATATGGTTTATGGATTAATGACTAACTTCTCATTATAAGGAATGGTGGCAGGACTTCCAGTTTTCAGTCCAGTATATAAGTAGCTTAGAGATTGCCACTTCATCCTAACAACAAGTAAAAAGCCAAACAAACTGAAAAACCAACAACTCTTCCTAGATATATCAGAGATGTGAAATCATAGGGCAAACTGCTGCCCCCAAAGTTGGAGAGGCAGACAGGTAGATACATTAAATCACACTTACTAGAGCAGAAATCCCTGAGCAGAAATTTCTGTGAGAACCAGTATTATGGTAGGAAAACCCAACCTGTAATTAACAAATTGTTGGAAACTCCATGTGAACAAGTCTGAGAGTTTAAAAACTTCAGTGGGACTCAGTCATGGGGCGCCCCATGTTTTTGTCGGTTTTACCTTCAAGAGTTCTACGAGCTCCTCACAGTGAATATTGGAGAAAAATCCCCTTGTGCTTCCAACAGGGGGAGGGGGAAAGTCACCATTCTGAAATGTGCCAGAATATTCTGCTTGTCTCAATAACATTTGCCTTCAGGAGAAACTATTTTTAGCAGAACCAAACCTGCTAGGATTTTATCAGAGCCTAATCTACTTTGGGGAATTGTAATGTCCACCTCCAGCCTTCTCTACTTTTTCTGTCCCACCTAAGGGGGGAAAAACTGAAAAGCACTCGTGAAGTTTATAGTCCACAGGCTCACTGAAAAACTGAGACCTAATCATAGGACTATAGAACATTTCCCCTTCCTCCAGCACCTTACAAGTAACTACATTCCTAAATGCCTGCTTACTACAGCCTGACCAAGAGCGAGATCCCCGTCTCTACTGAAAAATAGAAAGAAATTAGCTGGACAACTAAAAATATATAGAAAAAATTAGCCGGGCATGGTGGTGCATGCCTGTAGTCCCAGCTACCGGGGAAGCTGAGGTAGCAGGATCGCTTGAGCCCCGGAGTTTGAGGTTGCTGTGAGCTAGGCTGACGCCACGGCACTGTAACCCGGGCAGCAGAATGACTCTGTCTCAAAAAAATATATATATATAAATAAAGATAAGTTATTTAGTGGAAAAAACACTGACTTGTATGGAACAAAATTGGTTTCTTATTGAGTCAAAAGGTAAATGTGGTTGGACAACTGTAGCAACTGATAGCAGGCCAAGGGTACTGGATAGAGTGAGGAAATGTGAATTCTTACAAAAAACAGTTTTGCAATGATCTAGTATCTCTTTTTTTCTCATAAATTTGAAATTAAGGATATGGCCTTTCCCCCCGCCCCCAACATTTTAAAATTTAACTTGGCACAGATAGCATTTTAAAAGACATTTTTTCTTTAAAGTTAATTGACATGCAGTATTTGATGATGAAGACATTCAGATAGGATTATTTGAGAGACAATTTCTATATGATTAGGTTTTTGTGTCCATTATCATCAGTTTTAATTTCTAGTAGTAGAAGAAATTGTTTTAAAAAGTCCTTGGGGAGGCTGGGTGCAGTGGTTCATGCTTGTAATTCCAACAATTTAGGAGGCTGAGGCAGGAGGATCGCTTGAGGTCAGGAGTTCGAAACCAGTCTGGGCAACATATCGAGACCCCCTCTCTACATAAAAGAAAAATATTAGCCAGGTGTGGTGGTGTCCACCTGTAGTCCCAGATACTTGGAAGGCTGAGACAAGAGGATTGCTTGAGCCCAGGAGTTTGAGGTTATAGTTAACTGTGGTCGGGCCACTGTGCTCTAGCCTGGGCTACAGCCTACCCAGACAATACAGGATAATCTCACCTCTGTCAAGCCCTTTAATAAGGGCACCTAATCCCATTCATGAGAGCTCTGCCTCATGACTCAGTCACCTTCAGAAGGCCACAACTCTTAATACTGTTGCATTTGAGGATAAAGTTTCAACATGAATTTTGGAAGGGACAAAAGCATTCAAACCATAACATAGTATAAATGCCTAAAGAATAAAAAACTATACATAGGCATATCATATTCAAACTTCAGAAATCAAAGATAAAGAAGAAAATCTTGAAAGAAGCCAGAGGGGGAAAAACACTTTACCTATAGACAATTCTACCAAAGATAAGAATTGCATCTGACTTCTCAGAAAACATGCAAACAGAAGAGATTGAAGTGAAATATTTAAATACTTAAAGAGTTCAGAAAAACATCCATCAACCTAGAATTCTGTTCCCTGCAAAATTATCCTTCAAAAGTGAATGAGAAATAAAGACTTTCTCAGACCCCCTGCAAATTGAGGGAATCTGTTGCCAGTAGGCATGCCTTGCAAGAAATCTTAAAAGACGTTTTTCAGGGAGAAAGAAAATGATATGGGTCAGATGTCAGTTCTTTTCAACTTGATCTATAGAGTCAGTGCGATCTCAAACAAGATCCCAGCAAGTGATTTTATGGATATTGACAAACTGATTCTAAAGTTTATATGGAGAGACAAAAGACCAAGAATAGCCAGCTCAATATTGAAGGAGAACAAAGTCAGAGGACTGACACTACCTGACTCCAAGTCTTACTTTACTATAAAGCTACAGTAATCAGGACAGTGATGCTGGTGAAAGAACAGACAAATAGATCAATGGAACAGAATAGAGAGCCCAGAAATAGACCCACATGAATACAACCAACTGATCTTTGACAAAGGTGCAAAGGAGAAATGGAGAAAAGATAGTCTTTCAGAAGATGGTTCTGAAACACCATCCCATGCAAAAAAAAGGACCTTATACCCTTCATAAAAGTTATGTCAAAATGGGCAATAGACCTATGTGTAAAAAGCAAAAGTATAAAACTGCTAGAACATAGGAAAAAATCTGGATGACCATGGGTACGGTAATGATTTGGGGGCATAATCCATGAAAGAAATAATTAATAAGCTGGACTTCATTGAAATTAAAAACTTCTCTGAGAAAGACTATGTCAAGAGAATGAGAAGACAAGCTGCAGACTGGGGGAAAATATTTGCAAAGGACACATCCAATAAAGAACTGTTATCTAAAATGCACGAAGAGGCCTGGTGCAGTGGCTCACACCTCTAATCCCAGCACTTTGGGAGGCTGAGGCAGAGATGGCTTGAGGCCAGGAGTTTGAGACCAACTTGGGCAACATAGCAAGACCTTGTCTAAGAAAGAAAAAGAGAGAGAGAGAGAGAGAGAGAGGGAGAAAGAAAAAAGAGAGGGTGGGGGTGAGACAGAGAGAGAGGAGAGAGAGAGAGAAAGGAAGGAAGGGAGGGAGGGAGGGAAAAGGAGAGGAAAGGAAAAAAGAAAGAAAGAAAAGAAAAGAAAGAGAGAAAGAAAGAAAAGAAAAAAAATTAGCCAGGTTTGGTGGCATGCCCCTGTAATTCCAGCTACTTGGGAGGCTGAAGCAGGAGGATCGCTTGAGCCTGGCCAGGAGTTTGAGGCTGCAGTGAGCTACGCTCGTGCCACTGCACTCCAGCCAGGGTGATAGAGCAAGATCCTTTCTCTTAAAAAATAAAAAATAAAATATAAAATATATTAATACAAAGAACTATTAAAACTCAACAACAAAAAAATGAACAACATGATTTAAAAATGGACAAAAGACCTGAAGAGAAACCTTACTGATGAAAATGCTCAGGTGGCAAGCATATGAAAGCATGCTCCACATAATTTGCCATCAGGGAAATGCTAATTAAAACCACAAGGAGATACCACTGCACACCAAATAAAATGACCAAAATCCAGAACAGTGACACCATCAAATGCTGGCAAGAAAGTGATGTGATAAAACATAAAACATTGGCATTTTCCAGTGACATGATTTTTCAATCAAATTAGTTTAAGGAAGTAGTTGGAAAATACCTAAGATGCTAAATTTTAAATTAAGTATGTAAAACTGTTGAAAATGCTTGAAAAACATTTTAATCCCATGTCATATTATTTTCTATTAAGTGACATATTTATGGAAAACAGTTGAAAACTGCCTGTCAGAGGAACAATTTAATCCCATAATATATAGTCTTTTAAGGCAAAGTAAAACATAACATCTTCCATTTCCTGACTCAAATATTTGATTCTAAAATGTGTTTGCTTTTACTTCATTCTATGGCTAATTCTATTAATGCTTACATGACAAAAAAATATATATAAACTTTGGTATGTAACAGTATATATTGACTTTCTAGTTTAAATGCAGTTTAAAAAGATAGCCCTTATGCCATTACACATTCTGACAAGAACTATGGTGAATGTATTGAAGATTTTTTCAACTTAAGGTATTTTTTCTTTTAATACATACTCTGGAATTTGCCAAATCTATCTATCTTTCTATCTATCTATCTATATATATATATATATAATTTTTTTTCAGTCTGAGAAGGCCCTGGATGGGAAATCTGCTACCAGTGGTTGAACTTGCTATGGGCCTGTCCTGAAGAGACACCGCTGTGTCCTCAGGGAAATATTAGCTAGGATGCCTGGTAAAAGAAAGTGATAGGGCACCTCCTAGGCTATTTTTAAATGAAAGGATAGAAGTTGGCTGTGGCAGAGCCCTCTCAGGTCATTATGTTTTCCTTTCCCATCAGTCCTTCCAGTTTGTGCCCTTCCTATTTTCTGGCATTAAAGTCAATGTACTGTAAGTTTTAAGTAGAATCATTATAAAAACTTGTGTTCAAAAGCTGCTTCAGAAGATAAGGGCATTTCCTAGTTAAAATTCACAATAATGTTTTTCAGTTCTAAAAATAACCTGGAATTCAGGGTGAGCCATCATCTTAGATAAATTACAGTAAGGCAGGTTGTCTAAGAGAGAGACAGATGATTTATCTGAATCTGTGAGGAAACTAAGACAGTAATTTGTTAGAATTCAAAATAATCTGATTTCAACCATAAGACTACTTGAAATTAAACAACATTTAGTGTTTAATTCCTTGTGAGTGACATACTTTTGTTCTGGGATGTGACTTGCTTTAGTTTGTCTAAGTGAGCTCTTACCGAAATGAACAATTTTCTCATGGCACCTGGCAAGTAGGTAAAATGGATTGTGAGTACTTTTGTTCCTTAGGCTTCAGCTTTGGGCTTCTGCTCATCACTCATTGAGTGCAGGCAAATAAAACAACAAATCTGGGCCTCAGTTTTCTCTGTAAACTGAGGAGATTGGATTAGATTATCTCCTTGATTCAATCTCATTCAACAAACATTCATTAAATTCTCTCCACACAGTAGGTGTGGGAGGCAGAGAATGAAAGGTTAGATCCTCTTCTGAGAGAATTACCATCTAGGGAGGGAGGTAGCTGTATAGGGAAACCATCTTGGTGCTTTGTGACAAGCCACAGAGGCTGCACTGAAAAGGGAGTGATTGACCCTGTCCAGGTATGGAGGTCGGTGTTGCTGGCTAGCTTGAAAGGCTTCAAGGAGGAGGTGAAGCCCAAGTGGGACTTGAAGGTTGGATGGGAGTTACCAAGGCGAGAGCAAATCCCCTGAAACCCAAATTTTCTTCTGCCTCCCATTTACCAAAATGTTAATCATCAAAAGAATGTTTTCTATAATGAAGCCTCTTAAAATTATTATTTAATATTTTTTGAGCATCCTTGGTACCATTTAAAATACAGTTTTAATCTAAATATTAAGTTAAATTTGAAAGATGGCTTTGGTGCATCATCCAGGACAGTGGGGACACATTTACCCTTAAGTAAAAACTCAACTATGTATTTGACTTCTTGAGGCTTTGTGCTGACTGTCATATTTCAGTGAATCAAGTTCACTTTGAAAAGCAGATCAGAAACTAAAATTGGTTTTTGTTGTGCTGCTTTTCCTGCTGCAAATCTCCCAGAGTCTGCTTGCCGTAAGGTATTAATAATGAGGTGCCTTCCTTCTCCCACTTTGAATGCCCTCATGAAGAAAATCCCATCCAACATTACTGGGCATTTAGTGGAGGGAAAAGCAATACAAATGAACAGATTAGCTATCTGCTTAAGATAGCATTGGTTTGGGCGCATCTCAGCAGCTGGGTGGGTGGGAGCGGCGGGAGCAACAGCAGCAGCGGCCAGGCAGGCCAGGCAGCCCAGCTTCACGAAGGCTCTCAGCAGGCCAGGCCAGCCACGCGCCCTCCCACCAAGATGTCCAAAAGGAAGGTGCGGTCAAGAAAGAGCCCAAGAGGAGATCTGCGCGGTTGTCAGCTAAACCTGCTCCTGCAAAAGTGGAAACGAAGCCCAAAATACAGCAGCAAAGGATAAATCTTCAGGCAACAAAGTGCAACCAAAAGGGAAAACAGGCCAAAGTGGCTAACCAAGATACTAAAGATTTACCCGCAGAAAGTGGAGAAACTAAAACTGAGGAGAGTCCAGCCTCTGATGAAGCAGGAGAAGAAAGAAGCCAAGTCTGATTAATATCATATCCCAGCTCTTATCAGTGGTCCCCGTATCCCTTCTTGTACAATCCAGAGGAATATTTTTATCAACTATTTTGCAAATGTAAGTTTTTTAGTAGCTCTGGAAGCATTTTTAAGAAGGAGGGAGTCCCACCTTCATCCCATTTTTTAAGTGTAAATGCTTTCTTTTAAGAGGTGAAATCATTCGCTGGTTGTTTATTTTTTGGTACAACCAGAAAATAGTGTGGGATATTGAATTATGGGAGGCTTTGACTATCTTGGGTGTCAGCTTAACATTCCATAGATGGGGTTAGTTTTTATATCCTATAATACAAAGTATACTAAATGGCAGTCCCAGGCCTGCATTTAATGTCTTGAACATTTTAAATTCTATTCCCATGTTATTTTTTAGTAGACTTGTTTCCTAAAGAAAACCACTCCTTGATCATGCCTTTCTCTGTCAGAATCGCGTATACTCTGCAACATCTTTGATCGCGGTTGTCCTGTTTTCCTAATAACTTTGTTAATATGCTGTGAAAGATTGAAAATTTGAGTATGTAGTATAATAATTTGAGTATGAGTATGAGTATAATAAATTGTGAACTGGTGGGACTTATGTAACAGCTTATCAACATTTGAAGATACTGGTACTTAATATCCTCTTAAAGGAAAAATGTGCTTCCAAATTTTAAGCTGGAAAGTCACTGGCATAACTGCTTTAAAAAGAATTAAAATAAATGGCTTTTAGATTTTCGGTACTTATGTTAAGAATTGTGTGGGAAAAAAATGAATTGTGTGGAAATTGAAATGTCTATATTGATCCTCAACACAACCAATAAAATCTCAATTACAAAAGAAAAAAAAGATAGCATTGGTTGGAGCCCTTGCCACATGGTAATGGTTTGTTTACTGATAGATCTCTTCACTGCCATAGTCCATAAATACCATGTATCAGGGTCTGGGTCTTGCTTATTTACTGATATCACCCTAGCCTCACATCCTTACTGGTTACTCAGTAAATATTTGTTAGCTAACTGAAAGAAGGAATGAAATATAAAGGGGCAAAGACATAAAATGTAACTAAAATGTTTGTACTCTCATAATATCCTGAAATAAAAAAAAAGCAAAACAAAAAAAGAAATATAAAGGGGCTAATGTTTCAAATGAATGGAACATAATTGAAAAAGTGCTGAATTCAAATCATATCCGTCAACTATAGATGTTTCCCTGAGGTTTTCAGGCAAACTGACTCTCCTCCCCACCTGCTTTTATTTCCTCTTAGCAGCTCTCAGCATGTTATATACACTAATGTATATTTTTTATTGGCTTATCTTGTTTATTGTTTATCTCTCCCATTACCATGTCATCACCAGTAAACATTTGTTGAATGAATCTATATTTCAGCAGGGAGAGTAGGTAATTGTGCTCAATGTTGAATGCAAACATTGTGAATTGGTGTGCTTTATTCTTAAGTTTCTGAAACTGGTGCATGTGTATAGTTCCTATTAGATACTCAGGTTTAGGTTCTAGCAGCTCCTTTTAAACACACTGGATTCCTGACCTCGTGTTTACACTGGCATTTTATCTGTCTTGTTACTGTTGTTATATGTAATATTTTAAGGTAATAACCTAAGATTCAGGAGTCACAATCTAGCCATGGGCCAGGTGCATGTTTGGCCAGCACAGCAGTTTGAGTTGTTTTGACTTTGAATGAAATCTTCAGGCAAGGCTTGCACTTTGGACAGCCCGACACTCTCTGTTGTTTTACACTGATTGTGTCTTCCATTGTCTCGATTAGAATCATTTAATTTTTGTATTTCTTTGTTTATTGTCAAGCTCCTGTTGAGGCTGACTACATGAGATCATCAGACAGCATATCTCTTTCGTTCATTGCCTGCCCCGGTCCTAGCCCAGGGCCTGGTACAGAGGGCCCTTGAGAATAGCAGTTGAGTGGATGAGCAAATGGCATCCAGGACCTGAGAAGACCCACAGGTGTGGGTGCAATGTAACAAGGTTGATCTTTTTACCAAACATACTTAAACATGGCGAACTCTTAGAGCTGCCAGCTCATCTGCTATTGCTCAGAACGTTTCTGAAATTGTCTCTGGGAATTGCCTTTTTTCAGTCAGTTTGTGATTCAGCAGCACATTGGTTCAGGATGTACATTTACAAAGTGCTTTCCCACAGGTTTTCTCATTGGAGCAATCATCCCCATTCTGACATGAGGACACTTAGTCACGGATAGAGCATAAATTTGCCTGTGTCACCCAGCAAATACATGCAGGGTGGCACTGCACGCGGCTCCTGGAGCCGACCTAGTACTCTTCTGCTTCACCATTACAGTGAATGCCTTGTCCAGTTTTAAGTGGGGGTAAGGATTGTGGGCCTCTTGTGTGTTTTCTAGGACAGAGGGTGAGATCATTCCAGCATCTTCCAGGAACACTAAATTTACTTTAAAACGCATATTAGAAACCAAAATTATTTTTGTGTGTCAAAGTGTCTAGGTAGCTATAGTAAATGCCATAATGAAGGGTCAGCCTCCCACGTGTGTTCTGCCTCCCATACTCTGTCCATCCCCATGCCCTTGTGCAGCTACACTACAGGGGCTGGGCTGGGCTTTGGCACCTCTCCTCCCGCCCTCCCTGGCTGGGGTTGCTGGAAAGCCTATGCTCGGCATCTTACTGGAGAGCATGGCTCACTTCAGTGTGGTTGCTCTTCCCAATATTGCACACTTAGCAGCCTGGTCTGAGAGATTCTCCAGCCTTCCTTTGGGTTTTGTTGGTACGAATGACAGCCTGCACTCTTTTAAACCAGGGGCCCTAAGGCTGGCATCCCAAAATACACTCCACAAGCCGCTTGTCCGTGGCTTGTTCCGGCATTCCAGGGAGGGCCTGCTGACCTGAAGGTATCCTCTGGCCTTTAGTCTAAGTCATGCTGCCCCAGGTCCAAAGACCAGAGAAGACACTGGTGCCAGGACTCGCCACTGGCAAAGTAGCTGCCATCTGAGGTAGGATATTGTTCTTTCTTTCTAGTTGAAGATGACCTTAGCTGTGGCTTCTCAGATGCTTGAGACCAAAAAAAAGAGCAGCTGTATTCTGCTTTGACTTTCTGAAAAGAGATATACATTTTCAGATATATTTTTAGGTATGGGTCCTAGCATGCCCCATAGCTTATGTCACCTTAAATAGAGCAGCTGAATAGAACTGGCTGTCAGTTATGAAATAAAAAGTAGGTGTGGGTTTGTGGGAATGGAATCCTAACTGCTTTGGTGATACTGAACCACTGTTTGCTGCATGATTTCAGCATCCTGTCTTCCAGCGGGAACCCCTCTCTGCCCTTTAGCCTGAGTTTGTGTGTGGTGTGGCAAATAATTTCATGACTAATCCTTCTTCAGACCTGAAATCATTCTTTTTTTTAAAACTTTGGAAGGTTTTGAGATCCCTTCCTTTGATTCTCAGATGTGGCTATTAATAGTTTGATTTCTATGTGTGGTTTCTGAGTAGATTCCAACAACTGCTTTTATTGATGATTCTGGATTTTTGTTTTTAATTGCTTGAGAGAAAAAGGGAATCTTAGGAATAGATTCCATCTGTGAAATGCAATGGAGAATCTTGGCCAAAGTGTAAGGAATGGCAGGGATGGTATAAAGGGTGACATTTCTGCTCCAAGCTGATTTCTTGGTCTCATTTCTAATTTGAGGTTCCAGAGACCCTTAGAAAGGGCTGAGCCACATAATCTGGTGTGAAGAAATTTAGAGAGCTCAGGTTCTGTAGAAAATAGAGGAGCAGCAGAGTTCCAGAGTCACAGTGAGAAGTCATAAACTCTCCGGCTGCCTGGGCCCAAGAAACACTCACCCATGAGGGGATTTTCCTACCTTTGCACTCCTTTAACTTAGGTCTAGAGCTTATTCATCTTGTGATGCATGGAAATACAGACAGCTTTAGTATATGACCCCTGAGCTCTCTAACTTCCTCATGCCAGGTTGTGTGGCTCATTAGTGCAAGATCCCGCTTCAGGTCTCTTCCTTGTCAACTAGGGGAGTGGGCGTGATGGTGTGTGCACACGTGTACAGCCTGTGCTTCCAGATCACGGGTGCTCCATGGTTGCTATTTGAGGGCTATCACCTTCTTCCTTTTCCAACCTCACTCTCTCTCTGTGTACCTGTCTTGCTTTCTGCTGTGGCTCACAGTGGTGCTGAACAGATCTTTCTACAAGTTGACCTCTAAATGCTAGGAATTGTGAGCAGGATTTTTTCCCATTCCTTTTTTATAACATCAGTCTTGCCTTCTCAGTCCATGATCTGGCCATATATATCTGAAACCAGCAGTTAATAAGCATTTTGGTATAAAATGCCTAAATTATAAACATATTAAAGTCTTTATATACCATTTTCAAAGAAAACAGGCCTCCCTTTGTCTTTGCTGTATATAGATTTATTTCTTAATCTGAAATGTGGCCAGCTAGGACACAATTCCTTTCTTCCACTTTGGAGCTATCCCTCCTATGGAGAGAAGTCCCACAGACACCACAGCAAGGCAGTCAGTTGGTTATCTGTACCTACCTCTTGTGGCCATCCTGACTGCCGAGGGTAAGCCAGGAAGGAGTTTGCACAGCTGTCTCTGAGAACCTGAGGAGGCCCAGAGGCCAGGGGCCCATTGGTATGGCTATGTGCACTACAGAGTAGAAGGAAACTTAAGAGGTCTTTAAGAATTTGAAAACATCCCGGAAAGAGTCAGGATTGTCAATGGGAACAGCTTCTTCTGGTCAGGAAAGTTATGATGAAATTGAACCTGATTCTCAAATAAATGGCTTGCTCTCGGGTGTCTTTTCCCACCATCACTATCCTGTGTTAGCTGGGGAGAGTCAGCGCTGATTTTCAATGTACTTTGCATTCTGATTCTATAACAACTTGCCAGACTGAATGCACACGTGCGCTCTCCCCACAGAAAGCAGCAGGGGCGAAGGATGGATCCCATTAACCCAGCGCCATGTTTGCCTCAGGCAAAGTGGTCCCCAGGGCCAGGAGACCAAGGCTGGCCTGTGATGTTGTGTCAGGTGCTCAAGGAATCCCAGAAGTGTACAAAACGGTGTGTAGCTTTCTCTCTTTTCTTCATGTCATAGATTACTGGCTTGAGTTTTAATTAGGTTGCATGAAAATGCAATTTGTTGGGAGCTTTAATCATCTTCCATTGGGGAGCCTTGCCAGGCTGGTTTATTTTCATCCTGCTCCTCCCTGGGTGTGAAAAAGGAGCTGAGGGATGTTTTGGTACCTGTCTGTGCCCTCCTTGCTTCACTGGCCTTGATGACCACATTATCTCACATAAGACTTGGGATGTGGGATCCTGACTTCTTCTG
Source organism: Cheirogaleus medius (assembly GCA_008086735.1). Classification (NCBI taxonomy): domain Eukaryota; kingdom Metazoa; phylum Chordata; class Mammalia; order Primates; family Cheirogaleidae; genus Cheirogaleus; species Cheirogaleus medius. Next base: position 484,199 of record VBSM01000725.1, read on the forward strand.
ACAGGGTATTTTTTTTCCCTATTTGTTAATTTAATTAAACTAATGAGTTTATGAAGGTATAAAAATTAAAACACATTGAACTCTATGTTTAATGAGTTTCCTTTATGGGGAAAGAACCAGTATTCATAAACCCAGGGCTCTTTCAGACCTTGGAAGTCTGATCTCTCTGAAGTGAATTCCTAGGCCAGGAGCTTTGCATTAGTTATGGGTCATGGTGATGCTGATGGCAGCTGTGTTCCCTGAGCGCTCACGCAGAGGCAGGGGCTGTCACACAGAGGAATTCACCCAACGCTGTGACACAGCAGGAAAGAAGGCTCCCTAAGACTCATCTTAGAGATGAGGACACTGAGGCCCATGGTGGCAGGTCCCTTCTTCGTTAGACTGGCAAGTGGCTGACCAAGGTAGGACCCCAGCCAGGCTGATTCTAGAGTTTATCCTCATGACCCTTGCACAGCCATCATCCTGCTGCTGTTAGTGGTTTCTCAGGAGGTCCATTTGGGGAGGTGACAGGCTGCCTCCTTGCTGCTTGACCGCCATGGCCTTCAGTGGAGTTCTGGCTCAGCCCCACATTGCAGGTTTGAAATGGGGCAGACTACACAGGCTCTGGTCTCCAGGGGCCCGTGGGAGGACTGTGCAGAGTAGTTTCCACCCACTCTGCACACCTGGCAGAGTGCTGGGCCTCGCCCCAGAGGCGGAGTCCTGCCATCCTTCCCTGGGCAGCACCTCCACCCCTCCTACCTCATAGCTCATCCAGGGCAGGGGCTGGGCCCAGGGCTATTCTGGACAAGGCAGGTGGTCCCACCCTGATACCTGCCTGGTACAAGGACCTGGGATGGCAGTGAGAAAAAAGCTTTTCCCAAACAGCCATCCAGCTAGGTTGAAATCTATCTACCCCACCCTCAGTTTATTATTAATACACGAACATTCCAAACTATTCTTACCTCAGGGCCTACTCCTGCCTTCTGTCAATGGCTATAATTTTCTGGTAAAGCTATTCCAACAAACTGGCAACCATTCCTGCCCCTCTCCTGCCCTTGGGAAACCGTCCCACATCTCCGATTTCAGGGCCTAGGCCCTGTGAAGGACTCTAGGCAGCACCTGCAGAACCCTGGAATGGCATAGGCGTTGGTGCCTGCTCTACACCTTTACTGAGCTCCTCTCAGGTGCCAAAGGATCCTTGGGCCCCAGCATCTCCTTAGACTCAGCCTGCCCTGTAGGCTAGAATACCTGCCCTGAGCTTCCTGTTGGGGCAGGGGATGGTGCCAGTAAGTGTCCAGGTAAAGAGTTTGGCACTTTAGATGTCACTTTAACCCCTAGTTCATCCAGCATAGGCTTGGCACAGTGCAGAGTGAGAGGGAGCTGTGTCCACTCAGCAGATAGTAGCTGAGAATTTTTCAGAAGTGGATTAAGTAGTGGTTGAGGAAAAACAGTTATTTTTAGTCAAGAATGTTATTTTTTATGGTGACCAAGAATTTAGATGTATTTGGAAAGGCAAGTCAAAACTTAAATTCTAAGCTAGTTGACAGTTCAAGTTGGAGCAGTACCCTTTTGCAGTGTGGCAGTTTAGTTTAGATCAAGACAGCCACCATAAACATGAACTTCATGATCAGAGAAACTTAGTGTGTGGGTGGATGCGCACTGGGAGTCTGCAGTGTTCCTCACTTCACTCTGGCATCCATAGAGTTGATACTGTCTTAGGAAAGAAAGCAGAAATATTTTTTTAAATATGTAGGGCTGGCTGGGTGTGCTCGCGCATGCCTATAATCCTAACACTCTGGGAGGCCAAGGCAGGAGGATTGCTTGGGGTCAGGAGTTCAAGACCAGCCTGAGCAAGAGTGAGACCCCATCTCTACTAAAAATAGAAAAAATTAGCTGGGTGTGGTAGCACACACCTGTAGTTCCAGCTACTCGGGAGGCTGAGGCAGGAGGATCGCTTGAGCCCAGGAGTTTGGGGTTGCTGTGAGCTAGGCTGACGCCACGGCACTTTAGCCCAGGCAACAGAGCAGGACTCTGTCTCGAAAATAAAATAAAATAAAATAAAATAAATATGTGGGGTTGAGAAGATGGGACATTTAGAGGTAGGTGAGGGTTTTACGTGGTTACTCCCAAGCTGACAAATAATTTAAAGCTTCAGGCTGGTTTGCTAGCACGCTATTCTTGGTTTCCAGCCTCTTCCTTCATGAAAAGGGTTACTATGCTTACGAAACCACAGTCCTGGAGGTAGACTGTGGGGGACCTTTTGTCTAATAGACTCTGGCCTTATAGGGTATTTCTTTCAAAGCAACAGCACATGGTGTTGCTCCTCTCCAGCTCATCCCTGACCTTCTTTTAATTCTGAGTCTCCCCTCTTAGCTCTTGCTTTGGGCACAGGGACATGGGTGAATACTGAGGAACAGGGGAAATAAGGGCAGTTATGGAAAAAACGGATATGTTTCCTAATAACTGACTGCACACTGTTGCACAAACCCTCCTGTGGCCTCCCAATTTCATCTGGCCGACTGGCTTGCTGGAGAATGCTGAGCGAGAATATGCCATGTGCATGGCAGGCAACAAGCTTGCCAGCCAGAGTCTGTGCTGATGCTTGGCACGGAGCAGCTCTGCCCCGCACTGCATTTCCTTTGGGTGTCTGTGAGGCCTGTGGTCAGAAGTCCATCTGTGGCCACCACAGATACCATCTCGGGGCTGCCCTACCCAGAAACATCCATCCCCCAAGTGTCTGCTCTGAAGAGTATGAGGATTGGTATGATTTCCTTTTTCCTTTTCTTTAAAAAAAAAACAAAAACTTTCTAGTTTCACAAATACTCAGGGATTGAAAATAATAATGGGCATTACTAGAGGTAACGCCACAAAAGGTTTCCGAAGTAGAACCAGGTGAGTACTGATATGCCACCTCTTCCAGTAACATTCACTGGGTAAGCAAGTCTAAGCTAAATGACAGTCTCAGCTTGTTCTCTGTGGTGCATTATGAGGCCTATGGCTTTGCTGTCTGCTCACGTCAATAGAGAGAGAAAGAAAACAAGTTCCACAGTGCTGGATAGTCAGCATAGAGTGCAGGGCCTGGAAAGATACTTGCTGAGGTTCAGAGCTGAAGTCTGCAGAAGAGAGCTCTGAGATTTTTATCAGACTAGGGGAAGAGCCTTGGCAAGTCCCTGGAGTTCCACTTTGTCACTAGTGTATTTGATTTTGGTTCTTCCAGGAAGAGTCTACTGAAGGTAAGGGTCATGGACTTTATCACCTCTACGGCCATCCTGCCCCTGCTGTTTGGATGCCTGGGCATCTTCGGCCTGTTCCGGCTGCTGCAGTGGATACGCATGAAGGCCTACCTGCGGAAGGCTGTGGTGGTGATTACAGGTGCCACCTCAGGACTTGGAAAAGGTGGGTCCTGGGGGCAGTACTGTCAGGGGCTGGGGGACGTCAGCCAGGGATGAGGTGTGGCTCAGCTGCACAGGGACCACCAGCACAAGTGCCCAAAGTGAAAGCAGGAAATGCAAATAAGAAAAGTGGGCTGGATGTCACTGTCCTTGGTTCATGAGGAAAAAGCAGGAGCTGAAGCACAATGAGATGTGGCCCTGACTGTCAGGTTCAGGTGGGGAGGCGGAGAAGGCTGGCCAGTGGGAGGGCGCATGCCCCACCAAAGGGCAGCCTCACCCAGCTCCAGCTGCTTGTGGAGGTAGGAATTTTTATATGAAATCTCCCAATTTTCAAATGTGGACAGCTAATTTGAAAAGTATTCTTACCTCTGTGAGGGCCAAATGAAGCATGCCCTTTCCTGGATTCACCCAGCACCCCCAGGTCACAGCCTTGGTGCTTGCCTACTCCATGCCTCCCCATCCTCGGCAGGGTCATAGACAGGAAAAGTGGCGCCTCAGTTGTTCTTTAACCAGGTTCTCCAGTCTAGGTCCATTCTAATTCACCAAACAACTTGAACTTCAGAGTCACAGAGATTGTGTGCTGGGCCTGGAGGAGGTCACAACCCAGCCTCCCTTGTTCTAATCCTAGAAGCCCATACAGACAGTTGCAGGGCTCCATTGTTTTCCCTCCACACACATATGTTGACTCTGGCAGCCTAGATGGAGGGTAAATGCAGGCACGTTGTGTGAGCCTCCTGCCCTCCTGCCTCAGTGTCTACACACACACACCCACTCCATATGCCATCCAGGTTCAAGCTCAATTCCATGGAAGAAAGCTAAGGAGCTCCCTGGATTGTGGTAAGCCCACCCATTGCTGCATCTTTTGGTTGGTGATAGCGTAGTCAGAGCTGACAGAACGTCTGCTAAGTGTGAGGCTCTGGGCCAAGTGCTAGGACAGACAGATGAAAGAGGGGGTCCCTTCCCTCAAGGAGTTCATAGTCCACGTTCCAAGGAAAAAGGCAAGGACTTAGCACATTGCCATTTCAGTAATGGGTGTTCCCAACCAGGCCTGGTGGGGGAAAGGCACATTTACAAGTGCTGGCTTATGCTAAGCATTTTTACATGCGTTGTCTCTCTGAATTCTCACAGCTAAGATTCAGAGAAAGTATGACTTGCAACCAGAAAGTGCAAAGCCAAGATTCAAACCCATACCTCTCTGACTCCAGAACTCACAGTCGTAAAGCCTCACCTTGGGGGGAGATGGCCAGGTAAAAGGAAGGATGGGCATTAGGGAAAGCATTCCAGGTAGGGCCCAGGGCTGGGAGCAGCATGGCCGTCCAGGGAGTTATGAGCAGTTGGGTGTTGCATGAATACAGTGCGCAGATGGGGCCTTGTCTGTAGAGTAAGTGGTTTGCAGTCGGCCAGGGGGAGCCTGGGAAGGCTTTAAGGAGTGTGGATTCATTTGTATGCCACTGTGGATGTGAGGTGAGGTCTCTAGAAGTGAGCTGTCATTAGATATTCAGACCTTTGAAAGGACAGCTGCCTGCAGGCCCTTTGCCATCAGTCAGTCCTCTGACCTTACTCAGCTACTATATATAGGGTAGTCAACAGCCGTTTCTCTTGATCTCAGGGAGAAGCATTTTTTAAAAAGTCCTTGAAGAGTATGTGAGAGCTAGCTGAGGTAGAACCATGAGTTGCAGGTGCCCCAATACATGAGTGGTTTTTTTGTTTGTTTGTTTGTTTGTTTGTTTTTGAGACACTCTGTTGCCTGGGCTAGAGTGCCGTGGCGTCAGCCTAGCTCACAGCAACCTCAAACTCCTGGCTCAAGCAATCCTCCTGCCTCAGCCTCCCAAGTAGCTGGGACTACAGGCATGCGCCACCATGCCCAGCTAATTTTTTCTATATATTTTTAGTTGGCCAATTAATTTCTTTCTACTTTTAGTAGAGACGAGGTCTCGCTGTTGCTCAGGCTGGTCTCGAACTCCTGACCTCGAGCGATCCTCCCGCTTCGGCCTCCCAGAGTGCTAGGATTACAGGAGTGAGCCGCCGCGCCCGGCTACATGAGTGTTTGAGAAAGACACTGTCCTCTTCATCATTCTATATCTCCTCTCCCAGTACCAAATGGTGAAGGGAATAGAAAATAGCACTGAGATAACCAAATATATGATGTCAGGCCTTCCCTGCATTCTAGTCACTCTGCTTATATTTTGTCCCCTTTAACATCTTAGGGACAAAGTAGGAACAGATCCTTAACTGGCCATCTCAAGGACAAATACCCACTGCTGCTGCTCCTGGGAGGAGGAAGAGCCCCATTGTCCCCAGTGGCTCTGCCTGTTGTGCCAGCCACCCTTGAAGGTTTGGGGTTATGTGAGGAGTCTGTATTTCTCCTATCTTGTCTCCTGTTTTGTGTACTTAAGCTACATGAGCTTGTCCTTGTAGAATAGTAGGACCACTGACTAAAGGAACAGAATGTTCTGGATGCCTACTTGAGCCAGCCTGAGCCACATGGCCATGTACAGCTACCTTGATTTGCAGCCCAGGCATGCCTGCAACACTGGAGAATCGTCTGCAGCCCAAGAGAAATGGTACCTTGGAACTGTTTTCCTTTTTCCCTTGAGCCCGCTGCCTCCCTGTGTCAGCTTTTTCAAGAAATGAAAATGAAATCCTTCCAATCTGTTGTTTTCATTTCTGTCACTCCCTGCACAAACTTTAATTTCCTCCCGTTTTAGCTTTGCAAGGAAGCAAAGCTTAAGGGGAATTTAGGCAATCATTTTCCAGAAGCTGTTTATATACCAGCATGACTCCCACCTTTGGTTCTGTGTCCACACCCTTTGGTGGCACCTCACAAAATGTCCTATGTGTTGGTCAGGACAGGACAAAATGGGGTAAGGAAGCCTACAGGGCCCAAGATTCCCAGTCAGTGAGAATGATTTTAGTAAACTGGGCGAGTGCTTCTAGCCTCAGAAATGCTGGCCTCGGGCTTGGAATGCAACCCCCCATTCCTGGGGGTCTTTGCTGCAGCGGCCAGGAGGCCACTAGGCAGGGGGCAGGCGCTGGGGCCAACCCACATTACCCAGGACGGGCAGAAACAGAGGCCACAGCTCGCTGTCAGTTTTTGCCCTTTTTCGGGATAAACCAGTGAACAAACTAACCAAATGTCCTTCAGAGAAGATGGTGCACACCTGAAAATGTATTGATTTAGTTTACTGAGCACTTACTTCCAGAAAACTCTGTGTGAAGATGTGCAGAGAGGCGCCTGGGGTGGCAAGTAAAAGCTGTAGGAGGAGCTAAATGAGGAGCTGTAGAGTGTAAAGAGGGCTTTGCTCCCTGAGACAATCAGACATCAAAGACCCTCTCTCTTTAACATCTCAGAACCCAGTGTGCTGAAAGATGCTGGAAATGCTTTTTCTTTTTTCCTTTTTTTCCCCAGCCAATCATGTAGGAGGTTTTTTCAGAGGAGAAAACAACTTTGTCTTCCCAAAAGACAAACCCTCCATTTTGCTTTATGAGGCAGATAGCAAGATGCTGGAATTTCTTCTCCTCTCCTGTTTCCAACCATTCTAGCTTTAAGGAAGTTGGACACCTCTCTGAGGGAAGGGCTGTTCATACCAAGACACACTGCCTGAACTCTCTGACCTTCTTCCCTCCCAGCCCAGGAGGTGACAGCCCTGATCCCTTGGTGCAGCGCTGCACTATTTTTATCTGCAGCACTCGCTGCATGTCTCTCAGAGGTGGACCTGCCCTACAAGGGCAGGCCTGTCCTTTCTGTGAACCAGGGGACTAGGATGCTGTTCAACCACCTGGGCCTCTGAGATTTGGTCTGGGACCACGTGGGTGGCTTGCTGGTTGTGTCTTGGCCAGCCAAGGGCCGAGGTGTCCTGTGCAGATCTGCTCATGAGCATTTGAGGGAGACTAGATCTCACGTGAGGACAGGCAGTGCCTCTTTAAACAAATTTCAGTTCTCGGCATCGGTCAGTTTTTAGAACAAGGCAGCTCAGAAATACAAAAACAGTTAACACTTCTGTAGTGCTTTTAATCTACCAAGCACTATAGTAAGTGATTACCTGCTTTAACTCATTCAAACCCCATAGTCACCCCTGAATTAGGCACTATCTTTATCTGCATCTTAAAGAGGAAAGAGAAACAGAGGTTCTAACTTACCAGAAATCACAGAACCAGTAAGTGTTGGAAGTCGGAGTTGAACACAGAAGTCTAGGACCAGTCCATTCTGTTAACCCCTGGGTTGTACTGCTTGTCGTAGCTGTAAATTTTTAGGGCACTGAACATTTAGGGAGGGAATGTGACGGGGAAGGTAAGCAAGAAGTAAGAGATGTCACCCCCTTCTCCCCTCCCACTTCATTCCCTGCCCCATCTCCCTGAATAGGTTATCCCCCCTCCTGATGGTTCACCTCTTGCTGCAGGTAGTATTTTCTCTGCCCCACCCCCTTAGGCACAGGGGTTTACATGTGACTCTTGTGGGCACTAGTCCTAATGATGCTGCCTCAACCAAGGCTGATCACAGCCTTCCTTGCCATTGTGACACCAGGGCTAGGAGGAGGTAAGACAAAGACTCCTCTCCTATGCAGCAGGGGAGTTGTGTGGATGTGAGCCCAGAGCTGCCCACAGTTCCCGTCTCACAGAGAAGCCAGGCCAAGGCGAGGACACAGAGAGAGCCCCAGGCAGTCAGCACTGCGATCCCTCCCAAGTCTTGGCCATTCCTCTCCTACTCCTCATTCTTGAGCTTCCCCAGAATCTCTCTAATAAATTCTCTTTTTGCTTTGCCCCAGTGTGAGTTGAGTTTCTGTTTCTTGCCACTAAAAGAATAGAGTAATAGAGGTGCTCAACTCACTTTGGACTCTCTCCCTGCTGTGGTCCCAATTGAAGTCCTCAGTTGTCACCTAGAATACTGGAGCAGGGTCAATGGAGCCTGGGCTCCTCCAGTCCCTCTCCCTCCCACCCACCCAGCAGGAGTGCGCTGTAATCCTCTGCTGCTATGGCAGGCACACTTGGCGTGCATTTACTCAGTAAATCCAGCTGTGCCATTCTGTTGCCTGAACCCCTCCCCAAGCCCAGTGAGGGTGAATTAGAACAGAACTACGTTGAGGAAGAATGGCGTCAGATCTCCGCTCTCAAGGTTCTTTTCTTTTCCCCTAGAATGCGCAAAAGTCTTCTATGCTGCAGGCGCTAAGCTGGTGCTCTGTGGCCGGAATGGGGAGGCCCTAGAAGAGCTTACCAGAGAACTCACCACTTCTCCTCCCACCAAGGTGAGCCCAGGGGCATGTTTTCCGTGGGAAAAGAGTGCAGTCCATCTTTTCAGGTAGGCACCTGAAGAGATAGTGGCCTATTCCTGGCCTCTTGGGTTGCAGAATGCCATGTGTCACACTGTCCATGGGAAGGCAGCAGGTCTCCACAGCAAACTGGGCCCACTGCCTGAGGAATTAGAACTGTCCTGTGGTTTACATCCTGACACCACCACTTCCTGGCGCTGTGAGTTTAGGAAGTTCCCTCTGTGGAGATTGCTCTCCCTCTTCCTCTTACCTGGCTAAGCTCTACTCATTGGGTGGGAGTGGGGTTTGGTGATGACTTTTAAATTTTTAATTGTCATAAAGTATACATAATATTTACCGTTTTAACCATTTGTAAGTGTACAATTTAGTGGTGTTAAATGATCAACAATGTGTGCAACTATTCCCCCTATGCCCAAACTTTTCCACCCAAAACTTTTTCAACATCCCCAACAAAAATTCTGTACTCATTAAACAATAACTCCCTCTCCCCCTTCTTCTCAGTCCCTGGAAACCTCTCTTCTACTTTCTGTCCCTATGAATTTGCCTTCTCTAGGTACCTCATGTAAGGGGAACCATATAATACTTGCCCTTCTGTGTCTGGCTCATTTCGTTTAGCTTAACATCTTTAAGACCCATTTATGTTGTAGCATAAATCAGAATTTCCTTCCTTTTTAAGGTTGAATAATATTTCATTGTATGTATATACTACATTTTATCCATTCATCAGTCAGTGGACACTTGAGTTGTTTCCACCTTTTGGCTGCTGTGCACAATGATTTACAAGTGTACATTTGCATCCTGCTTTCAGTTCTTTTGGGGATACGCCTAGGAGTGGAATTGCTAGATGATTGCTAGCTCTATGTTTAACCTCAGGAACTGCCGAACTGTTTCCCACAGCAGCTGTACCATTTTACATTCCCATCAGCAATGGAGTGTTCCAGTTTCTCCACATCAGCCCCAACACTTGCTATTTTTTGAGTTTGTTGTTTTCAAATTATACCCATCTTAGGTGTGAAGTGATTGTAGTTTTGATTTGCATTTCCCTATTTACAAATGATGTTGAGCATCTTTTCACTTGCTTCTTGGCCATTTATAGATCTTTGGAGAAATGTCTATTCAAGTTCTTTGCCCATTTTTTAATCAGGTTATTTTTTGTTGTTGTTGCGTTTAGTTCTTTTTGTATTCTGGATATTAATCTCTTATCAGATATATGATTTGCAAATATTTTCTCCCGTTCAGTAGATCATCTTTTCATTTTCTTTTCTTTTCTT